>JAOUZG010016999.1:2673030-2698253 GCA_026289955.1 Argiope argentata | reverse complement strand
TATATATATATATATATATATATACATATATATATATGTGTGTGCGCGCGCGCGCGCGTGTGTGTGTGTGTGTAGAGAGAGAGAGAGATGTGTGTGAATGAGCATGTATGTGTTTGTACATGTGTGTAATTTTACTAACTGTATATAATATAGAAAAATATGCAAAAAAACACGCTTTAAAATGCAACCCATTGCTAAATTATTACTTAAAAATATCCCAGTAACGCAACTTCCATCATGATATTTCTGCAATAAAATTAAAAGCCTTTTTTTTTACCATTACATTATTTTGTAATGCAAAAAATATTTTGATACTACTTTTAATGATAAAACTCTTTATTCAATAACCAACTTGGTATTATTCCAAGTTTCTGGTTTAAATTTAGTTCTAGTGCCCCTATTACCATACAAAGGTCTTTTTCTCAAATATTCATAAGCATAATTTAAAAGGGATTTTCACACTCTCATAGGTGCTCCTTGGAACCTTTATTTGGAGCTTGTAAATGGATATAAAAATATGTATCATAAAAGCTAAAAATATGTACCTAATGGATTCTTCTTAGTGTTAAAAATATACCTTTTAAAAGACATAAATAAAATTATTCAGAATTTGCGGTAAAATATCAGGTAACTAACCTCCATCAGTAAACATAATGTAATAAGACCATAACACAGGAATCATTAAAAAAAATTTCTAATCCATATGCATGTGGAAAACGCAATTACCTTTGAACTGTTCAAATATAAATGCATTATTTACTTGAATTCCAAACAGAACTACCATGTTATTCCCCCCCAATCAATTACTTTTGAATCTATCGGCAATACTGCTGACGAATAAAATATGATTAAAATCTTTTAATTTTTTATAATTATTCTGTAAAATGAAGTAATCCAATAACATTTCACATTCTCAATTAATTCTAAGTGAATCACATTCCATTCTATATTTTGAATTGTAATTAATATTTCGAATATTTAATATTCCATTTGCATGTGTACATTTTTGACAAAATCCCAGAATTATAGATATAAAATAGTATGTTTAAAGTTAGTAAATTTTATAAATGCTATATCTTTAATATGAAAGGTCAGTGGTACTTCTATTTAAGCTGATTAAGCAATTATCTATTAACCTGGCCCAAAGAATAGAGCAAATATTATCCTGAATTTCTGCATTCTGTTTCAAAAAAAGGTACAAGGGGTAAAGTGAGAATATCCCTGTTGATAACTCTTTTTACAATCTGTTCTCTTCGTTTGAAACAAAATCTGGCCTGCCAGCATATAATTTACACGAACAGTTAGGCCGGATCAGAAAAGAAAAAAAAGGAAGCATTGTTTTCGAATACAGCATAATTATTTTATACCTAAAAATATAAAAATACTGTAATATTAGAAACTTGCCTATTTGCTTTTATGATTGATCACAAAAAATTATGTTATCGGGAAAAAAATAAAGTTTCAAGATTAAAATTTGTGGTGCGGTTAACAAAATTGAAATATGAGGATTTGTTCTTGTTTAAAAAATTGTTTTCCTCTGCTCCTGGATGTTTTATTATGCTAATATTAAGTTATGTCTTCAAAACTACAGCTCTAATTTCTTTCCACTTCTTTCTTAAACAAACAGATTTCTGATATCTTTAATCTTAAAAACATATTAATTTATATTCAAGAAGATTTCCCTTTTTTAAAGTACTTTTAAATTTAATTCTTCCATTCGATTGTTGGAGTTCAGTGCTTCAAGATCAGTTATGTGAAAGAGTCGTCACTTTTAAATATCAAAAAACAAAATGTTGAAATAGCTTTTATTTTTTCTTGTTTTAATTTTAAAGTAATTAATGTTTTTTTTTCTGAATATTTAATGGTTATATGAAAGCCTAATCTAATTTCTTTTCCACATTTGAACTGATAATAATTATAAATATAAAAATAATTATTGTACATATTATTACCTCTTGTAAATATAAAATAAAAATATAAAAATAATTATTGATTTGTCACTTTTTTATTTAAAGAGTTTCTTCTTTCTTATACACTACTTATAAAATTAAAAGATTTATTTTTCTAAAATACATTGTTGGAGAAAGAAATATTTTGATGTTACAGACACTCACATCGGGTTTATATCAAGTCATATCAATCCGATATAATTTTTCTAAAGATTTTATGTAACTAAAAACACACAATATTTCCTTTTAATCATTCCATATTCATTTTGAAACGCTCTTTAATTTTTATCAGTTGGTAAACTTCGCGAGTATATTTAGTGAAATTTTCACATTTTTTTTTCGTTTCCTCGAGCATGAAATAAACAAATTTTAAAATAAAATGACAATAATTCAACAGTATACATCCATTGTGTTTCCAATTATATACTTATAAAATCTCATTTCATACCTGTCGTTTCATCCAAATTGCTTGCTGACTTGATTTTTATGCCTGGCACACCTAGAAAATGAATGCGAAAATTAAATGCTTCAGAAATCACGATAGATTAAAACTGACATGTAATAATACTTAGAGATGAATACATAACAGTTTTTTTTTAAAAAATGTCAGTACGATATTAAATATAAGAGTCTTTTACATGAATTCTACGTATTTTATTATAAGTATAATTTATTAAAATGAATCTATTTCATATCATTTTCCAGTAATTAGGCTGAATACGTAAACAGAAAAACCAAGGACATCTGTGATATTTTTATGCGTGTGTGTGTGTGTTAGACTTTATCACATGCCCCTTTTCGAACACTGATTTTTTTTAATATTAGCCCTATGAATCTCAAGTTAAATCATAATGAACATTAATTTATCCTTATAATATTGTTATAAATAAGAGTATTATTATCATAAAAGGGAAAGTGAAGTGGATGGCTCAAATCCTTGAAACACATAAACTGTTAATGTTCTAAAGAATATTCTACTCATTACGCCGATTGGGGAAATAGCGGCAACGAATTGCTTATTTCCTGGGAGTGAATACATTATATTTTAAATGGATGAGTTAATTGATCCAAATAAATAAATCTCTTTAACAATATATTGATTAATTTACGTTTTCTCAATACAAATACCCAATATGTTCACAAACACATACATATATGGAGATAGAACAAACATAAACGAATGATTGGGTATAGTAATAAATGTTTCGGCAGTATTAGAATTATTCCCTTGAAATTGAATCATTTAGAGGAGAATTTTCAATTTCCATTTCATGAAGCCATTTGCTCGTTAATGGTGATATCTGACAGCGTTGTCATGGCACACAACATATCTGATGTTATTCAAGGTTGATTTGATTTACTAATTTTCAAACTATACAGAATGTATGGGGCAAATTCAATCGACAACCTGCTGCTTATCATGCATCTCTATAGATTTTATGACAATCACTTATCGAAAAATGTTTACACTTTCAAAATAACTATTTAACATGCATAGAAATTCATTTATATTTTCCAGTCAGTTAATATGGAATGACGTATAGAGGTGATCCAGATTTTTAATTATTATTTTTAAAATATTCGAATTAAATACTTAACTTCTAGCTATGAAGACGTTAGATTTTTAATGTACAGGTTTTAAGAAAATTCTCTAAAACAAAATAATGTAGTTCAGTTTACAACTCACAGAATGAAAATATTACTGATGACATTTCTCAATTTTTGATTAAAAAAATATTTTTTATGTTTACAATTTTTGTTGACAAATAATACATTTGGCATCGCTTATTTTATATATTAGAGTATACTTATAAGAAATAAATTAAAGTAAACGTTATTATTACAATAGATCATTTGAAAAATTACTTTATAATTACCTTGCATGCCTTAATTGAACAATACTAATTATTTAATATTACAATATACCATTCATTCTAAGTAATATTAAATGGAAACTTAATAAGAAATGTCATTAAATTCTTCAATTATAAAGTAAAGCAAATATCAAAATAGGCGCATTTGCTATTTTATGTGAAAAATTGTGCCGTCAATTATCAGATAGCTTTAAAGTGAAATGCTTATTCCATAGTAATCACTCATATAAAAGTTCTTCCTTTTATCAAATCTAGTTAATTGTTTAACTAGAAATTTAAATAATCTCCTTACCAAAGTTTTCCATAATATCTAATATTTGCTAATTGGATTATAGTTAGAAATCAGGAAAGAATAGTTTATTGAAAAGTGTTCTCATTAAATAACGCTATTTTAGAGAATTAATCATTAGTATTAACTAAACTAAAGTGAGTCTTTAGAGCTGAATTGTATGAAACATACATCGTAATTTACACAATCCATGGTAAATTTCCTAACTGACTTCTTGACAGTCAATTTTTTAATGCATTATTTTACACAAATAATATAAACTGAAATGACTGCAATTGAATCCTGAAACGAGAAACATTACAATCTTTATGAAAGAAAAACTCAGCATTAAACAAAACTAGGAAGCAAACAATATTATTCTGTAAAGCTAGTACTTCAGAGGCACATGATTTGACCAATAGTGTGCAGTGTATTATATATATATTTATTTGTGTGTGTGTTGTTGTTGTTGTTGTAACTTATGGAGCTTGCCATGGGCATGCCCCCTGCTGATACAACATCAGATTTCAGCCGAAAGGAGCGTCTCTTGTTTTTGAAGTAGTGCCAACTAGGGTCAAGAGTGCGACTTAACTACAAACTCACACATTTGCTTGCACAAACCATTTTTACAAGGGGGGGGGTAATTTTAGATTTTGTATAGAGATTTGAGACAACTAGAGGGCAAGATAAGAATTCATATCAGCACCTACTTATTTTTAATCAGTTTCTTAGCATTTTATCTATCCATATCATCTTTAGTAATAATAAACATGAATGCATTCCTTCGTTTTTACGTGCACGGGCATATATATCAGTATTTGATCGCTCTGCAGTCGAGTCCGTTTTGATGTAGAGCTACCGAACTTGGCACATAAATGCATTACAAAGTAGAAATGCTTGCTGTGAATGCTTGCTTATGTTTAATTTGCATTTACCTGTTTTCCAGTGATTATGATTCGATTTTATTGTAAAAACGTGACATCGTGAAGATGGTATGAAAACACCATTACCTTTAAATAATCAAAAGGCTTTTCAAATGAAATAAATTGATGATTTTTAGAAAAAAAAACAAATCAATTATACAAATCAATAACCATATAACCTGCGTATATGTGGTTTTTGTCTTCTAAAATAATATTTTCATGATATTTAAAGGTGTGTTGTGTGAGTGTTATAATTAGAAACATTAATATCTCTGACAGCAAATAAGAGCTTGAATGAGTGCAGAAATCATAAAACTTATTGATTTATTTTGTTTTTTTCAAAAGTCTTATGATGATAATGCTGCTTAATTGTTTTTTATGTTGTTTACACTGTGACTATATTAATCATTTACAAGGTAAACAGCATAAGAATGTAATGTAAAATAGTTTTTTTAAAGGAAGAGAATTTTGATAAGATACGGAATATTGTAATAATTTTTGAGCAATGATTTTGTACATGCCTTTATAGAAATTACTTGTGAATCCATTGTATATAAAATAAGAGTATCACTTAATAGCCAAATCAATTTTCTAAATAATTAATTTCATAATAGCACTAATTACAAGATGTCTTTCAACGATAATGCAGCAGAAAATGTTGCAAAATACCGTACATGTTGCTGTGAGCTGAAATTTCATAAAAAAAGAAGCAAGAATAATTTTTGTTAAAACTTCTATTAACAAAGTGGAAATAATTGGGCAGTTTGATGCAGAATTTACATGTTTACTTGCAATATTAATGAAAATCCAGGTAACAAGCTTAATTTTACAAACCAATTTTAATCTTTTTGAATTTTATTAGAGCAAGTTGAGCCAAGAAGTTCATAATCATTATCATTAAAGTTTTTAAGGATCAAATTCTTGCAACAACAATTATGAGATTTTTGGTTTGATATTTTATTTCTCTTTTCCAAATTGGTTCAGAAAACCTCTAAATAAAATGGAAATAATTGGTTATTAATTATAATGGCCAGCAATATTAATTCAATTTTAAGTAATAAGCTTTATTTTACTATTTATTTTGCTTCTTTTTGAATTCCATTAGAGCAAATTGAACCACAAAGTATATTACAATCATTAAACTTTCTAAGGATTAAATCCGACAAACTAATGTGAGATTTTTGGTTTGATATTTTTTTCTCTTTTTCTTAACACAACGCCATTTAAAAGTTTCATACTATTTATTCCAATTATTTCATAGAATTTTGCCTGTATCTTATTCCGACTTTATTTACAATATAAATATAATTTTCGATGAATTTGCAATTACAGAAAATTGCTTGAAAAGCTGTCAAGTAATTTTCGCTTTACTCTTTATTAAAAGCAAAGTTACGGTGGACGCTTTTAGATTCGTGCTTACAAAAATTATATAGAAAGATCGCTCGTAGCTCTAAATAATATTTTAATTTATTGAATTCATTTAAAATATGACAGGGGTCTAATTTTCTGATGTTAAATGCTCTCATTCAATAAAAAAAACATGTCTAGTCTCACAACGTGTTTCGCATGTTCTTTATCTTAAAAAACTGAGAAAATCGGGTTTTTTGAAAATTACATTATTGGAAAATAGATTGTGTGATATTATCTCACGGTATATTCAAGAATTCCAACAAATCATTCAATTTCCATGATTTTTGATCATCTTGTAAAATTGTTTCATACGTTCTTTCTTTTTGCTTCTAACACCAAGGTATATTGTTAATAAGTATCAATGAAATGAACGCATATATCATATTAAATTGTATATCATTAGATTACATGTAGATATTTTTTGATTGAAAGTGATTAAAATGAGAAAACGAAAATAACCTATTCTATTGGAAAAAAACAATATGTTTAGCGATATTGGGAGATAAATATTTTTATTATTGTTTACTTAGTCAGGTTCATTTTAAACATCTGAAGCTTAAAATTCCAAAGAATGATTAATTTCTTTTAAGTATTTCAGAAGGCTTTAACAGTGAATAAAAGTTCTAGAGCTAATCTAAAATATATCACAAGTTGTAAGCTAGTGCAAGCAATCTGTAATCTCCTTTCATGCGATTGAAAAAAAGCAATGATCACAATCACCAAGAACGCTATATACACTATAACGCCTATTTTGCTTTCAGTTAAAAGCGAAATTTTTGGTAGGAATAGGTTTGATAATTTTTTTAATTTCAAAATTAAATGCTGTTCGCACTCCCCCCCCCCCTTTGAGTGTGTGGGGCTTAAATGGATTGCGTTTCATTATTTATTGATTTAGATCAGGCTTCAGTGTTTTATAGTTTTGGAAAATTAATGAACAAAAAAGATCATACAAGTTTATAGTGATCGTTCAACCTCATTAGGAATAATAAAAGATAATATTAGACTACAATTTGTCACAAGAAATAAATATATTTTTGTGCAGAGTTGTTCATAGCACTGTTCCTCGTTCAAGCGTTGCTATTGAATGAAGGTCGATATGTTGTGCATTTGTTATAAAGAATGCAATATTTGCATTTGTTATAAGGAATGCAATATTTTCTAAAAATCAACTGATGTGCTTATTATTGCTTTTGTTATCTCATAAAGAGCCGGCCATCGTATTTTTTTATAGCTTACATTCTGGCAGTCCAAGTATGTCAGTCCAATTTGAGCCTCTTTACATATATTATTCAGGAAATCATTAAGTTTCCAGTGGTTTAAAGATTTTTGACACACTCGCTATTTAAATTAACGAAGAAACCCATAAAAACTCATCCAACCCATGAACAAGCTCACTTTTACCCTTTTTATAAGTTCATAGCTCCAGAATAGGCCACTACTTGTTGGTTGTTCTTCGCTACCCTCAAAGTTTAGCTGGAAATCAGAAATACATTCTATTTTTTAAATAAATTTTGGTTTCAAAGCGCATTGCCTATAAGAAAAACTCAGAAATCGCTTTATACGAAATTCGAAAATATATATTCTATAGGAATGCTCATATATATCATTAATATGAGTGCTACTCTAGACTCCTCATTTCGAAAATAATAAAAACATGAAATTTAGGACCAAATCCTCTACCGCAACGCAATGCATGCAACTTTGAAATATAGCTAACCAACAAAAACAGTTTACACTTGCGCTGAAGTTTCATTTAAAATATTATTTTCACTATATATAATATGAAGAAGCTTTATCAAAATTAGTTAACGTGACGAAATTAAACTTTTTAATTACCTAGTTTCGGTGGCAGTGTTAATGGTGTTTGTATACTTATGTTGACTAGTTTTAATAAAATGCATTCTATCAAAATGAAAGGTAGTTCGGTTTTAACCCTCTAAGGGTTATGCACGTATTTCTACGTAGCCGCAAGACGTCACGGCAAGGGCGCTGCACGTATTTTAACGTAGGCTAAAAGTCGACACTCTTTCGCTGTGCACGGAAAATAACGTAGGGGGTTGTCGGTTCTCCTAGCGTTGCCGACGCATTTTAACGTTTTTCTTTCCCCCAACAAGTTTGGACATCTTTATGGATCGGAAGGGAGTCAGCACAATGGATGTTTTACGACCATTCAAGGATGCCAAAGGAACTGAGGGCTCGAAGAGCCCTTAAGGGCAAAAGGGCGTTTTGAATGGTCACGGAGTAAGAGAGGAACAAGATATCAATGAATAAAAGAGGAACAAAAAAGTTTCTCAAATTGTGTATCCCATAAGCGTCTGTGTGTACTTAGATTTAATTTGTATTTAGTTTCAATAGTATTTCTTGGATAAAGCTCATTTGAACAAAATTTTGTTTTAAAGTTCCATTGAATTTTTATTCAGAATGCGGTTTTATGCTCTCTTGTGATTAAACATCGCACTGAAGCATTAGAAACTCAGAAGGAATATATTTGAAAAATTGCTATCAATATATAATTAATAAATTAAATATATTTCGCATTTACAATTAAACTATTTTTTAAATGAAAATTTATGTTTTTTACTCTAATCTCTACCTCCAATTATTTTTCTTCGCTCAACGTAAACAGATGCGATTGAATTTTGTGTTTTAAAGTAGCCTAAATTTTGAAGAATATAATAAAGTATACTGTTTTATTGTTTCTCTTTTCAGATTTATATTGTGTAATAGCATGAAATTATGTGTTAAATTTTTTATTATGCAACTACTTTTTAAAGTTGTATACTGAACGGAATGAAATAATCTCTTTCAAATTCATAAAAGAAACAATAAAAACATTTTTTTAATTATTTATATCTGGGAAGTTTAGTTATTAATGCTTAGATATTTACTAATATTATTAACAATTAATATTTAACTTTTAATACTTCGTTATTAGTATTTATACCTTGATGTAGATAAAAGAAATAGCAAAATAAATTAAATTAAATGTTTGAAAAATTTTAACTGAATCCATTTTAAAAGTTTTGACTCTGTAAACTATCTTAACAATTTTTTTTAATAGTTTATCAAAGAAGATACTTTTCTTAGATAAAACGGTAGATATATAAAAAAATTTAAAAACTCAAAAATTCTGCATTTATTTTACAGTTTTTAAGCAATTTTTTCTTTGTTATGCTAAAGAGACTTCTTCATTAGAGGCTAAAATCTGAATGGATAAATAACATAGCTTTTGAAAAATCTTGTGCAAAATGCAGCACGACTTTTAATGACATGATTTTAAGAACCTACTAATGGAAAATAATGCAAATAAAGGCTTCAATGCTGCGTGAACAATAAACTATTTATGAATATGGAAAAGTTTTAGAGTTCATAGCTATGGCTTGAAATCATAAACTGTTATTTACTAAGATCAAATAAATGAATTTGCATTACTTTACTCAAATTTTGGCAGGTGTTTCTTATGGAAGAAAACTTCATAAACTTCACACTTTGGTGTGGAACGATATTAAAAGTTGTCGGACCCAAACTTGAAAGTAATTTTTATCAAGATTTTATTTTTATTATTATTATTATTAAAAGTAATCTAAGGATTTACAATCATGATAAAGATCAATGGTAGTATTAATCTTCATATTTTCTCATACGCTTATGCAGTGTAGCGCTATCCGTATTTTTTAGTATATTTGAATAGAAACAATTATGAATTTTGAATCTTTTATATTGGAGTGAAAATTCTATATTTTTGCAGTAAAGATGTCAAAGCAACGTACCAAACTTCATTTATCTATTTTTTTTTTGTATTTTAAAATAATTGCTCAAACACTCACGGAAAGACTGACTCATGGATAATCAATATTTTGACACATTATATTTAAAAAAATTAATACAAATCTACATTTTGATAATTTTGTACGACACGTATAATATATCAAGGTGTTTCTGTTTTGAAATATCATGTATACGCAAACACGACTTTTACATACAGATTCAGGCATACAGATTTCCTATCAACTAGTTTCATCTAATATTTGACGCAAGATTACATCTAACTTATTTACAATTAATTTAAGAAAATTGTAATATTTTTACTTACGAGAAAGGAAAAAATTAAAAATTTCACAAATTATTTGACTGAAATGATTTCTAGTGAATGCTCTGCCTTTTTAATTCCGGCTATTGAATTCAGAAAAGCTTAAAAACAGGATTAAAAAAGATTCAGGGACTTAAAGTGTTTAAAAAAAAGGGATTAAGCCATATCCAATATGCTACATTGAACTGAAATTTGAGAAACAAATGTTTATTTTTAAGTCAATTATATAAATAATCACTTGTTTAGAAAACTTTCCAAATATTTTAACGTTTCTAAAAAACTGAATTTGTTAATGTACGTTATCATGTTTAATATAAAATAGTTATACATTTTCAGTTCTTATCCTGCTTTCTAATGTTATTTTAAAAGTTAGTCATTTAGTCTCCATGCATGTTTCTTAAGTCCATTGTTTAATTTGGTACTAAGATGAATCAATCAAGTTAAATTTTTTCTTCCTTTGTCTCTTGGAGATCTATTTGATAAACTATGAAAATTAAGTATCAAGTGTTGTGGATGGGTACGATTTGCTTTCTTTCAGCATTTTATTTATTTCAATTCCTGCTGTTAGCTCACTCTCCCCCTAAATATATCTTTTTCAAATTTTCCATAGTTAATAAAATACTTTTTATTCATCCTATCAAGTACAAGTAACTTTTTTAAAAACTTGTAGTGGATGACATTTGATGTCAATACAGTTTTTTTTTCAAATATTAATTAATTTTTTATTAATTAATTAAAAACCAACTTTCTCGTCAAAAATTAGACTACATTTCTCCATCGCTAAATAAGTAACGAATTCAGTTTGTTTTCCAATGAGATTAGGTTTAACATGTTTTCAGCAGATTATCTTAAACGATTGAGTTTATTTTCGTAATGTTTGATGCAGTTAAAATAAACATTGTAAATTAATCAGTTTTTTCGACTCATTTTGAAGTACTTTCGAAGTAAAATAATTGAGAATAACTACATTAGAAATTTCTAATCTGTATTGCACTACCCAACTGGTGTAGTAAGTCACAATTGGTTTTGAATAATCACTTGCAGTTGAAAATTCAATGTTAGTAGAAATTTTTGATCGATTATTTATAGTAATTGCAATTATCAGGTCGGAATAACCTGGTTGGTAGGCGTTAGTTTCACATCCCTTGGGCTGCAAGTTTGAACCCACCAACCGAAGTCTTTCCGTATGTGTGTGTGGTGAACGTTACATTTGTCGTGGTCACAAGTCCTCCATGTCGAGAGTGGTGTTACAGTGCGTACTGGAGCAGAGGTGATCGTTCTCTGTTCTAGATCTAAATTATGATCTATAGATGAATAAATGCAGATGAATAAATGTCCGTCCCATAAAAAGTGTTTTTTGACGTGTGTGGGCTGGAAGTCGGACTTCTGGACTCGGGTGCTCAACGGTCCATACTCTCAAAAGTTATCGCACCCCTCCTTCCGTTGTAAAGCGGAACATGAAAATAACAACAATTGTAATAATTTATAATAAGAAACTAAAATAGAATTTTAATCGCCAGGAGACACCAGGCCCGGATAACCTGGTTGGTTGGGCGCTGGATTCACATCTTTTCGGCTGCGAGTTCGAACCCGCCAGTTGAAGATTGTCATTTGTGGTTATGAGACCACCATCAACTTCATAAATTAGATAGGGGAAAAAAAGGAAACAAATAAACAGCAACGAACAAAATATAATAGTCCAACACCATATGTAGACAGGAAAATGGAAAATTGCCATTATTATAATCGTTTAATAAAAAGTAACTAAAATAAAAAAAATCCTTTGCTGACCTAAGAACGAATTCATTTAAAAAATTGTTTTTTATATTACTTGCTTATAATCTTCTTTCTCTGAGTCTGAAAAACATGAATACCGAATATCTGCAACATGCGAATGACTTAGCATAAAAAACTTTGGAGACAAAACTTTACGAAAACTAGTTCTATAATACGTGAAGTTAATAATTTACTGAAAGGAATATGAATTATGAGGCTTAACATAATTAAATGAATATTATAATAAGGCATAACTATAGTTCATAAAATTTTAATTAATCTGATTTATGTTTTTAAATTATTCTGGTAAATAATTTGTAAAAAAAAATCCAGTTCTGTTATATATATAATAAATTGACAATAGAAAAAGTCGGGAATTTATACTTGAGGTGGATTCCGTTTAATGAATTCTCTATGAGTATATACTGCAGTCATTAGGTTATACCTTTAAATCTTTTGTTCGGCCTTTTTTTTACTACTGGTTTCTCTATATATACTTCCACAACGTTATTAAGATTATTGAATTTGTGCATTTTAGTAATTGCATTTGTTGTTATTGTTGACTGGCGACGTATTTCCTTTAAAATTTTTTCGTTCTATTACTTATTTTGGATTTTGCTGTTGAATTTTATATACATTTATCTTTACTGTGAATAGATAAAAATAAAGCAATAGGCTCCGCTCCGAAAATATTTTTAAAAGTATTACTACTTCTTTTATCAATACGGTTGTTATATAATTACTTAAATTTGATGAAGTGTAATGCGTTTTCCTATATTAAATCCGACATCCTACACAATTGTGCAAAAGATTTCAACTCATTGTTATAACAGAGCATATTTCTTTCATGAGCGAAAGTAATTGCTTAAACCGGTTATTGCTTCTAAATAAGGAATCGCTTACCTCTTATGCCAGTTTTCGAGAGTTTTCAAACTATGCTGGCAAATATTTATAAAATTTATACATCACAACGTCACTGAAATAGCATTACCACTATCTCTTTATTAAATTCATTTACTTATATATATTGGTAATTTTATCATGTCTATGGAGATAATCCACAAAAGTAACCTTTTCTTGTAAGCAAATTTCAAATACTGTTCTAAAACATTGAATTTTCTTAATTAATTTGTGGAACCGTTGGGGATTCCTACCAAACTTAGATGCCTATTCCTTTATTGAATCCATCGGCATGAATAATTATTAAAAAAAATTTCAATGATTGTTATCGCCACTACTAGCGGTCATTAATAAGAGAAAGAAAAGATTATATTGCTACGTTACATAAGTGAAAATATGTTTTACAAGTTTAATTTCACATATTTAAGACATCAATTACTTTTCCACGGTCAATTTTATAAAAAGATGTAAAATACAAAGATGTTATGCAAAGTACAACTGAAACTTTTGTGAATTACCTTACTTGATAAAACTAGCAAATATAGCAATACATCATTAGTGTTTTCTTTTATAGAATGGACGAAAATTAGAAAATTATTTTATGTCCATTGTATTTTTTTAAGAATACTAAACATTATAAACACACCGAAATTTATGAGGAATAAAATATATTGCAGTATAATATTTAAAAGGAATCGTTTGTTTGTTCAAGCTGCCTTTTATTATTTTTGAAGGTAGCAATTTCATTGGATGTGTACTCAAAATAATGGGGAAAATGAAAGAAAAATTGTAAAAAATGTTGATAATTTTTATAAATTTCACAAACACTTTAAAATCACTGGAATATTCTATAATTTGAAAAATAAATTTTTAATAAGGACATTTAATCTTTATTTACTTTGGTATATTTCACGATGTTTGAACTTTAAAATTTCCTTATTTTGAAGCATTCAAGAGCGGAGATGCCATAATTTTTTTAAAATAAAAAGCAATGATTACAAACAATATTGAGTTTTGATAAAATTGTTACTGGGTATTTAAGAACTCGGATCATAAATACATTAGTAGCTAATTATATTTCTAGAATTATGCTTTTTTTTTTTCAGATATCTAATCAATTTGTTGATTTGTATCTCTTATTATAATAGAATATGATGCCCGTTCTTCTAAAAAATAATTTATGTTATATATTGTTATTTATATATATCTGATTAACTGAACTATCCGTGTTTAGTTCTAATTCTAGAAAAAGGCTACTTTATTGCAACTATTGATTGCTCGGTGCAAAATAATTTATTTGGAAAAATAATAAAAGGATATGAATACAATTTTAATCCTTCAATAATTGCAAATATTGAAAATATATGCATAATAAGACCGAATGTATGATGAAAGTTTCTGTACTTAATATATACAGCAAAAAGTATGTGAAAACCTATCTGTTTATATTTACACTGTTTAGAAAGTGCTTTCAGCAATCGGGGTTAAAAAGCAACCTATACACAATTCCCAGAAACCATCTGACGTTAGTAGCCGTACAAAATAAAAGAAAGCAATAAAATTTGGCATGAATAGGTGGTAACTTGCTGATACCCTAGGCTAGCTGACCTCCCATGAAGAACGGGAGGGGGAAGAAAGAAACCCTTGAACGCTTGCTGTGCATCTCTTGTGCAAAACTGACACGCTTCCACGACAGAAAACTTCTTCGCTTCCTTCACTTTACAGAAGTTCCACTCGTAGAATGGAAACGCCCAGAGGGTTAAAACATACTGCAATATGATTATAGGGGATTCTCATTTATTAACCACACTATCGAAACGGAGAAATTAATTTGCGACTAAAATCGGGAAGGTATTCTTTTATTGATATAGATCAAATTTTGATCAATAGCATCAAATTGTTGTGTAATATATTTTCACAAATGGAAGCGGAAGGTCCCGAAGACACTTTTTGGTACATCGGGGTCCATGAGATACCATTTAAAATAAAAATTGGTGTAATTCGTTACTTACATAATTTATTTAATGGCTGTGATTGACTAATTATGTCAATGTTTTTCCTCACTCTCACCCCACAAAGAATATACAATGAAGAAATTATTTTGAAGTTTTCCTCAAAAAAGTTTTAGTCTGATACTGGTTCTTTGGTTTTTGTCAATTATTTCAAATATAAAGATTACCTGTGAATAGATTATCCCTAAACACGATTTATTATATTAATTTCACTTTTTATATACTAAATTTAGTAATATATGCGTTATAAATAATGTATCTTCATATTTAACTTTTATTTATCATATTCATTTCATTTACTCACAATAGGAAATTCTTACTACGTATATAAATAGTATGAATCAATTTTTCAAGTATCCTCAGGAGATCTTACAGTGTTAAAAAAAATCCTTTTAAAGTAAACTGTGTGCAGAAATTCCATTATAGAATAAAATATTTACTATGGAAGGTGCAAAATTTCCATCACTAAAACTGGAATACAAATGAACTTTAATATTTTACTTGTATTATTAATTATAAAAGAGTAAATAATACGAGTATCATATTTTGGATTATATAATTATATTTAAAACTATTATTTACTTATTTAGAAATATCTCAAAATGAAATGTAATTATACAGATGGTTCTTTTCTTTATAAAAATTTCCTTTTTATACGTTGAGATAATATTACATCAAATACGTAGAGATAATATCATAACAATGTAATTTATGTATGTTTATTTCAAATTACCATCATCTCCCACTTCTATAATTTTCTTATTAGAATTAAAAGCAATTTTCATTGATATTCATATTCTTGATTATCTCTAATAATCATTCATCTGGCAACCAAAATCAGCATTTAGTTTAAGCCCTCGATTGAAAAATAAAGAAAAAATTCTATTTTTAAAAATATTGTGTGTAGTTTCCTCCTGAAAATTACTGATTACCATAGATTTCAGACCCAAATTTTGTCTTTGGATACTATAAAAATTTCATGTTTAGTTTTGAATGAAATCTTATTTACTGTCGAGCATTCCTAATATTAGCTCAGTTAAATATTTACAAACTGCCTTGCATATGTTGATATTTTTACTTCTTTAAGATAAACAGTTAGAATCCATAAAAATGTGAGCGTAATATTTTAAAAATAACATTGAGCAAGTTCAAAATTTTCTAATATTATCCATGTAATTAGAATCACTAAGAGTTCACACATATCTTAGTGTTTAAAGACCAATCAGATTATGTTTATATATTGAAGGAAAGAAATCTTTGAATTCCCCTTGTACCCTTAGATTATTGCACAAATTCAACTAAATTTCATCATCATTATCTAGAAGCGCAAGAACATCATTGTTTTGAATTTTCATTTTCATGCCCTTCTTTCTTTTATGAATGCGTACCTTTCCAGAAAACGCAATGCCAAACTATGATTGCCTACGTGGACTTTTAATAAAAAGAATCGCGCCAAATGCGCCACAGAAAAATACCTCTTTCTCTTAATTAGAAACTTCAAATTAAAAACATATCATTCCAAGGAAGAAATACAACAGAAATTTCGCCTCTGTTGTAAACTTTTTCTCCAGCAAAAGATTAAATATCCCCTTCTCGCTTTGAAGATTTGCGCTCGACTTCACAAAACAATTCTTTTTACTCGGAGGCTAATAACAACAAATTAATGATTCGTCTTGGTTCCTTTTTACGGCCCTGTTTAAAACCTCGACCTGGAAGGCATTCACTTTTTCCCACGTGATTAAACAGCCACTACTCTACACCCCCTAAGGTATGTCCATCCCACTTCCTCTCCCTCCGCAGTGCAATTCACGGTAATAGCGGACCAAAATATTTTATTTGGGGCCTTTACCGGAGAATAGTTACTTCTTCTTTCAGCGGATTCATCGACCCTGAAACGAACCGGAAAAATCTTACTTTAACCGTAATTAATTTATCCACCGAAGTAGATATTGTGCTGGGGCCTTTTACGCGACTTTAAAGTCGTATTTTCCACCAAAAAAGATTTCTCTCCAAAACTGAAAAGAATGGCCGGATTCGTTTGGAAGGAAAATTCTATCATTCTTTCAGGGGAAAGTCTTAGAAATTACCGAAAGATGATTCCCTTTGGGAATTCCTGCTCTGCCTCTCTCTCTCTAACTGGATGGTAGGCATTAATGGAATTTACTTTGAATAAATGGATTATGAAACTTCGTTACGAATCATTTTAGCTGTCATCTCTCGCTTTCGTCTCTCTAATTAAGCCGACACCAGCATTGATAGATTAATTTATTTTTAGTTCCATGTTTCTCTCTAAAGACATCTGGCAGTATTAAATGTGATAAATTGAATTCCTAACTACCCAGACTTTGATGATGAAGTTTATATCTTGCGAATATACACAGAAAATATTTTATAGATCTCATAATTGTTTGAGCCATATGAATTCTTAGACAATGACATGATAAAAGGAATGCAATTAGTTACCATCTGTAGATATTACGACCCGAAAGTGTATTCCGCATTCTATTTATCCATCATTTCTAATGTTTTGCTCTAAAGTTTATGGGATATTTGTGTTTTAAAAGAGTTTTTATGTAACAATAAAGTGGCCAAACGAACTATAATGCATCGAAATAAAGCAATTAATTCACGCATTTCTCGTTGGAAGAAATAAATTTATTTATAAGACAGATTTATAATTATAACAATCCACAAAGTAATAGTCAATTCAAATGATAATATTTAAATAGAGGTTAGTATAAAATTTAATACGGATATATTATACTTAGCATAATACCTAGAATCAAGTAAAAAAACAATAAATTAACAAATTATTCAAATAGTAATATAATGTAAATTATATCTGACAGAATTGATTTCGATTTTGATATGTTAATATCTCTAGTTATACTTGATTAGTATCAGAACCGATAGTCTCAAGAAGCAAAATGAATTATGATAAAAAATGCAATTGAAGCAAGAAAATATGAAATGAAATCCCTCAGTTATAAAACACCCTGTAGCAGATGTAGCGCAAAAATCCAGGAGACAGAGGATATGACTCAGTTATCGCTGTTGGTCTCTGACTTCAAATTAAAATGTCCAAGTTCTTCCTAAAATAATTCTGAAACTGTGTCAATGTAGCGCAACACATTTTTAACTACTAAATTATATCTTCCTCTAATTTGTAAATAAATGCTTATATATTATTATTTCTAGGAATAAACCGTAAATTAATGAGCCAAGAAAAGTTTTTAAAGACTACCATTCCATTTTGCATTTAGAAAACTTTAAAACTCTGACAGATATAAGAGGAATTATTCGTTACAATTTAAGTTATTCAATATTTCAGATAAATTAATAATTGTTTATTAATTGCTACTTAAGAGCGTTGCAACAGCTGTCTTTCTACAATCATTAGATGACAAAATTAGAGTTTGCATGGTACTAATGAGTCAATAGATTATGTTTGTTCTAAAGTAATTGCTTATTTGTAAGGGGTAATTGTTTAATGCTAAATTTCTGATCCAATATATTTTCTTCAAATCTGCAATAGGTTTTAGATAGTTGGTTTTTCTCAGTATATTTATGCAACCATTAATTATGTTTTGACTTAGGGACTAACTGTCCACTTTCAGGAGTCAATTATTGTGTCGAGATTTTATATTCATTTAAAGATAATTTATAATAATATCTCATCATTTTGTTTCCAACTAGTGTAGATGGAGTTTTTATCCTTATGAATGTGTTATACTCTCCAGGAAGTACTTCAAAACGAAGATGAGAATCATCCTCAATGATAGTTGGTTCTCTCTATTTTGTAGGGTACTCAAAAAGAAGGAGATCTGACTCCTCCCTTCGATGAGGAGATGTGATTCCTACGGTACAAGTTGTAACGTGGCCGGTTATGGTCCATAGATCTCAATGACAGTGTCACTGTTCGGCCATTCAGTTTTATGTATCCGTGTGTCTTTGGGTGTGTCAAGAGTGAAGTGATATGCTTTATGAATGTAGCCTTTTTTTTCGTCATAGTGGGATATGATATATCTCAGTAGTATATATATATATATATATATATATATATATATATATATATATATATATATATATATATATATATATATATATATATATATATATAATGATATTTTAAACTCTCATTTTAAATTTAAATTAATTTCTTAATTTTCAAATTAAGTTAGACACAGTAACTTCATTCTAAAACAAAATTCTCTTATTTCCTGATCTATTCTACTTGTTCTAGTTCATTAATTCTGCAGAATCTTTGTAAATTGCTGAAGCAGCTAAACGCCGGCAACTTTCCAACACTCCAAGTGTAGGAATAGAAGTTAGTCAGCTTAGCAAATTCCATTGAAGCATGTGATTGGCATGCGTCAAAAATCCCTATTAAAATCCTAACAGTATACATTTAAAATGATTATAGATTCATCAGTTTTTTCGTCAATTCGTTTTGTGTTGTTCTGTGTTTTGCACATCGTTTTTGCTTGTACATAATGCCTCCTTCCCGTAATGAACTAAAACGAATTTAAAAATTCAACCTGCATTTTCCATGATTTTAACCACCAATCATTTATTAGAGTAAAGTATAGCAGAGAACAGGAACAGAACACGGAAGCAGAGTCAAATAGTATATAGCATCAAAACAAAATTCCTTTTTGAATTTTGCTGAAAAAGCAGTTATTTTAGGTGTGTATAGTCTCTGTAGAAGGCAAGAAAACTGCTCAGAACTCAGAATTTAAGGCGAAATGTGATTTAAATTAATAAGAATTATTTTTAAGAAAATGAATGTAAAAATTCATAAACATATTGTATTCATCAATGAATAATGGTTTAAAATAAAAATACTACTAATGTTTCTAAAAATTATAAGAGCAATCTGAATTCATCTTAAAAAATATATTCTTCATTTGCCAATTATCGTTGACTGAGCAAGCAAAAAAATTGCATTATTTAAAAAAATGAGTATATCATCTTTTTTTTACTCATTAAACGACATTAAAGCTCAAACGCACAGATGACGAATGCTTTCAGAAATCAGAATGACATGGTATTTTTTATGCCTCTGAAATCAAATTAAAGTTTGAAAAGTACATGCGAATGTGATTTGAATTTGAAGCAGTTCCGCAAACTACGTTATCCCCGTAATGGGAATTTTGGACAGTTGCCATCAATCGCCGGAGATGGTGAATTAATAACTCGATCAGTCACTGTGAAGAAAAACATCTTTACAGGGTTGCATTTTTATGTGTTAGGGGAAAATTAGTATTAATTTTGTTGTACGATTCATTACCGTACACTTCGTCAGACAGCAATAATTGTCTCAGATTTATTAGGGCAAAATGGAATAAGGTTAAGGGTTTATATTCAGGATTTTCGAAAAATTCTTGATTACAAGACTATTGATAATTCAATATGAAAGTTATTCAAAACTTATTCAATTTTTTTGAAAGATAAAAAAAAATGATTGATAATCAACATCACCAATATAGATAGACAATTAACATTAACATTACTACATAATGGTCGTGACAATAAAAAAATTATACTGAATAAAAATGTATTTTACACATTATTTAGTTTGATTACTGAAAATTATTTACTTTTTTAATTCCTACTATTAGCTGACACTCTCTGTATATAAATCTTGTTCAAATTTTTAATATTTAAGAAAATACTTTTTATTCATCCTCTCAATTCCAAGTAATTTTATTTTAATTTTATAGTGGATGACAGTACATTTTGGATGTTAATACAGATTTAAAAAATATTTATTCATTATTTTTATTAATTAATTAAAACTGACTTTCTGGCGAAAAATCTTCATTTCCCCGCCACTAAATAAGTAACGAATTCCGTCGTTTTTTACCCACACTAATGCGGTAAGGCTTAACGTGTATTCTACTGATTATTTTAAACGATTCTGTTTATTTTCATATTGTTTGATTCATTTAAAAATAAACCCGGTTAATTAATCGATTTTTCCGAATCATTTTGAAGTACTTTCGAATTAAAATAATACAGTATAAAGAAAAACAAATATTTCTAAGCATTATTGCCTTACCCCAACTGGTGTAGAAAATTCAGGCATTTTGCGCTGCCACAATTGTTTTTAAATCCTCAATTGGCATTGAAAATTCGTTGCTAGTATAATTTTTTTATCAATTATTTATGGTAACTATGATTGTTAAAACCGTTAGCCTGGTTGGTAACTCGTTGGATTTGCATCCTGCGAGTTCAAACCTGCCAGCCAAAGTTTCTCCGATTGTGATGGACTTTAAATATGTCATGGTCACAAAGTTCCCTTGCTGAAAGTAATACCACCGCGGATACTGGCTCAGAAGTGATCGATACCTGCTTCAGATCTAAATTACGATCGGCGGATGAATGAATGAAATCCGACCAGTGAAAGGGGTTTGTGATGTATGTTAGTTCAAAGTCAGACTTCTGCTCTCGGGTTCTCAGGGGTCATACCTTCAGAAACTGCTACACCCCTCCTTCAGTCTTAAAGAGGAACACGATAACAACAACGACAACAATTGTAATTATTTCTTAAAAAGTAACTAAAATAAAATCTGTCCTAATAACATAAGTCGGAATTAATTTAAAAATATTGTTTTTTATATTACTTGTTATTCATAAAGTTCAAAGATAAATTTTTATAGATTGAAGGTTTAAACCTAAATTAAAATATAAATATATTTCTGTACTAATATAAATGAACCATGGAAACATAAATGCTAATAAAAGGAACTACAAATCTTTTATTTAAATACTCATAACTATGTAAGTATATGTCAATCATTTTTCAAAAGCAATATATCATTTAATTGTATCTTATTCTATTATTAGTTGAATGCTATCAGCTAAAATTAATAAAACGGAATAACAAAAACTACATTTCAATGCTTACAATTCATTTCAGTATAGTTTAGAAGTGGAACAATGAATCCATTGTATCTGACGCAAAAGTTAGTTCGCTTGAAGATAGACTCTGAATGGGGATATCAATTAAAGCTTCACGCAGGTGAATTGAATAAGCTGGGAAAATAAAGAAGGTTTTCTTGAAACTAATTGCATTGAATCTCAGTAGATAAATAAATATGTAAATAAGCAGAGCAGGGAGCGGCATATGAGTGATAATTTAGACTCTACAAATAGTAGGCCGTCATTATGGGGTTTTTAATATTTGTGTTCAAAAAAATCTTTTTTAATTCTCGAAAAAAAAATTCCAGATTTTTTTAAAAAAAAGATGTACCTATAATTCTAAGCTTAATAATTTAAAATTCACATATGTTTCTCTATTGTTAATAATGACAATAAAAACAATTTAAAATCTAAATTACCTAGAATATAAGTTATTTTAGTGTTCATGCTGTAATTATAAAGAAAATATTACTACTATACGAGGGATAAATATTTTTTGAATCATTGATTAATCCTTAATATTTTATTTTAGTTGATTTTAAATTTTGTTTTCATTGCTTAAATTTTCCCAATTTTTTTAAAATATACTCATAATTATAACTATTTTCTTGTACTTAATCCACGATACCATATGTTCTGGCATATGATAAATATACTACACAAAACGAGTAGATACTGTTTCATTCTTAATTGAGCACAAGTAAACAGTAAAACATGAAAAGATGAATTCGGGAAGAAAGGCTTTTGACCTTCCGGAACAATTTACAGAATCAAATATCTTCTCCTTACAGCCAGCTAACTCGTTCCATGTATCATATCAAGATAACCATTTCGCTGCACCTGGAGGCTTTTATCCGCAGCTTTACGAGATCCACCGCAGGAAAAAAAAAGTCATTACATTTCCTATCACGATCTGGGAAATTGTTTTATGACGGCGCTATATCAACAGAGACTCATTTAGGGCTGCTAAGGACTAGCCAATATTTCACTTGGATTGCTCTTCTCGGTGAAATTCGTAGCACAGGAGAAAATACATCTATTTACACCTAGGTATCCATTTGCGCCCTTTCACATAATGGGTGAAAGCGTGTCTTTCTCGCTCGGGATTGGCTTTTGTTCTACTTACGATGAAGAAATGTTTCCTTGAAAAAGAGAAGGTAGAATAGGTATAAGCAGTGAATTTCTTTGGTGAATACCAGAATTGAAATTAGTTCAACAGATAAATAGTTTTCACACAGATTAGCTGTAAATCCCCTAAGAGTGATATATTTTTTAATAAAAATATAAGGAACGTCCAGATGGAAATGCCAATATGGTAATATAAAAAAATACTTGCCGACTTTCTGGCACAGAGGTAGCGCGTTTTCTTCGTGTTCTGAGAGTCCCCATTTCGAGCATGGTTGTCCTTCTGTGAAATGTGTGAATGTGCTACCTTGTAAAAAAGGGCTGACCAAGCTATTGTGATGAGTGTGTAGCTAAAGTCGTACTCTTGGCCCTAGTTGGCGCTACTTGAAACAAGAGACGCATATCTTCGGTTTAAAATTTGCTTTTGTATCGGCTTAAAATCTACTGATGCGTAAGTAACAACAACAACAAATGCTTTAATTGACCTCTTAATTGGTGGGGGGGGTCTCAAAATGATTCCGCTTTGTTCATACGCCCTGATTACCACGTCATATTTTGTCCCGGAATACAATCATTTCCTCATTACCTTCAAGTTGTTCTTTCAGCAGTAAGTTGTCAAAAGTCTAAGTAAGAACACTTCGGTATAACCGAGTTATTTTTTTTAAATGTTGTTTTATAGATTCATCAATTCCATGTCTTGGAAACTACTTTTGATTTGAATAATAAAATCAAAATTAATTAAGGGTTTTTAAAATATTGTATTCTTTATTTTGGTTAATTGAATTCTAACAGTTGTTAACATTATTATCCCGTAATATCTAGTAAATATTCATTTAATGAATGTCCAAATATTTCTAATGATATATTTCCAGTTTTTAATATTATAATATTCAACATTCATAAATATTAATAATTTTGGTATCAACATGATTTTCGTAATGAATTGTGCTTCAAAAATAAATTCGAATGAGGCTTACGAAAGAATTGGAGTCCTTTTGATTCCATGAATCTGAATGCGTGAAGAAATTGATGTGTCCAGTTATAGGTTAAATATTTATTACAGCCCTCATGCGTGGTATAACAATATTATTTATGTAGATCAATGCAATGATGCATTGATCTCGTGAGATATAGGAGATAATGGTTTCAGCGTAGATACTCTTTGATTATGACGAATTCATTTTTAAGGAGTTCTGCAACTCCTTGTCATTAGTTCACAGAGTTCAAATGTGCTTTTTAAATTTTTTTAAATGTAAAGTCATGCATGCATTTTATCATAATATATGATACCTAATACATGTGAATAGCAATATATTGCAGAGTAAAGCAACATGGGTAAACGTTAGAAAATTACGTCTATAAATTAAAGATAAAAAAGTGAAACAAATTATATGATCACAATTGAAAGATTTTTTAAAAAAATTATATGATCACAACAGAAAGACTTTATAAAAATTATATGATAAAAGTATACGGCTTAAAATCGAATGCAAACTTAAAAGAAAAAAGAGGTATAGCGCAAATAACAACCAACAGAATATATGGAATATAAGGTCAAATGCTAAATATTAAAAAGAGAAATAAATGCACACATAAAATGACCTCAAAATGCACTTATGAGGAATAAAAATGTAAAAAGTAGACATGTAATTCCAAACATTCTTTTGAGTACTTTTGAATAGAATAGTAAAAAATTAAATTGAAATCTTTTTCCAGACGAGTTGAATATCATTGTGGGGATTCAGTTATTTTCTCAAGTTTAAGATTTAATGCGAATGTTACTAATTAATTAACAAAGAACAAAGATCAAGTCTTTGTATTTGCCAAGTCTGACTTTAAATTGTAACCAATAAGAAATCAACTCATGCTTTTTATTTAGAAATAGACGTTATGTATCATCAACGAAATTTCAAAACATTATTATAATTACAGAAAGGGATGTTGTATATATATATATATATATATATATATA
>JAOUZG010016999.1:2657190-2670480 GCA_026289955.1 Argiope argentata | reverse complement strand
ATATATTCTCTAAATTGGAACCCTTATGTTTTCCTATTCATATAAAACTAAATGAATTGATCTGTTCATATACAGAGTTGCTCTACTGACATGAAACTTATCTATTTCAAAACAGTTTTGCGGATGCATTTTATAAATACAAATAAAGCATTCCAAAGATTCAATTAAATAGTTATTAATTTTTTTCGCATTAAAAAGTCATAATGACTATTTTGTTTGAGTAACAGATTAGACTTATTAATAATTAGCTACCTATGAAAGTTAATATATTTTGTGTTTCTCAGTCTTTAAAATATCACTGTGGAAATCAAACCTTACGAAATGAAGTATTTAGATAAAAGTAGAGTTATCCAAAAGTCTATTTTATATTTTCCTAGAGAGGCAATCCAAATTAACGGTAGTATATTTATCAAGGCATATATATGAGTCTACTGTTCTTTTATTAAAGACTCAACAACAGAATTTTTTCCTGTTGTCACACTATACATCCAAAAGGTCTTTAGAAAATACAAAAGGACAAAAGAGAGAATGACAGTGGTAAGCGAATTAAATGCAGGTAACTACATTAAAAAGTCGAATTTTTACGTAATAATCATTTTTTAAATTTAATATTTTAATGTCCAAACAGGTTTCTGTAGAGTTTTAATTTCTATATCGGGGACGGTAAATTGATTTTTTTATTTGCATTTACATACATTATAGTGCTATTTTACAGTTTCAGATTTTATTTTCCCAAAGTCACCTTTGAGAGAATTTCCTAATAAAAAAGCTTATTTTAATCAAATTTAATATGATAAATTCTTAAAAAAAATTTCATTTCCTGTAATAGAATGAGTAATATAATAATTTTTAAATATTTTATAGTTCTTTTATTTCTCCACACTGTGAAAATAATTGGAAATTTCATGTTCTCTACCAGAAGAATTCCAACATTTGAAAAACAGATATGAAAATATATTATGGGTGCAGAATTTCAAATTTTAGTGCAGGAACTAGATAATAAATTTCTTAAACTACCATAAAATTTTTAAGAAAATCATTTGATAAGCCTTTAAACTCAAAGTCATTTGCTTTGTGAATTTTTTCAGCCAAAATAAAATATTTTCTTACAATTAAAAGAAATCCACTTAACTAGTGCATTTTGTTTTCATACATGTTTTTTTTACCTGTTTAGCAAATATTCAAAAGTATAATCAATTTTGAACGTTTCTCAGAAATTCACTTTAAGCGTAGTCCCATATCTTAAAAAGTAAAAGAGAGTTTAAGATATTCACCAGACTAAAGTACATATTTAAGACAAAAAAAGGGAAATCTAATACTCTCAGATCAAAATAAATAGAAATTTAAATAAAAATTCGAGGTACATAATAAAATGTAATCGCTCTCAGAAAAAAAGCTTCAGCTGCCAGAAGTAAAATCTTCAGTATTCCCCGTGAAAGCGCTTTAAACTTTTAAAACAATATGAGTGTTATTTTTATCACTTCAATTTTTAAAGCCAGTCTAACAGCTGAATTCCTGAGGCTTATGACGTTCTCAAAGACGATTTATGTGTAAATCAAAAACTGTAAAAGTTTAATATCTACCAAATATATTTACTGTGTTCTCAAATTCACACAAAATGTAGAGAAGAGATAATATTGAAAGAATCCCATATTTAGGTTAAATGCTTATTTACAATAACCATACAATTTAAATGGAAGATTATGAGAAATACATTTAATAGTTTGGAGAATTTCATCCGAGAGTAATTCGGACTCATTTTATCTTTTTTACAATCACTTATTTATGTACAATTTATAAATATTTTTTTTAAGTTGAGAAGATTGATTCATGTTTATATGTCCAATTTAATTTTTCATTAAAAATATCTCTCTCCGACGTTGATAAAATTGATGAGATTAAATTATTTTACATATATTTGCGCTATTTTGTTCCCCTTTTTTTATCAACTTCCCCTTTTTTTTATTTTTTTATCAATATGTTACAGTTATAAATTTCTTAAGTAATTGCTTTCTATGTTGTATTATGATTAATAATTCATTTTTCTTTATTTATTAACGACCGAAATCCTTATTGTACCTAGGCTTGAAACTCCCAAAGCCAGAAACCGAACCAGTTAAACATTAACTATGTATAGTTTTCATATGTGGATAAATAATTTTCTCGGAAATATAGTCGTAACTGAAAACGAAGGATTGGAATATTAATCTTATTTAAAATAGTAAGATATTTCGATTGTGATAGTCAAAAGCATTACATGATATTTCTGAAAATGAATAAATTATGTTATATTCTAAGCAGTGGAACAAATACTACACATGTAAATTTCCAGATTTACCTTTTTTATTAAGATTATTAGCATCATCTTAATATCAGTAGATTAATATTGTAAAATAATGTGCCTATTTAATGTATTTAGGATAGATTATCTCGGTATAGTATTATAAGAATTGAAGATTATATTAATATTAAGTATCAGATATTAAATTTGAATACTTTTAAAATGAATTAATTTTTATTTTAAATTACAGTTTTTTGTGTAACAAAATATGATTTAAATAATTTGTTATTTAATTAAGTTTACTTGCAAAACTAAATTAGTTGAATTCAGTTGAATTATTAAAGAATATTTGTCCGTCATAAATAATAATTTGTATTTGATAGATTTTTTTAAAAAATTGTGGGATCTATGAATATACCATTGTTTTAATAAACGGATATTTCCCGACATTTCACAATATGCCAAGCTACAGACATATTAACACCAATGCTTCTTATAATGCAAACACAATGGAAAAAATCCTCATTTTTAATTTTTAACTTAAAAATGAACAAAAAAGGAAATACAAATTGCATTAAAAAAAGGGGTTTCTCTTATTACTTTGAAACTTTAAATATAGAAGGGCTTGATAGCGAATTACTTGAACGAGGCAAGTAATTGTTAGTTTGTCTATATACTTAAAGAAATATTTAGTTTCAAAAGCTTTGACATATTTCATAAACTAAAGTCTATAGTAAATATAGGATTAAATATGATTATTAGATTTAAATTTAGGTTAACACACTTCAATGCATTGGATTTATATTACTGTTTATAAATTTCATACATAAGATTATTAAGTAATTCAATTAATTGCAAAGAATCACTTTGTTGCATATGCATCATTTAAAAAAAATCCATATCAAATTTTGCTCTACATTCATTGATTAGAAGGAATACTTTATTTTTATTTATTTTTTTTAAATTTAATTACACGAATCGAGTTTCAGAAAAAAAATGCATCGCCATTAACTTAGAAAATCAAGAAAATATTATAACCGTTTTTTAATAACATTCTTAATTTATTTACGTTCTTCTTGCCATTCCAAAAAGTAATAAAGTTTAATAATGTAATTTTCTTTCTTTTATGAGATAAAATATCTTTGCGCCATTACATCAGATAATGTTTTGGATTAAGAAAATTGAGAATTTTTATTCTCAAAATACATGACCATGAGGATTTATCTCAAACTTCATAAAGAAATTTATTTTTTGGGGACCATTCGAATAAGTTGAGTTGATAATAATCCTGATTTATTTTTAGTATTTTTGACGAATCAAAAATTTATAAATAAGAACAAAAAATAATTTTAGTTGAAATATGGTGAAAGCGGAGGCCTCATAAACTTTTTCATGTTTATGAGTTTGTGTCCGAAAATGTTTTGGTAGGTACATAAAAGGAAACTATAAAGAAGATTTCCTCCTTCTCCTTAATAATCAAGCTCAAGTTTCTCCATAAATTGCAAAGCGTGAAGCCGTGCTACGTACCAAGAACATTATTACAGAAATGCTGTGTTTACTTTTTCGCCTAACCTTTTAAGAAATAGCTTAAACACAGAATGTTTAATCAAGGGAAAGGTGACAATTGCTATTCTAAACTTATAAGAAAGGCTATTCACTGTCTTAAAGATTTGAGTCCTATTGTTCGGTGGTCTTTTGTTTGGTGTCTTTGTTTTAATCAAAGTGAATGAAGCGTAGAAAAGGGCTGAAAGCTACAAAATAGTTGAGGCAATTTGATCGTATTATTTATTAGCTTAATAATAAGCCTTATCCTAAAATTCCTGCTAATAATGAGCAAATAAATGGTATCATACTTACGAAAATGCTTTTTTTCCTTTGTTTTAGTTTATGCTTTCGGAACTGGTGAATATTTCATGGTCAGTAAAAGAAAAATATTGGTCAATAAATCATTGGTAATATATATGAATAAACTAACTAGAAATGAGTTTAATAGAGGAATTAAATATGTTTCTTTAAGGGATTTATTTACAAAATAATATATTATATTTTAATTTTATATTAATAAGCTATTGCGATAATTAGCCATCAACATATGCGTTTATTTCAAAAATAATGTATTGAAATGCAAACGACCGTCATTTATGTAAAAGAAAGAGAGTCCCTAAATTGTATCTAAAAGTTTAGTTTGGTTACTTAAAAGTTCTTAGTTTAAAAATAATTAGTTTAGTTACTTAAATAAAACTAATAAATTATTTACGAAAAAAATGTTTCAATAAAAACGAAAACTCCTTGGCGTTTTATCTTATTTTTTTATAATTAAAACAGAAGCATTACTTACTAATGCGTTTGTAATGCTATTTAGTTTCTTAGAAACTCATTATTGTGATTTGATTTCAGGCTATTTTCCATAAGAAGATTTTAAAAAAGTATTTTGAGATTAGATAAATTCATAATACAATGTTTAAGTCTTTTAATGTATGTTATTAAACAATCAAGGTTTTTAATATTATTTTATCATGAGTCTGTAGATTTTTTATAAGGTTTATACGATTTCCAGCTTTATATATATTAGGGAAACTTTTTTTAAATAAAAAACTGATGCACCAAATGTTTTAATCTATTAACATTTTAATTCTTATTTTGACAAATGTCCTCAAATAAAATCCATAGAGCAACATTCACAATTAAACCTTTATTAGATAAGATTTCCTCGTGAAAGTCTTGACATCAGATTTTTTATCTGTAGGTATGAGAGGAAATGTTTAGTTTTTTATTTAGATTTTTCTATCTGTAATTTAATTTAGATTTTTCTATCTGTAGGTATGAGAGGAAATGTTTAGTTAATCTAAATAACAATGTATATTTTATTCTTTTCTAAATGCAATGATCTTTTTCATGAAAATAAATGAAATTATAGCGCTTATTCCAAGTATTCTGGGTAAAAACTTATATACAAGCAGTTGCAATATATATGCTATTTATTTCAAAATTATATTTGCCGTATACTAAATCCCTTTTACTCAGTTTTTAGGACATCGCGTTTGATAGGAATCATATCACTTCTGAGTAAAATGTTCAGAATTATCTTAGCAAATATCTTTTAATTGTACCATTGAATTCCGAATCTTCATCAAAGTAACATTATTTTAAGAAAGTTGTGTTATTAAGCTGAGTATTATTAAGCTGTATTATTAAGCTGAGTATTCTTAAAGTGATCGAATCCCATGACGTCATTAAAAACGCAAATAACCAATCAGGTTTTCTTATAATTGCAGGTTGCTTTTTGCTTATTCATATTATTATTCTCCTTGTAATTTGAGTGCAATCCTCTTCCTTTTTAATAAAAACAATCATCTTTCCTTTTTAACTTTAAACAGTTATAGATAAATAATTAAATATTTACGAATCAATGGGAATCTCTTATAAATTCCATTTACATAAATATTACATTTATATAAATTTATATAAATGAAAATCATGCTGGAAATATATTTACAAATTGCCAAAGCTCAGGAAATGAAAAATGTAAGATAAATCAATTTAAACCATTATGAACACAATTTTACATTTTCAAACTCTTTTAAAATATGTGTAAGAACATTGAACTGTTCAGAAGTTTCCTCAGAATAGTTTTAAGATATTCCTTAAAATAAAGAATCAAATTAATAAATAAACTAATTAAAACGGATTATTAACTTAATGAATTTCAGCTAATTTAGTAGGTAGCCTTTCAGAAAGTACTTCAGGGTGTCTTTCCTATTCAAAAAAAAATATTTACAGAAAATAGGTCGTACTAGGACAAAATGCTACACTTTATTATAGATATAGAAAAACTGACCAAATATCAAATACATAAAGGATATCAATCAACCTAATTTCTCTAAGATCACGCTACTTTAAACAGAAACACCATCTAAATGAATTGAATGTTATTCAATAAGTCAACCAATCAGTTGTTTCTTCATGATTCCTAAAAGAGTGTATTAAATCTGACGATTGAAGAGTAAACGTAAATTTTAATAAATAAATCAAGCATGCTACAACTATTTATTTTAATTAAAACAACTTTAAAATATTCTGTTAACCAGTAGTAATGCATCAAGTCACTGGATATTCGTTAGATTTATTTTTTGAAAAAGCTATCAACCATAGTCATACGCCCTGCGATGTCCTGACTGAATTAGGGAGATCGAGACACTCTTTATTAAGTTTTAATTCGTTCCCAAAAATGTTGCAGTCTGGAAAATCGTGACAGTGACGCATTTAGATGGATCCGACGGCCTGCTGGAGTGCAGTGGGGCGTCACTTTCTGTTGGGTATTTTTGACGGCTGATACGTTTTTCTGCTTCCCTTCACAAACTGAAAATTATTTTCGCCTGCCTTGCATCCATTTTCCGCAAAATATGTAATGCACAATTCGTAAATATGGTGTTCCGGAATGTTGAAACAGCTCATGCTGAGGAATTTAAATTAATAGTGACTTATTTTTCAGAAATCTTAGATAAAATCTTTAACCTAACGATTACATATATGCCGAGCTAATAACTTTTAACATGATTTTATTTATATTTTAAGTACTATATACAAATCAAGGTTTACATAATATATTTTGTTTTCAAAATATTCCACATGAAATCTTAAACTTTGAACTTTAATCCAATAATTACATATACGTCAAGCTAATATTTTTTAACGTGATTATATATTTATATTTTAAATACCATACACAAATCACGGCTTACATAATCCATTTTGTTTTCAAAATACTTAACAGGAGATCTTAAACTTTGTATAACATCTGGCTATCAGTTACTTTTATTAGTAGACAATCTCTAGAAATGTTATATTTATAATTTATATCATATTTGTAGCTGATGTAAATTATCGAGGAAAAACTTCAGAGCTTATAATTTTTCATAAATAAATTCTTTTGTCTTGTTAAATATATAAAAATGTATTTTCAATGATGCTAAATATTTATGTATATTTTTCATTCTAAAATATTTCTAAAAATAATTTTAAATAAAAATTTTAAAGCAATTTTCATTTCAATAAGTATTACTTACAAAAAATTATCAATAATTTGGAATTTAATGCCTTCATTTTATTAAAAATGTTCATTAAATTTTTAACTTATAAAAATATTCTATGAAGGACTTTTTATCTTTTATTTCCAACATTTAAATAAGAATGAGAAAATTGTAACAATCTTATTGCCTATAATTTTCAGCTGAAATTCCAAATATTACAGTTGCAAAACTGAGTATATAATTAATATTTTTTATTTATTTATCTACCAGTATAATAAATCTGATGCAGCTATGCCTGATTACTTATAAATTCATTGAGAAATGTCTCAAAGTTATTTATCATGATAGTCAGCCCTCTTCCTTCAGGAAATTTGAGCATAAACAATAAAATTAAAACTTTCAAATGTTAACTTCAAAAACAATTCTCAACTTAACTGAAGATTCCAACAGATATCTTACTCTCAAACACCTCACTGATTCTTGGGAAGCGGTATACGTTCTTATGTTCCCCTAATTGGGACAGCACAACAAACATAAGTTCATATTCACCCATATGCCTGTTAATTAACATAGGAGCCTTATAATTTTAGAGAAATTTCTGCAAACAATTGAGGAGGACAGCTTCGCGATTGCCATAAATCCAAACACGATCACTCAAAGGAAAGTACAATTTTATCTACCAATTTTTAAATGTCATGAATAAAACAGTGGACCTCTTCTAAATTTAGCATTTAACCGTTAATTTATTGCAATATGGAAGGAAAGCATTCGATGGCAAGTGACGAAATATTATATTAAACCTAATGGCATACAAATATCCCCATAATGCTATCTAATTATCTTCAAATCTAGACCTTCCAAGTAAGAACAAATCAAATCAAATCTGCGGGTAGAATTAAGACTAAAACTCCGAATACAGGCTCTTTTTATCTCGTGCTATTTAATGAACTTCGGGGAGAATGAAAAAAAAATGCTATCGCTTAGCTGGTAATTTTTCAGCCATTTTATAAGAATAGAGCGTAAAATTTGTTATTATAAAAAGAGAACATGGTGTTAAATATATATATATATATATATATATATATATATATATATATATATATATATATAAATTCATTGCTACACAAAATTTTAGCGCTCGACCGATTTTTAGATAAAATATCAGCTATGATGTCATAAATCTATGTCAACCTTTTAAGATTGCAGCTGCTGCCAAAGAAGAATACGTAATAATAAATAAATGATGGTAAAAGCGCGGCAACCTTTTATAAACACATCTGCTGTCAAAGAAGCATTCGTAATAATAAAGCATTACTGGTAAAAATAGGTCAAGCTGTTAAAAACGTATCTGTTGTGAAGAAGCATACATAATAATGCGATACTGGTAAAAGCCGGAAAACATTCTTTAATCGATGATTTCAGGAGGACAATTTTTTTGCCCGTAAATTTAACAAGCATCTAAACATACTCACCTAAACAACATAATGTTTTAAATAATAATAAAACCTTAAAAATCCACTTTAATAAAAAGCAAGAATGCCCTAGGAACCTGGTGATGTAGAGGCTGTAAAATATTGGAGCGATCTTTTATAATAGGAAAGGTCTGTGTTACCACAAGTTTAACAAATACTTTGAAATAATAAAACAGACAGTCAGCGTGAGGTACCAGAAGCTCATTTTAGACAGCAAACTAATATCTAGCTGTATATTAAACAAAAAAATAGTGAAAGGAGCAGGCATTATAATTCCCCTTATCATCAGACACATTAAGGAATAATATTTTCTTTATCAAATAAATATTCGTTGCTTCGTTTATCAATTCTGAAAATATGGGGTATCAGGGTTATGACAAGAAAAATCTACCGCAAAAAGATCCAAATTCCCTCAAAATGAATATTATGTATGATGACAGACACATCTTGGCACATCAAAAACGCATAATTTATTCTGATATGCAAATCAATCATATTGAAAAAAATATGCACTGAATATTTAAAAGAAGATTACGTGCCAAACTTGCCACACATTCGAACTCCATCAACAACAGTAATATTAAATACACTTACAACAATAAAAACTAAACTTATTCATTTCTTATAATTAAGTAGATGGTACTCTTCAAGTCTCCTCAGTCCCATTTATGTACTGACCACATTTTGCTTTTCTCATATCCCATAGCTAATGTCCCAACCTTTTTTTCACTTCACTTTCTAATCAAATATTTCCCGCGGTTTTTATATAAATTCCATACACTTCGTAGTAATGGCCATTGCAAGCTGTCATCAAACCTCAGAAAGAAAGGAATGTGCAGGATACCTACAAAAAGCCGACCAAATTTTAGTAGATCCAAACTCCACTTCAGGAGATAGCTTCTGATTGAAGCGGGTTCTCCTATAACTGCACAAGTCTTCGTAATAATGGTCATCCGCTTTCCCAAAATCTTATTTAAACAAAGAATATACTTTCTGAATTGAAGCTTATACATATTGGCTGCAAGACAAGTTTTATCTGTTCTGCCCTATAAATTTGTAAATTTATGAAATTAGATTTTACTTCAGGAAATATAATATATAAATACACACAAAAAATCATCCAAATTTTTTTAAAAAATAAAGACTAACATAAAGTCTGATAAAGGAAAAAAAGTAACTCTTAATTTGTTTCAGTTATAATAACGTCTCGTTTTAAAGTAACGCTAAGGATATTTTCAGACAGGCTTCTTACTTTTGAGCCTCTGTCAGATGAAGAGGACCATTCATGAGCTGGAAACCCCTTCCCTTACCTTCTCATTATATTAGCGGGAAGACCTTTGGACCCAATGGATTCAACACTCATCAGATGTACTTAAACGATGTTTTTTTTTCTTTTCTTCTTCTTTTTCTTGTTCTGAAATCTTAATTTGAATATTAAGTGAATTTTTATGACTATTGGTGTTTTTTTTTTACTGGCTGATTGTATTTGTCTAAACACATTGTTAAACAAATACAAAAAAATACCCCTCCGAAAATACGACCTGTGTGCATGTATGCCTACAAATACATACATGCTTCAATAATAAAATAAAATAAAATTCAATAGTAAAATTGCATTTGCTGAAAACTTATTTTAGAACCTGAAGACTTTTGGAATATTGTTAGATTCAGCGACGAAACTGAATTTAAGGTTTTTGGAAGTGATGATCAAAACAGCCAGAAGCTTTTTTTTTCCTGAAATATTCCTGCAAACTAGAATAGGAAAGATTTTAATTTTTAATGGAATTATATGGCTTGAAAAATAGCGACGGAAATTAATTTTTACACATGACATGTCGGGAAAAATGAAATATCTGTATACATTAAAGAAACATTTAAAAAAGGCCTAGATATTTAATTCAGATTTATACTGCTAATAATTATTTTTTGACATGACATCAATGAAATAGCGAAAATTAAGCAAACACGAATTTTAGGTATAGAGTGCTTTCCATTTCTCAAACTTCTATAGAACATGTCCAATCATAATATAGAAAAAACAATTCAGAAATACAATATCCTCCATATAATACATTCAAATATGTATCGTAAGAAATGTGGGTGAAAACAACAGTTAACGTAATATAAAGTGTTCTTGAGATTTAGAATATCTATATAATGAATTTTGGTGATTAAGATATTTGTAAGTACAAAATTTATGTTACACAAAGTCTTATAAATTATCTTTCTTTTTTGATAAATTTAATAATTTTCCGAAATTGAATTTTTATTTTGATGCTGTTGTTACTTGTGACACTTGTAGAAGTCTCCTGACGGGGTAAGCTACAGGGTGTCCAAAAAGTTCCCGTACTTATGATTTGTGAATTTATTTTACAAAAATAATAGGTTTAAAAAGAATTAATTTTATGTCCATGATAAAAAGCACTTTTAACATAACTAAGGAAAAAATACTGAACTTACATTTAAAATAAATGTTCAAAATGTCCACCCCTTTCTTGTAGACAAAGCTGAACTCGTTTGCGCATGTTTTTTTGAAACGCGTTTTAACATGCTAGGAGGGATTTCTTGTATCCTTTGGGTTATTGCGATTTTCAAATCATCTATTGTTTGAGGATCATCTTCATAAATTTTGTCCTTTAAATATCCCCACAGAAAACGGTCCGGGATAGTAAAATCAGGGGATCGAGGTGGCCAAAGATTTTTTGAGATAAGTCGATCGCAGAAAAAAGCTTCAGGCATGTCCATGGTTTCATTACTCGTATGGCAAAATTTAATATACTTAAAAAAATCATATACAATGATTTTTTAAATTTGGGGTACGGAAACATTTTGGACACCCGGTATTTAAGCCCAGTTTGTGCAGTAGCTTCTGAAGGTAAAGGCCCCTGAGCACCCGGGGGCAGAAATCTGACTTCTAACTCATATGAAGATGACACTCACACATAATCACAAGTCCAACATCTTTTTACAGGATGGGTAAGGCCATTCACACGTCTTGTAGACAGAACATAAGGTAAAGAGCAACCCTGCATGAAACAGAACTCGCTGTCCAGGAGCCCAGATCACAGAGAAAACCAACTGCCCCTGTTCCAGGACACCAACAAACGTTATTTTAACTCAATATATTTATATCTTAATGAAAAGATAGATTCCTGTATACTCAAGGTTGAGAACCAGTGTTTTACAGTCTGACTGTATACTTTATCACAGAATAACATATTAGATCTGATCTTTGCATTCTGTATAATGTTGAAATCTATTAAGTTCATCCCCAAATCGGGAATTTATCTAAATCTTTAAGCAAAGAATATAAGTCACATACGAGAAAATTTAGCTCAATTAGGTATCAATTACTTCACTTATTTTCAATTTTTATCTTTTCTCAAAAATAACAAAAGGTTCGTGACAAGGTATTCCATTAAAACTGAATGTCTAAAACCACATGATGTATTCTTTTAGAACTGAAATGAGTTAATACAATTAAGACACTGGAAATATATTCACCTCTTTTAATACATAATAAAACTTTTCCTTGATGAGATTTTTTTAATGCCTATGAATTATTCACAAGTTTTTAAACAATAAATACTTTGAACAAAGATGGAGAATTAAAAATGAAAAAAATATATTCACGGTTAAAAATTCATTATTATTATAAATTATTTACTATTTATTATTACATTATGGGTCAATATAATTAATAAAAACTCAATGATTAGAGATTGATTATCAGTCTCTACACATAAAAATATATTATACAGAAATTAATTAAAAATATATTAAAAGAACTTAATGGTATAAATTTAAATCTTTAAGAAATAAGCTTTCAAACAGTAGATTTTTTTAAATCTTCATATGTTTCAGCATAAATTTTCTGTACTATTCGGTAATGAAATAGTTTATTAAATGATACAAGGATTTAGTAAGGAAATACGATAACAGAGATATTCCATCTGCATAAAATAATTAATATGGAAATTAATTTTCTTTGAATTTTTCTTTTCATGATTGAAGAAATTTAAATCTGCCTTCTTTGCAGTGATTTAAATTCAAAGTAATAAAAATCAATTTCTTTAGAATGAAATTTTGTGAAGTTAGAGCGAAATCAAAATCTTATATCCAATTTCATCAAATTTCTTTTCACACTCACAAAAGATAAAATAATTTTAAAAAGAAAATTTAGTCTTAAATAAATCTAATTATTCTATTCCTTAATTGTGCTTCGAAGTAAATCATACCAGTAAAATGAAATTATAACTTTTATTGGAAAAAATGTAGATATAAGATTTTGTAACCCTATATTTATCTACTGTCTTTTTTTGCAAATGAAATTTCTAATTTATTTCGCCTTTCATACCATCTTTAAAGGAGATTTTTGTTTTATCTAGATTTATCCTACAATTATGAGGGTTAAATTCAATAAAATATTATTTGATATTAAAATTACTATGATTAGAAATACTCTCTAAATTCTTCACAGATTTGTGTAAAATTTTAAAGAGTTGGT
>JAOUZG010016999.1:2614078-2638639 GCA_026289955.1 Argiope argentata | reverse complement strand
GTGTGTGTGTGTGTGTGTGTGTGTGTGTGTGTGTGTGTGTGTGTTTATATAAAGTTATTTAAACTAAAAATAGTTCAATTTTTCAACTCGAAATAGTAGAATAATGAAAAAACTTATTAGGAAATATCTAATAGTTATAATTCTAAAAAATGGTGCTTCCGAATGCGGGCCGTAATTTTTAAAAAAATATGGAAATCTATGAATAATAATTTGTTTACAGAACACAAATCCCGATAAATTCTTTGTGGATTAGTTTCAATTTTGATTGAAGATGAAAATGATTTTAATAAAAGTATTTTTAACCCATTTTCATTAATTTAACAATGCAGATACTTATAAATACCTATGATATGCCTTTTTCACCCTTACCCAAAGTCAGTTTTAAATATCTTATTTTCTTAAAGCAATTTATTTTTTATACTTATTGGTAATAATTTACATATTACTTGATTTCATTTATTTGTTTCGGGCAATTGAATCTCTCACGAAAATGCAAGCATTTGAATAAGCATGTCTCCAATTTTTCTGAATTATCTACACATACTCAAAACCAAGATAATTCAGAATAGGACAAAAATTTAAACTATTAAACAAAACATACAACAGCATGTTTATATCATATAAGAAGTCACATCAAAACTCAAATTGAAGCATGAAATCATTGAATGTTCAGCTACTTTTATTTTCTTTATAATGCATTAATTAGACAATTCAAAAATCCATACACCTAAACTGAATAATAATAATGATCTTAAATATTAGTCCAGTTTTCACATGTTACAAAATTGTATAGTAATGCTACTAAAGTTTTTATATTTATTGAAAATTGTGAAGAAGCACTGAAAATTTTAAGAATCATTCATACTAGTGCATGAATGGACAATACTGGCTTGAATAATTTTCTTCTCATATTGGTTTACCAACAAAAGAAATTTAATTGTTTTTAATTTCAGTTACTTTTCGTAGAAAATTTCAGACAAAGTTTAGCCAATGTTAGAATTTGTAAAAAAAAAATGAGTAAATATGTGTAAAAATGAATCTTGCATTTTTTTGGTTTAATAATTGGCTGACTAATATTAACTATTACACTTATTAACCAGGGAATAATATAAAATATTAAAAATTACATTATGTTTTGATACAAAAATTATTTTTATACGATATATAAAACCTTCTTGGGTCTTTCGTTTTGACCCCAATTCCAAAATATTAGTGGAAACCAAGTACCAATTTTCTATGCTACATTTTGTTAGCTGTTAATCAACTCATTTTGAGCGATAATATACCAACACTTAAAAAACCTCAGTTGCTGCTATGTTTTTTAGTTTTAGTTAATTCCATCTCAATGTTAATATCGGAAATTATTGATAAAATTATAAAGAATTAGGAAAAATAGTGAACTTCATGCGTTCTAGTATTTGGTTGTTTATTAGTTTACTAATATTGATTAGGTTATGAAATTGGTTAATTGGAGGATAATATAAAGCATCAAAAGATTTACATTATACTTTGGTACAAAAAATTGATACGTTACTACGCGAAGACTCAGTGGCAAAATACGTCACGCTCTCTTTCATTTTGACCGAACTCCACGCCACAGTGGAAAATCAAGTGCCGCCTTTCTGCGCTTCCTTCTGTTTGTTGTTAATCAATACGGCACCCAAAAGATTAGAGACTTCCTAAAGTTATCAGCGCCAGTGTCGATTTTTTGAGCGTTAAATCTTTCTCAATCCCAGCGGCGAGCGCTAATTGTTTTGCTTCTCCCGAAACCCCGGATCATTTGCCGGAATGCGTCCGTGCCTGCTTCAGAATTGATTCCGAATGAAGAGAAAAGTTCACTTTCTTAACGGTCCGCCCATTAAGAAAAGAGCTGCTTGCCCTTTTTTCCCTTCCCTTTTCACTCGAAGAAATTGTTCTCCACAGATGAGAATCTGGCATTCCGAATCTGATATCCTGACGCATGAGAGGACTTCCGTTAATGATGGCCGCTAATTGAAATGGCTTTTGATGCTTTACTTCGCCAACAAGTGATCTGCTCTGGCAGAGGCTAATGTTATGGCTTTTTATGAAAATTTTTATTACTTAGTTTAATATTCGAGTTGGAACATATTGATTTTTGTAAATGGACTATCTTGATTTCACGAAATGTAATGACAGTCATCAGGAAATTAATGGAGGTTCATCAAAGACTATTTGGGAAGATCGTTTGTTCGAAATGCAAAGGGTTCCTGAAAGCTAGCTGTGGCAATTTGCCAAAAGAAATAAAAATGCTAAGAATAAATTAATAAATAAATCCATTAAAAATAACAACCATTTTAATAGCATGCGCGTCATAGGAATTGATTAAGAGGTTTATTTCGAGAAAAATTTCTTACTTAAAAGCTTTAATTATGGAGAATAGTAATACTCATTTGCATTCATCGTTTGTTGAATATACAGATGAATTCCATTGATTTATTTGTCTTAATTTTATGTTTATTCGTTCTTTCATGAATTTTTCAAACATTTACAGACTGACTGAAAATAGAAAAGAAAGAAAACTTTAATATTATCAATGATATTATTTGTAAAAGAAACATGTTAAATAAGTTCCAGTCGAGATTTTTTTCTCAAATTATAATAGCAATAGCATATTCACTATTTGAATAATATCTAAACTTACCCAAAAACCAATGCTAAGATATTACTCCATTAATAGTCCGTTCATATGAAAGACTAATAAATATAATTTAAATCATTGAATTAAAGACATCAGTTAATTGACATTTCAATTAATTATGAGAATTAAATGAATTTTCTACATGAATAATAAGCTTTTATAAATCATGCTCTATGGTAGTCATCGTATTGTTGGCGAAAGTAATTTAAAACTATCATTAAAAATTATTTATAGAAAAACAGTAAAGCCATTTTTTTCCTTTAAAAGTAATAAAAAGTCGAAATTTAAAGTTTTTTGGACTTTAAATGTTATTATTTAAATAAAATTCTGTTTTAGACGAAATGCATCTCATTTATCGGATGAGATGCAATACACAGCACAGACAAATTACCCATGATGTGATTATAGATCCGTAACAAACGAAACTATTGAGGATTTAGTGTAGGATCAACTACATTTGGAGTGAGGGCAAATACTCCTGGTACGATAATTGAACTTTCTGAAAAGGGGAAACTTAAGTTCGAAAATTATCAATGATTTTGCTGTAACGAATAATCAACAGTACATGGTCCGTTCCCTTCTTTTCTTCACTTTTTACATTTTTTAAAAAATTATGACTATATCTCTAGTGGAGAAGTCGGTGATTCTATCCACTTTTTGATAACTTGCCCTTTTAATCTTTCAAGTCTTTGGTACAAAAGAGTCCTTTATAATTCATGTTCCAAAAACAATTATAAACATGAATAGATTCCTAATTGATCATAAAGAACTGCTTAAATTAGATTATTCTTATAAATTTTAGGGCAGCATTTAATACACCTCAAATTTTATTTATGATTTTTCTTTAATTCCCTCAAGTAACAATTCACTATAATTCCTTTATATTTTCACTCGTACTGTACTTTATCATGTTCATTCATACAGTTTTATAGTACTGAAGGTATTTTTCATTATAGTTTTTACAATTTCTTGGTATGCTGAATGCATATGTATTTTGTCACTTGCTTTTGTAACTCTTTTTTTTAAATCCAACTACATCTATACCAAACCGGAAATGGACCAAATGAGCTTTATAAACGGAGGTGAGGTGTGGTGATAGACGTTAAGTTCACTGAATATGAATCTTTTCACTGCTGAACACACCAGAACGAAAGAACAAAATATATCTTGGATTGCTGTTTTCTGTTTCAAAAGAAAGGTGCAAGGTGTAAACATAGGATATTCCTGTTGATAGCTTATTTCACATCCTGCTCTCATCGTTTGAAACAGAAACTGACCTGCCAAGATAAAATATACATGTCCGGTTAAGCCGTATCAGTAGTCAAAGGGTTAGATAAAAATATTTTTATATTTGAACCTTTTATGATGATTATGATCCGTTCATTCAGTGCACCAAAAAATTGACATTAAACAGATTAATCAAACAAATCATAAAAAAAGAAGAAAGATAAATTATCCATCAAATTTCTTTCATCTTTCAAGACATGAAATTCAATTTTATGTATTATGCTTTGTTTCCTTCATTAACAAAACTTCTGAAATTATTGTCCTCCTGTATTACATATCATACACTTGTAAATAGATAGACATTTTACTGAAATACTAACGCTCTGATTTCGCTGCAGTGCGTTCATTAATTCCACAAGGGGCACCGATGGAATTATCAAAGGGATTGCTATCACGTTTAGTTGAGGCGAGGTTGAACCACTTCGGGAGACATCTGACTTCAGTAACGAACGACATTACATTTGATCATTTGCAGATTCATGGTGGCATGCAGCAGGGATGCAAGGTATAAATCAACCACGCGAAGCCCATACATTTTACAGAGGAACTTTCTTCTAAAGTAAATCTAATGAAAATGACCATTCTGAATGATATTTATGAAATATAAATGTCAAGAATATTTGCACTTGAGTTTTCGTGAATAAAATGTGCCATGTGTAACTTGTCATTTTACTGTGTAATAAATTGAATGGAAAATGAATTTTATAAAATTAATTTCTTTCATAAAAAATTTGATGCTATATTTCACACAACTAAAAGATGGAAACATCGCATTTTATTCATAAATCCATCAGACTTTCGATTAACCATTTGACATACAGCCGGAGATAAGGACTACTTGACAGCATAACATTTAATGAAAGAGTAACTAAATTGGATCAATAACTTTAATTTTGATATAAAGACTGTATACAGAATTTCATCAACTTTTATTAGATTTGTGAAGAAAGATTTACTTATTTTATTGAGAAATATGGAAAACTGATTGATAAAACATTTCACATGCTTCATTGAAATATCTTTTTTTAAAAAAAAAAGACGAGCATTTATTTCTTGATATTCAGTCATTAATTTTTTTCATTATTTTAGGTATTGCTTAAGAGCCTGTCATCAACTAAATATTATATTACATTTAATTAAGAGCTAATAAATTAAACTCTAAAAATATGTAAATAAAAGATAAGTAGATATTTATGATAAGTAGATATTTATTATGTATAAAGATATTTATTAAAGATAAGTAGATATTTATTATGTATAGTTTGAAAACTATCGTTTCAAATGTCTATAAATAAGTCAAAGCAATTTCTCATATGGAAATTGTTAGTTCTATTTTTGCTTCGCGTTGGATTAAATTTTTTTGAGACCTATTTCTAAATCTTCTTACATCTTATTCTATGATGGAATAGTTTTTATTTACTCTCATCTTGTGGATTTTTAATAATAGTTTACTATTGCAGTGATTAACCGTAGAATTGAATTAACTGCAACCTTAAAACACTTTCATAACACAACCTGAATCAGTTTTATAAATATTTGTTTACATTTGACTATTGCCATTCAAAAATTTGTAATAAGATGTATTTCAATCCTACGTGCATTATTGTTTTTACATATGCTATATAATAAGTATTTTACTAAATTCATTGAGCATGATATTAAACTGCAGTTCAAAGTTTGTGTCATTAATACTTTGCAAGAATTTTAATCGATAATTTTTTTTTAATTTATAGCTTCTTAATTTAGAAAGAATTATTTAAGCGAAAATATTTAAGTGCAATGCATAAAGAATATTCATAAGAATGTATTCTTTTAGTTTTAAGGTATGCACATCAATTGTTTCAAAGGAATTTTGATGGTTTAAGACTTATGCCTCACTGCAACAATCGAACTATATATGTACATTCCCCAAAGTCATTCCGGCCATTTATCCGAAAGACAGTGAAAAGATCTTATCGAGAAATAGCCTAATGATGTACGTTGTCTCAAACAACTCGATGGAAGGACAAGGGAAATCGTAAATGTTTGATAAGAAGGGTGCACAGATCAATGGCCGCGGTGACGAGGGTCTTCTTCTTTGTTAGTTGTTGTGTGTCCGAGAAATTGAGTTGGAATAATGCGGGCTTTTACGGCTCTTTCTCTTCCGCAACAATTTCGAAAAAACAATCCAGAAGGAGAAATTCGATGCAACTGCCAAAGAGAAGTAGAAAAAAAAATATTTTTTTCTCTCAAGAGAAAAAGATTATCACAGTTTTTCACAAATAAAATTAGTGTTTATTATTATTCGAAAAGAAAAAAAAATATTTATAAAGTAACTTCCATAAACGTAACATTAAAAAATCTTAGTCATCGAATCTTAATATGCAAAAGGCCTCGCAAAAATAATGTATGATTATTTTTTTTAAACTTGCTGCAGAGATTATTAACTATATGTCTGTAGTTATTGATTACGGCAATTGCCATAAAGCAAGCCCATTGAGTAAGTCAACAGTTCTAAACCAAATTTTATTCAGTATGTCAGTAGCTCCATCTAGGACGAAGAGTAAATATTATTTACTTTATGCATGTAAAATGTAAATTAGACATAATAATTCTTGCACTCGTGTGGCTCATCTCATTCTAATTCAAGACGGTGCAGCATTTCGGCGTTTTACTATTTATTTTAAAATTTAGATTGATAAAAATGATAACATAGTGGATGATTAAAAATTAATTCTCAGAGAAATTCACTTTAAAATTTAATCAAATAAAACATTAATTTAATTTCATTATTTATATTACTCACACTATACTGAATCATTGCTTAAAATTTAATCTGCTCTTCAGTTAATAATATTCCCTCATTAAATAATTTTTTAGTATAATCATTTATTTTTTATTAGATAATTAAAAAAGCTGATATTTTTTAAGTTATCTCAGTAAAAATTAAAAGTGTAAAATCTTTTGCAATATTTCTGCCTATAACGAGTACAGCTAGATAAAACAAAAAGTCTTAGTCTAGATAGGGTAATAAATATTTTTTTAAATATTTCAAAACTTTAATGTATACTTAATAATTAATTTTAAAATTTTAAATAAAAATTTTAATTTAAAACAAATAAATTATGAAATAATATTCTCAGTAATTAAACATTTCTTAATAAAAAAATTTCCAATCCTCTAAAATAAAAGATATATGTTGTTTTGAATATAACAATTGTTTAATGCAAGTAAATCTTGAAAATAGTTATTTTAAAATCACATTTAATCATTTCATTTATTTCTAAAATGTGAAATACTTTTATTACTTTCCTGATTGAATACATTATTAAATAATTGATTCGTTTAGTGAATTAAGGGATTCTTAAGTGAATTATAAATTAATTTAAAAATAATTCATTTACAATCATAGAGGGCACATATATTTACATTTAGACAGTGTAAATTCATTTCTATTCTTTATTAAGAGTTTTTCTACAATGGAATACTGCTCGAATCACAGAAATATTTAATAAGCAATTAATGAAGAAATTTTAAAAAATTAAGAACTAAATGAATGCGTTTATTAATCCCTTACAATCACAACGACTAATTAAAATATTTAAATCAAAAGATTTGGAATTAAAAGGCTATTCTACATTAAATAAGAACTGAAATTTTAAGTTCTTATTTAGTTATTAATGAATGAAAGGAAATCATCACATAAAATACACATTGAAAATTTCAGAAGTTTATTATTAATAACAATTAATGCAGTCCGATAATTAAAATGGGATTGTTCCTCTCGAAGGACAATTTTAAATGAAGACATTCCTGAGATTAAAATTAGTAACTCAAATCGTATTCAGGGGAAGGAATGTCGGATTACATCTCTTGCCTGGTGTTATTTTCTTTTGATTCATTATTTTTAATACGACATAATTATTTATGTTGTGAAAGTATATATTAGAAGTACATGAAAATAATAAGCTTTTGTTTACTTCGAATAAGATATTAAGAATTCTGAGTTATTTAATGATAATAAAAAACAATCACATCAGAAAAATAGTAATTTTGGATTCTTCAGAAGTAAATTATAATTGAATTCAAACACTTATATTTAATTTCACATGATGATTTTTTTAAACTTAGTAAAAGAAAATTACAATTGTCTTCAATTCAAGCAATTATATTTAATTTTGAATGCCGTATTTTTGTTCACTAAAAGCAATTTTATGTCATGGGGTTTGTAAGATTCGAGGCATTTATTTAAAGCGGATAATTTTAAACTCTTCAGAGTAGTAACGATATGCATCTATCCATATAAGTTGGTCACCTCTTTTGATACGTGTTGCTCCCGAAGATGCATCACTGCTGAATAACTATCTCAAGAATCGCTTTCGCCATAATAATCGCGAAACATTTGTGCTAATGTGTCCCGTTCTCATCACGCTAAACGATGGCAATATCTCCCCTCCCGACGACATTAAGATGAACACTGAAAGATATTCCATTAAACACGCCGGGACGAGCAATAAAAATGAGGATATCTGCAGGCGCAGTTTAAAGTGGCATCTGAAATTCCAAGCCATCCGTTTGGTAACTAGGATTCTCGAATAGCTGCAGACAAAGTTAAATGATCCGAGGGCCTATCAAGTTGAGAAGGGCCTTTACCATTATCGTAATTTGATCTAACAAGGTGGGTGCCTCCTACACCACACTAGGAACATGTTTGTCTCGTTTGCACCAAGTGCATTGTTAATGGAAGGCTGAAAGCGCGAAAATAAAGCATGGCGTTCTACCATGCGGAGTGCTAATTTGGAATAATCCATTATGATCGAGTGAGGCAATGGATTCTGTAAAGTATCGGCAAGTAGAATTGATTTTAGACCTCTGATTCATTACTAGGAAACTCTATATGTGTAGAATAAGCAATATGAGGAATTATTGACTGAAGAAGAATTTTCACAATTCCAACTTTTAAAAAAATATATGTTCCTTTTAAAAGTAATATAGAAGAAATAGGAAATAATTTATTAGAGAAAAAATAATACATTTTTTGAGGAATATATTTATCTAAATTACAGAAGAAATTGCTTTAAAGTTTAAATATAAAATATGCCCTGTAATTTTTCTTTCATTTGCTTAGTAATTTTAATTGGAGTTTCATAATCACTTTGATTTATAATCTTTTGAATCATTCGGTGTAGATGAACAAGCAAGAAAACAATTATTTCGGTGACAAAAACTACAATTTTTGGATTAATAAGTTTCAATAGAGTTTCCTTGTTTGTGTGTGTGTGTGTGTGTGTGTGTGTGTGTGTGTGTGTGTGTGTGTGTGTGTGTGTGTGTGTGTGTGTGTGTGTGTGTGTGTGTGTGTGTGTGTGAGCGTGAGCGTGAGTGAGGGAATGAGTGTGCAAAATGTTTGAATGTTATGGAAACCTATCTCTTTACTGTAAATTTTCAATCTTTATGAAAGTTATAGAAAAATAGCTTCACAATTTTGGTGAATTTTTTTCCATAGTTAAAGTTCTCATTGATTTTTTTAATACATCTCTCCGAGGCGCATATTTCTATTTTCCAAAATATAGCTGTATTTCGTCGCAGCCTTTTAAATGGTCAATCCACATGTTTGACCGTTAAGACCATTAAAGCACATGTTTGTTCTTTAGAGAGTAAAGTCAAAGTTGTAAACATATTTATTTTTATAATCAGTAGAAATAATGCTTCACCTTTCATACATAATCTTTAAAAATGTTTTCAATGTTGTGGTGAAGCACAAATTCATCATCAAATCATTCATTTGCCTGTAGCTGACACTGTTAAAATATCACACAAAAAATCCCTTTCGATATTAATCCACCAAAAGAAGAAATTTTATTTTCGCTTTCATTTAAAAACTTCCAGCCTTTAGGATTTATATGCTCAATAATTTACCAGATGTTTGTAATAAATTTGATCAAATTAAACCCTGGTTCTTTTTAACTTTTATCAGATGTAAAAACATTTTTTTTAAAAAATATGTACCTAATTGATAGTTAAAAATTCATATTCCAAGTAATGAGAAGCCTTTCTAATTTTGATGAGATTTACTTTAAGGAACTATAAATTACAAATACAAAACTTCAAGAATCTAATTCGATAAAAATTATATGATAATAAAAATATGTTGATTGTAAATAACTACATTTTAAAAACATATTTGGTACAAAGATATCACATAAAAGTTATTTTAACTAAGCATATTAATACATTATTTATAATATAAACATTGCTAACGTTTGTTTGTCCTTGTTTGAAAAATAATCCTTGCTTCACTTTGTACGTATAAGAGATTTTTTCCCACGAGAAATGTTCTAATATTGTATATAGTGAATTAAACATATTCCAAATTGGTAGTTTATTAGACTAAAATGTTGATAATCTGAGCCTAAGCTTTGATAATTATACAAATTATAATAAATTTTAAAATTCAAAACTTTATATAATTAAAAAAGAAATAACTCTACTTTCTATTAAATTAATAAAAATGTGCTAATAAAAACACATTTATTTAATGAGAGTTTGAAAGTATAACCAATTTTTTCACATAAAAAGAGTCTTAATAAAACATTATTAAAAATCTATCTTCAAAAACATTTTAACTATTTTTAAACATTTTTTAAAATTTTTATATTTTAAGAACAAAAACAAGATTTTTATATTTAATATTATTTTAAGATATATGATTAATTATTGCTGAAAATTATTTAAAATTTTTGAGTGAAATTCCCAAATGTACATAATGAAAATTAATTTATTTCTACAATAGGCAAACAAGAAATTTGCAGCAATATGAAATTATTTACAAATATTAAAATAATATTTGATTTTTATAGAAATATTCTGTCGAACGTAAAAAAAAAAGTAAATATATCTAAAATCCAGTTATATCCAAAAAAATCATCAAAGGGGAGAAAGTCAAATGAAACATTTATTAAAAGTTTCATCATAAAATTATTTTTTTTATACTTCTGTTCATAAAAAGTAGGTACTTCAGTTAATAAAAAGTTTTATTATTCTACTGCAAGTCAAATATTTCTCTTTTAGTGTATGACTCATGAAAAAGTAAAGAAAAAAATGTTGGAACATCGAAATGGTAAACCATTAGGAACGAAAATTTATTTTTTAATGTTTTTTTTAATAAACTCTTTTACTAAAACTTCTGAAAATAGAATTTTAGGGATATGTTTCGTGAACGGGAAACACACAGGCAAAATTCCCAATTAAAATTTAAAATGTTAAATGAATTTTAAACAAATATTTAAAAAGTTTCATTGATATATATTAAAATATTTTTGAATTCAAACAAGGGGATATAACAAAGACATTTAGAGAATACAGATACTTAAAGGGAATTAATATTTATCGTATTCATTAAATTGATTAGTAAAGCAGAAAGGAATTTATAAATGTACTCCCTGTAAATCGAAATCTGACTTTACCGTTGCCCTTTTTTAAACTTGAAATTAAATCTTATAACCTTAAAAGCTTCATTCTATTCTAAGTCAAGATTAGAAAACTCAATTAAAATTATTTTTAAGTCGATTTTGTAAGAGTTTTAACATTTTATTTATTTAAATCATTTCCTTGCTAAGCACTTTTCCCAACAAAGATTGTTTTGAAAAGTATCTAACAAATTTAATTTTTACAAATATATCATGAAAATGTTTAGACATATATGTTGCATTTGACATACACTTATCCATATTTTGTTTTATGGCTGCATATGAAAGGATTCAATAAAACATTTTATAGAAATAAGTTTGTTTTTTTATATTTTTTAAATATAAATTCATATTATATTTTAATACATAAAAAAATATTTTATTTTTGAAGATTTTAAGAAAAGTATCTTTCATTCAAATTAAGATGTATTCTATCCAAACTCACCATTAGTTGTTACAAGCATCAGTTGCTATACAATATAAAACATTCCTAAAATAGCAAATGTCTCTATATTTATTACAGATTTTATATTGATTATTGAATATTCAGATATGATTTTTTCCAAAGTGAATACATTTCGGCCTGTACAGCATTTTACCTTAAGAAAAATCTATTGAATTGTTGATTTTTTTTCATATAACTATTTTTATAACACAAAATTAATATCAGAAATATAATCAGTGATAAAATTAATAAATCTCTATAAAAATGTGTATTGAAAATATTAAGGGAAGAAATAAAACTATTTTGCAATAATGCATATAAAATATTCTGCAATTATTATTTCTTATTATCATCAGTCTTCATTACCTTGTTGTAAGAAAATATGTTTTTCCTAAAATAAACAATTTAATGACTAAACTTAATTTAATTGGCATATTTCCATCTGTAGTTAAATTTCTCCTTTATATATATATTTTTCAATTTAATTAGATGTCTGAGGCATTCCAGTTGTTCAAAAAATTCCTTAGGAAGAACCAGAAAAAATGTATACGAAAAGGCATTCTAGTTGAAATGAATAAACCTAGAATAATAATTTTAACCTACAAAATGCGGAATCTCAAATTGTTTTTCTTGAAATTTGAAATTCCTCATTTATCGGAATTTCTTAGAATTTCCGGTGTAATTTCTTAAATCCAGTTAAACGGAATGAAGAACCAACTACAAATGGCATTGTTTAGAAAATATATTAAAAATGTATCCATTCATTTGTAGTTCATCGTTAATTTTAAACATTATAATTTATGTATTGCAACAAAAGTAAACCAAATGGAGTAGGATATTGTCGTTATATTTAAATGAAGGGGACAATTGAAAATTAATTCTTCGCTTTAAATTTCTAAAATAATACTTTTTCGAGCAAGGATAATTAAATGATTCTAAAATATAATTATGGTTATTTATGATAAAATTCCATTGTAAGAGGAAAAATAGAAGAAAATATTATTTTATTCATAATAATAACGAAGCATTCCATTGAACAAAAATCTAATATAATTATGAACGTTTGATATAGGAGATATATTACGCTATTACCATTTAAATTCTGAATACAATTTTTGGAAAAGTATGCAGATGATTTAGAATTAGTTTTTTTATTATTTTAAATTAAATTTAAAAATCCGATAATATTTAACTCCAAAAACATTAAATCTCCTTACTGTATTTTTAGCATAAGGCATTTCAAAGAATAATGCTTTTTTAAACGAATCTTGATTTTGCACAGAAATAGGTAAAAAATTCTTTTTTAAAGGCTTTCAGGAAATTTATATTTTGAAGTAGCTTATAATTCCATTTAACATCATATTTTGAAAAGCACTCCATTCAGAAAGTGATCCGCTAAGAATGTGACTGTATTTTTTGTGCAATATTGTGATTTCAGATACTATGTCATCTGTAATGTAAAAGTATATAACATCTTTATTCTACTGTACATTTAAAGAAGCGATTTTATTTTTACTGTTAAACATAGAAGATACTCGATTTGTCTACTTTCAAAGAGAATTTTGATGATAAAATAGGAAATGTCCCCCCCACCTCTACATCCTTAACATTACAGGCAATAAAGATATTTCATGAAAGATTTCCATTTCATGTACCGCTTCAATTTCAATAAATATGCAATATAACACATATTAAAAGAAGAAAATGAGCCTATCTCCTTTTTGATTATATTAGTTACAGAAAAAGTATGAAACTTTGAGCGTTGAACGTTCTAACAGTTATTTCAGGTTATAATTGCTGCAAAGATACCGTTAATATATCCTTCACATATATAAAATACTATTGTGTACTAAGTGAGAGTTTTGACATTTTTTTATACTGCAGCTTCTATTAAAGAATCTTATTACATGGTTTCGAATGATTCTTTAAAACGAACAATCATGAGAAATTCATTTAGGAAATGTAACTTGAAAACTTGCAGAACTCTGGCTAATTAGGTTTATTATTTTTTTCATTTATAACGTATCTAATTAATTGGTAAATAGCCAAGCAATTCCTGACCTAGCTGATAAGATTTAGGTTTATCGTGACATTATCTTAAATCGCTTTGATAATAAAAATAATCCCATACTTTCTAACACTGAAACCTTTTTTTTCGGAATATTGCAATAAACAGCATTCCATACTGATTTAAAAACGAGTTCCTATAAGTAAATTCAAGATATATTTTAAAGTTATTTTAATTTTAAATGATTTTTTATAATTAAGTTTAAATTGCTGAAAAAAATGAAATTTAAGACTTTTACATTTATAAAATTTATTATCTCTTCCGTATTTTCAATACTTTTCACTGTATTATTAAATAAACCATTGTAATATATTAATATAGAGTTTAATACGCTTTTTTTGAAGATAGTATAAATTTTTATTTTCAGTTTTGTATCCATGTACAGGCGCTTTCCAGTTTCAACAAATAAAAATACTTTGTATAGTTATTTGTAAAAATGTAATAACTAATTTATGGAGACTACTAAATGGAAAAATACTTCGACAATTTAAATAACAGCTGTGAATAAGAAAAATATTGTTTTTAATGCTATGATGGTTTCTTAAGGTGAAGCATAATCGAGTTTCAAAATTAGATTTTATGAGTAAGATTTTAAGAGCTCTTTAACAGCTTGAAAATAATTATTTAACAGCTTGATATTAATTTTTATTTATCTGCTGCGTATTTGCAGGTAATGCTGTAGTAGTACTTAAATTAACGGTTGTAGATAAAGCTACAATTTTTCAGAATTTACGAATATTCATATAATTAAGTAGGAAATATATAAAATGTAAATAGTATCATATTCACGGTTCTTTATTTAAATGAATTATGCATATATTTCACTTCATGCATACTGAAAAAGTAAAGTAAATCATAGAAAAATACTAGGAAAGGCATACTAGTTTCACACAAAATTTGAAAAGCGTTGAATATCTAGAAATATTAACACACCTAAAGATTGTTTAAGAATTTCATATTTTGACTTCATTCTACAATTTTTTCCGATCAAAAACAAACAAACCAGGAAACTTTTTTAATAATAATAGTTATGAAATATTTAAGTTTAAGTTTAGTTTTAGTTTCATATGAGCTATAAGAAAAATGTTTAAGTATAACTAAGAAAATGATTTATTTTTTTCAGGGCTTTTTACATTCAGGAATCATATATGAGAATTATACACGTTTAAAATATTTTATCATATATTATAATCAAAAGTTATTTCGAGGCTTTACATTTTTAATGGCTTTCATTCTATATTTGAACCGACTGGCTGGTAAAATGTATATTTATAAATATTTCAATATAACAAAAAAGTTATTTTTATTCTTAAAACAAAATTGAATAGATTATGCAAATTAAATTTTATAAAAGTGAACTATTTAAATCATTGAATGTTAAAAAATTTCAGTAATTGTTTTTAAATATCTGAAACTAGAAAAATCGTCTCCCATAAATTAAGGTGCCCCACTCTGATAAGTTCATCTCCTTCTGTAATAAAGATATTATACCAGAGAACATCTTACTTGACATTAGCAATAATTGTGAAATATTAACCTTTAAAAAGAATTTAGCATTTTTATTAAAACTGTAGTATGCTTTTGGACGAGTTTGTTAACGACCAATTCTTAGCATATGGTTAAAAGTATTCCTCAAACCGAATTTCTGATATAAAAGAATTTTTCTCAACAGATTAAAAAAAGATTAAAATGAAATCGGCTGTGCATATTTCAATGTATCATGTCAGAACATCATTTCTCGAATGGCCAACCACATCGTGCTCGTGCAAGTTAAATTTTATTTTTTATTCATTTTAATTGTTTCATTGAATTACTCACGTTAGTATTGCAAAAGATCCACAAAACTTTGCCTCGCATTTATTGTTTAAAAAATATCACATTTCCTATTTATTTCATTTCATATAATCACGTGCACAAAATGACATTTTTCTAGGTTTTATTTGCTGTAGTCATTAACTTATTTTTTTAAATCAGAGCTTTTGTAGATGCAATGGTCGTCCGTTATTAAAGGCTGATTATTTTGAGATGCTTGTTCACATAATAATTTTTTTATTTTTCACCTGTAGATTTTTGTTGAAGCCGAAATCCTCATCCCCAAAACAACATTATAATCTGACATGATAAAAAAACTGACGCAAAATAACGTTCCTAATCACAAGAACTCATATGCAATTTCATATTTAAAAAATCAAATCTATTTTGCAGTTATAACGTTTACTTGTCTCTGATAGTATAGAAAGACAAACAAGCAATCACATGTAGAATTTGGCTCAAACTATGAAAGATATTTGCACGATGTACCAAATTTTATTTCTCTAGTTCACTTCGTCTTGTAATGATAGTGTTAATTTATATTCAAGCTGCCTGTAAACAGACATCCACTGAACGGATTTTGCAACGGATCTACTGAACGGAGTTTGGAACGAAATCCATAAACGAATTTTTTATTCATAAAAATCTGTAAATTTGGTTTATGGCAATATCTTAAAGTTCATCCATCTAACTCCAAAATGTCATAGGTATCTTTATCTCAGGCAGTTATACAAATATTTTTCATTTAGTATCAGATAAATCTCCTGATTTAAATCCTGGAAATTCATCAATATGTTCGAATTCAAATCTTTTGACTCTATATATCGTATGTTAGAATATATATATATATATATATATATATTTCAAAGGTTGCTTTTTTTTTTCAGAATATGTAAATAATGCAAATTCTCTTGATATATTCTTGTATTTTTGGGGGGGGAAACAAGCATTAATATTTTACAGTAATAAAACATTAACGAAGTGAAAAAAATGTACAAGACAGTTCACTAAATTAATTTATAACTAGTATTCAATATGCTGTTAGTTAAGATTTAAATTAATTGACAATTTCTCCTTAATTACTGTTAGCATCTCAAATTTCCTGTTTTAAACTCTGTAAAGCCTCCCAACAGAAGGGCATTTAATTAGGGAGAAATATTTGCAGGATTTAATTGCTATTTCCGTTGCAATTCCCCGTGATATTTGATATCATTTGGAACAACTATACAATGAAGTGGTATTAATTTATTTTCAATTGAAATTTGCTGGTTATTTTAATTGAGTTGTTTCACGCATCTATCTATAACGCTAAGACACAAAGAATTGCGCTTAATTCTGAAATGAATTACAGTATACCTGATTTCAACATTTTTGTCATTTATTGAATTCCAGAAAAAAAGGAAACTTAAAGACCGACTTTGTTGACACTGTGCAAATAATGTTTGAACGCGATTAATTAACATTGTTTGAATTATACTTCATTTTCTTTAACTCTGGATGTAGTAATGTAAATGCAGTCATTAAGCAAATCACCAAGAGTATAATTTAATTCATCGAGGGAATGCAAAGGCATTTCACGAAGAATCAATATTGTTTAATAACTTTTCTAGAAATTTGAAGTGAAGGAATTCAAGTGAAGGAATGCACTTTTATTTTATTTACAGAATTTATTATGATATACATCTTATTTTAAACCGTCATAAAACCTAAAAAGTTTAAGATTGAAAAAAAATCATCGTTTGGAGTCCTTTGTAGTACTCTATATATAATCGTAAATTTGTTTTTTTTTATTGTAAATTTGCTACGATTACATATAGAGACAATTATTGTGGTGTTGATTATACCAATTTATTTAGTATTTTGAGCCAAGCTTTTGTACCAAGAATTCTTAGTAAAAATTAAGGTAAGCATTTTCTGCTAATTTAAATGTTTTTGAAAGGCTCATTAGTATCTTTATTAAGAATCTGAATTGTCTCTTATGCGGAGAGGAATGGTTATAAAAAGAAACTGGGCTACATTAGGCTGCATAGAATGATAAATCGGAAAACGTTCCAATCAATTCCCGATGTCAACGAGAAATATCGACATTATTCTTCTTGTCATAGAAATATATTCGTGTAACCTATGTGGAATGATATTTTAATAATTAACAAGGTATAACTTTAATATTGATTTTAGATAGGTAATACTAATAACAGTTTGATCTATATTGGAGAGTAGGTCTCTATTACATTAAATAAATGCTTGTATCAATCCACACACAAAAATAAAAATAATCTTACTTATAATACAAGAAGATTTCGATTATAAGGATTAATGAAGACATAATTTTAAATAAATAAAGCTTAATAGTATTCCAAACATAATGGGGCGTAATGATATAAAATATGTTAAGAATGACTTTTCCATTGTTTTGTGAAGTTACTATCCTGTTATTTTATTGAAATTTATTTGGTTGATAATAACTGGGGGTAGGGTAGGGGCGACATCAGGAGGAGAACGAAGAAATTTTAATTTTCGAGTCACAGTTACAAAATTATACTGTATACACACAAATTAATGTTTCTGTCACCTGAATAATAATACATAAAATATATGCTAGATTAGAATCTTATATGGTACCAGTAATCACAGAAAATAAGTTGCGTTATAGTACACAGAAGAATACTGGAGAAATCTTCAATTAATATATTGATATAACAACTCTAAGCGTTAATTCCAGGCAGCGGTGGCACGTTGGTAAGATAAGGCTTCAGATTCGAAACCGGATTGCACTGAAGATGTCGTGTAAAAGAATCTGTTGCATATTAAACCGGGCAGGGACAAACAGTCCACTAGTTTTTTGAAGGGATGTTAGCTTAGGTGTCGTCCTTGTCATCTGACAGAGGCTTAAACTTACGAAGTCCGTATCAAAATAGCTGTAGTTTTGCTTTACAACGAGAAGTTAGCTAAACCTTAATGTAGATAAACCTAATCGAAACGTCGTTTTACACTTACCCGTTCAATTTATTTATTTATTTATTTATTTATTGCTAAAAGTTACAGGTGAGCAGGATGAAGTGCACCAATTTCATTGAGACTCTCTTAGGAGAAATAATATTTTAGAATAAAAGAATATAATCACAACTTCATCATCATTAATACTATTTATTTCCGAAAGCGATCAATTCACACAATTTGATCGTTCAGTTTTTAACCAAGTTTAAAATGATTAATAAAAATTGTACTGAATGTGTAATATATTGATTCATAAACTCAAATTCAATCTGTTTTTAGTTTGCTGTTTGAAGGTGTAAAATATTATTTCTAAGCGTTTTTCTGCATTCTTCAAAATAATATCATGCTAATTTAAATAATACTGCTTTATTTAAGATAAAAAGAATTATAATATATACAAAAGAATTTGAAAACAATAAAGTTACTTCACGAAACCAAATACAATTAAGAAGTATTTTATGCATGAACTTTCTGATTATTGTTATTTTTAAGACACAATACAAGAAGTTACTTATTTTTTATTCTCTACTTTTAGATTTAATAATTTATATAAAACATTTTCTGGAAGCTTTTCCAAAATAAAAACATGCTTGTCGTTGAACGGGAAATAATTTATTTTCTCTTTTTTGATTATTTAATTGTTTTAGGAAGGTCTCTAGAAAAATTAATACAATTTTACACAAACAAATCTTAGTTCAATATACTCTCTTTAATAGAACAAATTTTTAAAAAATGAAACTATCATAGTTTAAACTAACGAACTATAATAAAATTGTCTATTGCATAAAATTTCAAAATGTTTATAGAATATAAATAAAGTAATTTAGTATTATGTTTATAAGTATTAAAAATTATGAAATTTTAATTTTATAACCCATATTACTATGTTTAAGTCATAATTATAATTTTTAAATAAAATTAATTATAAATATTATATAAAAATCAAAAGTAATTTAGTTTGTTTTATATAACACTAATAATAGAATTTTTTAGTAAAAAATGATCAGAAATATGATAACACTTCAATAACTTATTTATTTGTGTTGTTTAATGAAAGACAATTTTTTAATATATATTTGTGATTTCCATATCCGATTGAGAAAGAAATGATAAAAAAATGTTTTTTTAATAAATATAAATCATAAACATTTTTAGACATGGAAATAACAGATAATGCAAAATTTTGCATTTATTTTAATGCAATTATGCATAAAGTAGTAGTATTAAATAAATGTTCATTTAATTCAATTTATTAAAATAGCACGATACTGTAAATTAGATAATATGAATAATTTTCCGACTCTATAGAAAATTATTTAATTTGTAGCTATATGTTGTTTTGTTTCTCAATTATAGCCAACCGTCTTTATTCAAACATTTTAACTTGGCGTTTTATTTTTATATAAGTTAAAAGTTAGGATGTATTTGATGCTAAATCAAAATAAAAAAAAAGACAGCATAATGAAAACTCAATCAAGGAGCTATTAAAATTATTATAGAAAAAGTAAATTAAGGTAATCTTCAGTTTTTGAAAAGGTAAGCATTCTATTACAACAATTCAATGATTGAATTACATTTTATTCTAATAAGCTAAGTGAATTTCAAAGGTGCTTACCAGCTTTAGCAGATCTTGTCCACAAATCCAGTTTGATCCAAAATAGCACCATCCACATTAGTGTCATGCCTTATATTTTTAATAAAGGTAATAAACACCTTTGTTGTTCTCAAAGTCTCAAAACGTAAGTTTCTTCTGTAAAGGATACCGGCATTTTGCTTCGAGAATGTTTACATAAAAAACATGGACATCTATATAGTTTTTGTTCTATCAGTAGCAGTGAATGTTATTTATAGATTTGTAACTGTGCAAGTTTTTCAGTTTTTTGTGGAGTCTTTAACGATTCAAGTTATGTAATCTGTTAGCTCGATAAAAGAAGAGAAACGTGATTTCACATCGCCCGCTACCCACAGTTGTCAAACAGAGACTGTAGGAACGGAGTATTGGATTGAAGTGGAAGGTTACAAATATCTGTTTGGCTAACAAAAGTTCGCCAACAACTCGCCAATCCATGTTCGTTTTAAATGCCAACGTAAGAGGGTATTTGGATACAGAATGAAAATTCCGATTGAATGCCTTAACAATCATCAAGAAATCATAGAATTAAAGATCATTAAAACTTAAATCATTAAATCTAAAATAAATTAATTCCAAAAATATATAATCATTAAATCCAAATAAATATACAAAAACTTTTTAAACGATAAAAAGTAACAAACATTTGAAGTTGAGAAGCATTGAATAATTGATTCTTTCACGGTGTAAACTATAAACGATAGAAAAAATTTAAAAAAATAATATAAATCACACATTTTATGACATATTCACTTTTAATCATTCATTCATTTATTTAATGTCAATTTGTAAAATGAAATGAATGTCAATTCTAACTATAATTTTAAGTTTTATCTTCTAAGGAATAATCACGTAATTAAAGCATATATATATATATATATATATATATATATATATATATATATATATATGTATGTATGTATGCATGTATATAATTTTATACCATTTTGTTGCATTACGCTGCATGTTCTTAAGTCTTGCTTATTTTAAGAAACGGATACAAATAACGGCGTTAATAATAAGAACGGTGTGTATCAATAAAGCTCTCTAAATGAGAATTATGATCTATTTTAATCGGATTAAATAAAGTTATATTGTATGGAAATTAATTGCATTTTTATTATCTTTAAAATTTACATTATTACTGCAACTATTGCGATGCATCTATAATTGAGTCAAAGATGTTTCAGATGATATATAAAAGAAATCATTCTATTACTTTAATAAAATAAAATTGCCGAAAGCAAAACATTGGTACGACACAGATTCATACTGAGAATTTATATTTAATACTATTTAGTTCAATTTTGTTCAATAAGATTGTAGATATTTGAATTTTAATGAGAAAGAAAAATAACTACATTTTAAGCTTAATTTGAGTCTTGATGCACTATGAAAAAAGGAAATATCAAAGTATTCAATTCTTTTAAAAGTAGTGTTCTATTAATTTACAGGAAAACAACTGTTATTTCTATTTATTTCACTAAACTACTAAAATTGAAAGTCCCTTTTGAAAATTTAGGGATTTTTCATTCTGCAATTAATCTTATTGGCTATAAATTCAATCAAGCGGCTCTCTGGATCAGAGGTCGCGCGTCTTTCTCGTCCTCAGGGAGTCCCGCGTTCGAGTCCCGGTTCGGGCATTGTTGTTCTTCTGAGAGCTATTCATGAGATGCGTGACTGTGCTCCCTCGTAAAAAGGGATTGTGCAAGTGAAAGTGTCATGAGTGTGTGGCTAAGTCATACACTTAGCCCTAATTGACGCTACTTCGAAAACAAGAGACGCTCATTAGGCTTAAATCTATCGATACTTGCATCAACGGGACTTGTCTCATGGCAAGTGCCGTAAGTAACAAAAATAATTCAATCACAATCAATATTCAAAATGAATGGATATAGCTGAAAAATTAAAGTAAACTTAATCACATGTGGATTCGACATTTAAGTAAGCTACGACAATTAGAGTTACTGCCTGTAACCCTAATAAATAAAATGCATAACATCTTTATTGCTCCAAAGAAAATGTTCAAATAATCTGAATATGGAAGGGAGAAAAAAAGTAAGGAAGAAAGAAAATAGTAGTTTTTCTTTAATGTTAATAAATTAATAAAAAATAATGCATTTCCCAACGGTTCTTTTCATTGCTTTTTTAATTAATAATCACACGATTTGTTGTGATATGCAGTTACATCATTTTTTTCATGTATCGAAAGATATGAAGTTGAAAATTTGTTCGTGAAAAAAAACTTAAAGATAAACTCAGCATTTAAATCATCATTTAACATGTAAATGCTGGAATATTTCGAATTTTAATATACGAATATCTTTTAATTATATTTTGTTTTTCACTCTTTCATGAAGTAAAAAAAATATTCAGATAATTCATATTTAGAAAATATAATTTTTGTATTAGGCGTTTGGTAAATTGTTTCTGAAATCTTTAGATTTATTAGAGATTCACAAACCAATACAGAATTGCATGTGTTAATTGAAATATAGTGACACATAAAGAAGCGATAAAAGCAAATCATATATCGTATAATAGAAAATTAGTCTTTTGATATTCCAATTAATTTTATTACATTAGAATTGCAGTCAAATTCTTTGTTCGGTACAAAAGACATCCAGAAATTGGTAAAGAAAGATTAAAATTCTTTAGTGAAATTTATTTCGAAGTAAAATAAAACTTTAATCGGTACAGCTATTCGGAATATCCATTAGTGTAAAAAAAATGTTTTTCTTCTGCCCAGTACCTTCTTTATGTATTGTTATAAAAATGATATTATCAAAAGTCGTAAAAGAGTGAAATACACCTTTCATATTTAGCAGAAATTTACTATTAACATTTATATTGCCTTACATTAATTTAAATGAGATATTAAATGTGATATTTGATATTGTAATGTGAAGGAAAATATTCTGTCAGTTAAATAGTTTTCTTATAAAATATTTTCTAAAAAAAAGTTTACATTTTCTAATTTATGGGTATTGTCTTAGAAATTTAAAAAAAAATGACTTAGAAATTTTTTTTTAAAAAAATGACTTAGAAATTTTTAAAAAATGATTTAGAAATTAACAAAAAAATTTGATTTAGAAATTAACAAAAAAAATTTAAAAATTAACAAAAAATTGATTTAAAAATTAACAAAAAAATTGATTGAGAAATTAACAAAAGATATTGATTTAGAAATCAACAAAAAAAATTGACTTAAAAATTAGCAAAAAAAAACCCCCTAAAATATGATTTTTTTATTGTTTAATTACCACAATATGCTCTTATGTTTCAACGAAACCTCTTTATAAAATTCATTTATTCATTAAAACTAATATATAAAGTACTTGGATAAATGAATGTATATTAAATAGATTTTTATTAAAACGGGACTCGCAACATATATTTTTGAAATGCTGCAGTATTTTAATTTTTGAGGAAGTATCATAAAAACAATAGTCAATATTTCGGTTAAACGATTAAAGGAATAGATTTTTAATTCTTTTAAATAATTAAAAGTAAATATTAGTTTAAAAAACAATTAATAATTTGGAAACTGAATATAAAAATATTTCTAAAATTGCTTGAATCATCATATACATAATAACTACTTGAAAGGTATCGTATACATAATAACTACTCACACATAACATTCACTTGCAGAATTAATTTATTATGTTAGACTTTTACTTTACTTTTTTAGAGGGGGGGGAACTTTCAAACATATCATAGTTTGAGCAGATAAAAGGCAACCATGCCCGAACTAGGACTCAGGACGAAAATAAAACGCATAGGACATTTTAAAATATTTAAATATGTACCATTTATATTAAATTTATTACTTTTCAATTTTTTATACAGCACTTGTTTTTTAAAGAATATTTGAATTATTTATTCTTATACTACTATTAGTTCACACTCTCTCTCTATATATATCTATAGTTCAAGTTTTTAATTGCTAATAAAATGTTATTTATTAAACCATTCAAAGTTCAAATGCATTTTTTTTAAATTGGAAGTGGATGAAACTTAATGTTAAAACAGTGTCTTCCAAATATTAATTCATTATTAAATTTAACTAAATCTTAATAGTTTAAATAGAGATTTAGAAGCCTGTAAAAAAAGTTGAAATTAACAGGCAGTTGCTCAATCTGTAAAAGGTAAAGATTTCAGTATTTTAATGAAGAATGCGAGTTCAATGCTTGTGAAAATTAATAATTTTTAATA
>JAOUZG010016999.1:2556341-2567506 GCA_026289955.1 Argiope argentata | reverse complement strand
CACACACACACACACACACACACACACACACACACACACACACACACTGAAAAGTATTATTTATTTTTAATTAATAATTAACATTTAAACCTTTGCAAAAAAATGTGAGTGTCATTTTTTTAATTGAAATCTATATTTTTGCAGTATATGCCAACATTTAAAGTCTGTTTCTAAATAATTTTCAGTTTGAGTAAAACATTTTTTTCTTAAATATAAGACTATATTAACTACTTTTTATCTAATTCAAATTTTAAATTGAAAAAGAAATTAGTGATATACCTAGTGTATGCAAGCATCTGATATGTTCACTTACATGCAAAGTGTAGTCTAAAACCATGCAAGAGCAGTAACAATATTCATATCGAAATGATGTTTATATTTGTAAAATATGTGCTGGGAATATTAACATTGCTATGAGCTGTATGCACTAATACCGAAATCTTGGTAAAAAATTAAAAAAAAAACGAATATATATGTTCGAAAAAATATTTATTAAGGAAATATGTTGCATTTATTTAGTATTTTCTTTAATTTACGAATCAAAGGATAAAATACTATATTGGTAGTGTTACTTAAAACTGTATACGTTGATGATTTTAAAGTGTTAAAACAAAAATAGACTTCTATAACTACCAAAAAAGAATAAAAAAACATAGTTCTGAAGGATTTTTTTAAACTTTAAAAATAGTGAAAATTATTCAAAGAAATTATTAAAAAGCATTACTTTATATACCCGCAAATTCTGAATCTTCTGCTATCCATAAAGCATTTGAATTTTCTTCAGGAAATTCGAAAATAATTCTTGAAATTCACGCCTTCAAGATTTGGTTATTCAAGGAAAAAATATTTTATGGGATGATGGGTCTCAAAGGGGATTCAACACGATTGCAGAAGGCAAAACACGTGTAGACTAAAGAAAAAAAAGATTTTTTTAAAAAATATGAAAAAAAAATCTTATTTCTTTGCTTGGGTGACTTTGGACCGTTGCTGTTGTTGGACGATAAGGTAATAATGTGTTTCTTTATTCCTTTGTAAGACGTAAATTTTGCCTATCTTTGCATTATGCTGAAATCCTTTCTAAAAGTTAAACATTTGCATGTAGCATAAGTAAGATGAGGTGCAGAATTATTAAGGAAAGAAAATATTGTTGAGTTTTGTTTTAACCTCACCATTATTTATATGATTTACACCAATCTGTTATTCTTTACCATCCGATATGTCTTAATCTTCTTCAGGAGAATATATTCATTCAGATGATTTTTTTATTTATATAACAATGATTCCAATGCTTAATGATCAGCAATTTATAAATTATTTATGAAATATTTTTAATTTTCATTTTTCAAATGTATACTCCAAATTAAATCGATCTAAATTTATTTTTCAATTATACATACAAGACATGCTGTTTAAAACAAGTTACACGAAAGAAAAATGGTAACTCTATTGTGGGAGAATAACAATACTTGTTTGCAGAGATTTGTGTAGGAGTATTTTAATTATTCAAAATAATAGTTTTCTTAAATAGACGTTCCCATTTAACTAATACTGAATTTTTAGTGTTTATTTGTTAAAAAAGTTTGTAGTAAATTATAATTTAACTTAAGTTTTGATAAAAATATAAATTAAGTAGAAAATTTCTAATATATTTTAACTGTAAAGTTATTGATCGAAAGAATATATTGAGAATAGTTCGGAAACATTTCCACGCCTTATTAAAAATAGACGTGTTCTTGCTATTTTTTCGGCATTTATTTAATGATAAAATAGGTTAGAAACTCGGGACATTTATGTAATATACTTAAAAGAACATATTCCAGAGCATAAGACCGAATTCAATAGAGTATTATAAAAATGATGAAGCATCTTTTCAATAGAGTAATAATATTTAAACTGTATCCAAAATTCAAATAAATTATATTTTCAATTACTATAAAATATGTTTAATGAAATATTGTTAAAAAAATCTCAAAAATATTTTTAAAAACTGTAAATTGCACTCATGTTCTAAACACTTAAATGTTATATAATGAATAAAACTGCATTCATCGTTAAAAAATCAGCCTTTTAAAATCAAAGATTTGTAAATGCATTTCAATGATGTGTGCCAAATTCATTCGTCTTTATAATAAGTTACTATTAGGCACATTAATTATATATATATATATATATATCCACATTCCGTATTCCGTATTGCCAATTATAACGCTCTATTTTTCTTATAAGAATCTACTAATCAATTAATCATTTTTGTTTAAATTGTGAACTTGCATGATTAGCCTAAAACCGAAATGGCAAAAAAAGGAAAAAAAGCGACAAAAACTAAGGAAAATAAAGCAGTTGAAAAAAAAGTCATTACTAATTCAGTGTTATGAAACTTTTGTTTAAAATATAACTGTGTTTAGGAATTTTGCAACAGATGTTATCGCTGAAAAAAAATCGCAACAAGACACAAATTGCGAATTTATCTTCTGAAATTGTTTTGTCTACGCACAAACCGTAACATTTTCACATGAACATCGTCTGTCACATTTTTCACATCAATTTGTTTCCTTGTTCAATCTTCACTCAAAGAATCACTGCTTAGTGTGGCAAATATAATTGAATTTAGTTACTTGTTTCAATTTTCAATTTTATTTCCTAGAACAAATATAAAGGTCAAATTTTTTTATTTAATGCGTCCATGTTTTAATTCGTATTTATTTGAATGCATGCATTGTTTATTAATTGTAATGAAGTAGTTTATTTTTTTATATTTTGCATGATTCTTATGGTAATAAATATTTGGTATCCAAAATGTTATTCATGATTTTATTTTTATTACAGAAATATAAAGTTCTTTCACTCTCCTATTATATAAAAATTAATTGACTACTATATTTGACTTCTGCAGTTTAATATAATCTTCAGTTACAAAAATATTTGAAAACATCTTTGTTGAAAAACGGAAGAAGAATTTATTTAATATATAAAAGAAATACATAAAATTAAATATGATTCTTTTTTGATATTTATGAAGTTACAAAATCTACCATGATGATTTTTCATCAGATTTTCTGTATTTTAATCTCCAAATGTAATTAGTAATTTTCCATGGTGAGCACTATTATTAATAATAAATACGTTATATAGTCTTACAATCATTATTACTAATTCCCTTAATCAAAAAATGCAATATATATATATATATATATATATATATATATATATATATATATATATTCTTTTTTATTTTCTCTCTTTGTACCACATTACGTCAGATTAATTATACTAAAATGAAATTAATTAAAATGTATTAATTAAATGTATTTAATCTTTAGAAAAAGTGTTAGTTATTAATGACTGAAATATTTATATTTTTAAAATCATTTTCACTTTTCTCTGAAAGTAAATTCGTTTTATTTGGAATAGTAATCTTATTTCCAAGACATACTGCACAGGCACTTTTTATAATTTGATTTTCTGCATCTTTACAGTCAAAACCAAATTATCTTCTTATTAAAATGAACAAGAAAGACGCAAGAATAAATAAACAATTTTCAAGAAATATTGCAGTTATTTTGCGATGGGAAATTGCAGCTATTTTGATTGCGTTTAGAGTAATTGCGTCACATTCAGAATACAAAACAAAAGCGGCTCTTTAGTTCGCCATTTACTGAATACCCTTTGCTCCTCATCTAAAATTTTTATTTGTTTTAGAAATAACGAAAGTTAAAGAAAATATCGCATATGGGGCTTATTAATCAAGTTTTCACAAACAAATTAAGTCAAAGTAAGTCAATTATCTCATTCAGTATAATATTATTTCGTTAAAATATTACCTTGCATTAAATCGGACGCATTATTAAACAAAGATGAAATGAAACTTGGGTCTAATAATTTTATCTTTTAGTAAAGTTCCATCTCTTGCTTTCCTAAATTCTTTATATTATTTTTATTCTTATGCAGGTTGCTGCAGAAAAACTCAGACCTACGATTTTTAGTATAACTTTATTAAATAAAATAAATTAACAATATATAACAAATACTTTTAATAATAGACTAATAAATAAATTATATGTGTAGACTAATAAATAAGGATCAACTAAAAATGAATAGACTAATAAATAATGAATAGACTAATAAATAATGAATAGACTAATAAATAATGAATAGACTAATAAATAATGAATAGACTAATAAAAAATGAATAGACTAATAAATAATGAATAGACTAATAAAAAATGAATAGGCTAATAAAAAACGAATAGACTACTAAATAATGAATAGACTAATTAAAAATGAATAGACTAATAAATAACTAATAGACTACTAAGTAATGAATAGACTAATAAATAAATTCTATCTTCAAAGCGATCGCCTTCTGCAGAGAAACAGAGGCTCAAACACTTGTAGAAATTTTCAGCCGCAATGGGCCGCAAGTCATCTACCTCTCATCTAACACATTCCCACCGAAGCCATTGCTTTAGAGAGTCCAAACTTTTAGGTGGTTTAGTGCATATTCTAGACACTCAAAAGGGAAATTCACTGTAGTCCTGAGACTGAGATTCGGGGAGTATTTTGCCTACCCTAAAGATGATATCATGTCTGGCAAATGTGTCTTGCATAACTTTTTTTTGTCTTTTTGGCCTCGTGAGGTTACTTTGGTGAGGCATAATTTGAATCGCGAAGTACAACAGCTTCTGGAATGTCTTAGTAGCACCCTTTTATTTTAACACCCTCATCCACAGATGCCAGAACAAAATTCCACCTCAGAGAAAGATGGATGCTGGCGATGTTCAGCAATTGTTGAGGTGCTTGGATTGTCTACGGAGCAGATACTATCGTTTTGGGAGTTATGATTTCGTTGGACGATAAACAGCTTCTCATTAATTAAAAGGAATCTCTTCTAAATTTGACACGTGGCTCGTCGCAAAAGGTTTTGGCATCTTTGGAGCCGCATGAGTTTGTTTAGTTCACTGAGAAGACTATTTTTTAACTTGTAAGGGTTTAGTCCAAGCTATGTATTTGCCTTTTGTAAGACGTGGGGTTTCTTTTATGTGAGCGGTAGAGACAGTCATCACATCCAGTTTTAGTCCCAAAATTTTATTAACCGTTCCTCCTTCTCCGTTCTGCAATCCATCTTTCATTGACTTTCCTGGTTGATTTCTCTTTACACTCAACCCTTTTTCCGCCTCGTTCTTACATATTTCCACAAAAAGGTTTGCTCTGTGAATGAGAAGCGTTGCCGAAATCGGCGGACTTTACACATTTCGCCATGCTGATCGGCCATTTATTTCCATTTCATGAGCGATTTTTCTCGTTAAAACCTCGGATTTGATCAACACTTATTAAGGCAATAGTAAAACAAATTCCTTTTTTAAAGTGCATTTCCTATTTTTTAAAATCTAATTTAAAAGTAAGAGCTGAAATAACTTTGGAAAGGTAAAAACAAATTTCAAAGTCAAACAATACACTTGTAGGAAATAAAAACCAAATTAATCAATTAACTTTTTTAACTTTTAAAGAAGATTAATTATTTCAAAATAAAACATTATTGCCAAGAATACTTAGATTACAAAATTTAAGAACTTAACTTGAAATGACAATTACTTGATAACGAATTTTAGAACGTGACTTAAAGAAATGATTGAAGAACTGCTAAAAAATGAACTTGCAGGTTTTTTTTAAAATTTCACAGCTTGATATAACATGCATCGATGTTACAGTTAAAGGATAATTAGAAAGAACAATTCAAATTGTGATACATCTTCCAAATTTGTATAGTTTTATTTTTAAAAGTGTAACTTTATTTAAATATGCCATTGAAGTTTAAAAATCATGTTATAAAAACATGGATAAAATAGCTCAGTCTGTTTGGATTGGTAGCAGATATGACTTCAGATAAGAGATTAGATGCCATTGAAGATGTGTCTAATGCATATGAAATATTCTGAATCTAATCAGTACTATGCTATTTTATTGACCTGGAATGTGTTAATTTAAAGGGTAGCTCAAAAGATATGTATGTCATCTACTACATCCAAAAGTGAATCCCCATTTTAAATTAAGCCTGATGACTTTGGTGACCGCTTTGCTAGACTAATATGTTCAATTTTATGCTTTTAGAAGGAATGAATATTTTTTTTAAGGTTTTCACCTTATTATTTATAAAATAAAAATTAATTTGAAGAGAAATCAATGCCATTGAAAACATATTTCACTTTTCAGCTGTTACGTAAAGATCATCTTTATGAGATAATGTGTTTGAAAGATATTGACATTCATTTCTTCAGATAAGGTATAGCGATTGCCCATCTAACAGTCGTTAAACATTGGAATTGCTAAACGTTACATTAAAATTCTGTGATGTTTCCTGTTTTCTTTGTTTTCATCTTCTGTAGTTTGAAGGAAGATTTTTTGGCCAGCCTTATCATGAGCATTTATAATTTCCACTTCTGCATCATTAATGTGAAACATTAAATCAAATACAGCTATAAAGCCATTCAGTGAAACAGTCTAAAGTGATCTTATGGTGATTTGTTTACATTTGACAGCTGCCATTGAACAGTATGTAATAACGACGATTTCTGTACACGTATCAGCATTTTATATCTATAAGGAGATCCTATCCGTGATTCTAATGTCCTTCCATACGTTGATCACAAAACATGTTGCTGTTGTTACTTATGGCACTTGCAATGGACAAACCCCGCTGATATATCAGCAGATTTTAAGCCGAATATATGCGTCTCTAGTTTCAAGTTGCGCCAACTAGGGCCAAGAGTACGACTTCAGCTACACACTCATCACAATCGCTTGCTCAGCCCCTTTTTACAGGGGGTGGGGCACAGTCACATATCGCATAGATAGCACACAGAAAAACAAACACAGCTGAACCGGGATTCCCAGAACACGAGGAAGACGCGCTACCTCAGTGCCAGAAAGCCGGCTCACAAACCAATGTATACCTATGTGACGATTCTAGTTTGTCTTCACCAGCTGAGAACTTTATAAAATTATATATTCTATCCTAGATGCATAATTTGGTCTTTTCTGGAACGACTTCAAATGGAAACATTAATTAAATTCGACTCAAAGCACTGATCTGTTAAAATAACTCGGTTATATCACAGGTTATTAAAAAAATTACTTTCCACTTATCACCAGAATAAAGAGGCATTCGTTTCCTGTAATATTATTCTTTTACTGCAATACGATACCGTGGACTTCCTTCATTTAAATATGGAATCAGTTTAGGGACTGTTCAATGCAAATGAGCAAGAGATCATTGACCGCAATCCTTGCACCCGACGCTCTCACGTGCTGTTAACCCAGTTAATTTATCCAGTTGACTTACGAGGTGAGGGTCTTTCTGCCAAATTAACCATTTGGTGATGAGTTTGTTAAATGCTCTTGAAGTCGAATCGAGCTCATTAGCCCTCTATCTTGCGCAGCCCATAACTAAATGCGTTAATCACTGCGTAATCACTGGGATGTTGTAACAGTCGAGGATCTGTTTGGGGGCATGCATTTGTAACAGGGTCGGGAATTTTAAAATCAATCAAAGCGATTCAATTTAATTTTGAAATTCAAAAACATAATTTAAATAAAAAGAGGAGCAGAGAAAAGAAAAACTTAACTGTATATGAATTATTATTTTCTTTTCTGATTAAAGCTCGCTTTAGTTTATATTTTTTATATTCAATACAGAAGATTTCATATTTGATAGATGAACGTAAAATATAATAATCTGGAATTATTACCATTGCAACGACATTCCTGCTTTAGTCTAAAAACTGCATGATAATCTGTGTTCTACATGATAAGTATCTTTTGCCAAAAGGTCCTGAGAGAACTGAGAAATGATGGAAATAAGTTTGAAATTGATTTTTATCATAAAAAGAAAAACCCTTTTAGAAATATTTATTATGCAATAATGCAATAATCACTCATATTTAACATACAACTAACTGATTAATCAATAAAATTAAGCTATTTATAGCATATTTGAGTAGTAAGGAAATCAACTGAAACCGATGGCACCTATGAGATGTAAAATGTTATATTATAACTCCAAATTCCTCTAATGAATTACAGAAAATGTGCAAAAATATTGACCAATTTTCCAATAAAATGAAGGCATATTACTTACAAAATTTCAACCATTAACGTTTGAAAATAGATTCAGTAAGAACATACTAATTGTTTTGAATATATTAGTATGACACACAGAACTGGGCCACTGGATTTTATTTCAAATGTTTATTTGAAATACTATTATAAAAAGAGAAACAAAATACAGCCTCAAAATAAATGTACCACTTTTAAAAAAACATAAAATCTCTGCAGAAACTAATAGTGCAAGAAAGAAAAAGAGGAGTAAAAAAACTGCAATTACAAAATAATCTATTGACCTCCAATCGGAATAAAAAATGCGGATAAATAATAACAAAAAGATTACTTAAGGTACTTGAAGTCTAGAATGCTCGACCAAGTCAAATAGCATTCATTAAATGCGAAAAGAAATTTTATCCGAACCAATTGCCCCATCCATTATTTCGAGTATGGCAATAGGCAAATTCGGTTGCGTCGGATTCTCTTGAACGCTTGTTACTCGATTCCCCTGGGTAGTATTTCTAATCCAAGGTAATCGGGGTGAAATATGGGCTTCTTCGCTATTACCCGGGTATGGGAACGCAGAGTATATTCTAATTACTAGTCTTCCCCTGGGCTCAGAAAGCAATGTTAATCATTCTCATTAATGAACTCCGTCGATTAAGCTATCTTTTGTATTATTCACTAAATCGAAAAGTATTTCGAAGTTAACAAGCAAGTCTTTTAGATAATGGTAATCAGTGCGTTTAATAATTTATTTGTACAAGCACAGAAAACGAAGGATAGTTAAAATCAGTAATAAGTGAGTTTTGCTGAAAAAATTGCAGTGATTTCCAAGATGTTTATTTTTACCTCTCGGCAAACAGGTATTTTATTGCTTAATTAGTGGTTGTTGTTCTTTATTTATAATGAGCAGATTTTTTTCTTCTTTTTCGCATAGTTTATCAAATTATTTTATGATAACTGAATGTTCGATTAAATATTTATCAAAAATTTTACTAGATTTAATTTTTAAGTAAAAGGTACTTGGACTTAGCTAAGTCAAATTAAAAAAATAATAAGGGATAAAATGTATTGATAATTATTTCATGATAATAGTCAATAACCGAAAAGATAATTATTTCACAACAATGCTGAATCGCTTACAAACAGCATCGTTAATTACTTCAAGACAATGTTGAATCACCGATAAAACATTGATAATTATTTCATGTCAATTTTAAATTACCGATAAATAGCAGTGATAATTATTTCATGAAAATATTTTCTCACCGTTAAATAGCACTGATTTTGACATTGTGGACATAGTAGAGACACCGATAAAAAGCATTGACAATTATTCCATGGCATTGCTGCATCACGGAAAAACAGCATTAATAATTATTTCATGACAATGTTGAATCTCGCGTAAAGAGCAGTGATAAGCATTTCATAAAAATATTTAGCATGGATAAACATCAGTACAATCAAAGTGAGCTTCTTAGTTAAGCTTGTGCAATTATAATATTGCAGCATTCTATATATGAATCATAACATTTACTTAAAATTTACATAATTGCTGGTTTGCTTTCAAACTTTCTTATCATTCAATATTTAGTTATTGTATTAGATATATATATATTAATTTGATTTGTGAAAAATATTACATATATCTAGGACTATTTCATGTGTTAAAGTTTCCATCAGTATAATCAGTTTTGTACATATTTAGGCGTGATGGTTTACAATAGATATAAGAGAGTTCATGGACTCCTATACTATTTCTTTTGAAAGTAGTACAAAACACTAAATGTTATAATTAATTTGGGTATTCTTTATTGAATATTTAATTTAAATTATCAAATAAATTTTGAAAAATATTCTGTAAATACGTATAAGATTAATCAATTTGTAGAGGATCTGCAAATTTCACGAAAAAGAAGAACTTATTCATGAATCGATAAATAAAGTAATGTGCTAATGTAGTGAAATATAGACATTTTTTAACACCGAAAATTTAAACGATTTATTTTTTGTTTATGTTATTGTAAAATATGCTATAAACATTTTTAAAAACACGAGAATAAAATGCTGATATATTCAATAACATATATTAAATATTATAATCACTTATTTTATTATCAATGCTAAAACTTTATAATCAGTGTTCAAATAACTATTTAATAAATTATATGTTTGTAAAAAAACGGGGGGAAATTATTTACTCCAAAAGTTACTCTTTTGCATAATATTTTGTTGAATGCGCTTCTTTTTATCTAATAGGGCTATTCTATGAATTGTTTAATATATCGACTGCTGTGTGCATAACTTACTAAGTGCATATATATATAATCAAAATGTGAAATATAAATTATTAATTCAATAATTTTAAATACTTTTTAGGAATTTTTAAGGAGCCTCAAACCTTATAATAGGAAACTAAAATTTGCATTATTTTCCCTAGATTTAAATGGAAATATTTAAACTGCTTTAGAAATCAAATTGAATGATTTTTGTTCTATTTTATTACTAAATCAATGAAATCCGTACGTACAACTTTCAATGTTATTTTTTAAATTTATTAATCATTCTATATAATCTCTATTATTATTATTCTATATAATCTTCGTAATTTATTAATCTCTAGACCAGCAGCTCAACAGCATTAACTTTGGCAAAAATATTCAATGAAATATTTTATGTAACTAACTCAGCAAAATAAATTTGAGCTCCACATTTTTATAATAATATAATTCACTCATATAATTATGAGGACCTTAAGATTCTTTATTGCTCTAAGTCTCTCACTCAAATCTTTTATCAGCTCTCGTAATATTTCCAACTTTAAAATTAAAGTAAAAATGTTTTAATTGCATTCAAAGTGAGTCGCTTTTAAATGAAATCAAGCATGATTCATATGAGTATTATTCTGAATATATCTTATTACAACATATTTTCCATATTATATATAATATTTTCAACAATTATTCAATAAAAATTACTCCTATTAATTGTAAAATTAAGTTTTAAGTACGCCTTTCAAATGTATTTATATGAGGTCAATACAATAATGTATATATATATATATA
>JAOUZG010016999.1:2516951-2555941 GCA_026289955.1 Argiope argentata | reverse complement strand
ATATATATATAATTATGGAATATATATAATTATATATATAATTATGGAATAAAATCAGGGTCCTGATCATATTTTGCAAAATATTCTTGACACTTTAACTTTTAAATAAATAAATAAACATTTTTATCTTTTGGGATTAATATGACCGATTTATTACAACCTTTCAATATTGCAATTTAAAACAATCATTTTTATAATTTTAGGCCAATAAGACTCGAGAAATCACGGATGCTGATAGATGTATACTTTTAGAAATTTTCGATGGCATAGTCTAAAATACTCTTTTTGCAGAATGGTAAATTCAGTTTTTCATAAATAAGTCAGTGTCAGTAATTGATGCAGTTGATTGACGTGTAACTTTTATTTATTTAAAATATTAGCGTTTTATAAGAATGTTTTCATATATAAGATTTAAAGAGCAGACGGTCTATGTAAAAATTGTAGATTCGTAGTTCATCAAAGCATTTATATGAAAATTATAATTACGAATTTCGATTAGACTATTTTAATAGTAGATGTATATATATTAATAATGGTTCCCAAATTAGCTGTTGAGATCTGCTTAAAATGGTATCATAAAAGAATTAAAACATCTTTGCCTTAAATCAAATTGAATTATTAAATTAAAAATTTAGATATTGTAAAAAAATTATATAAAAAATTTCTAGAATTTATTTTTTAGAGAATATCATATTCCCTTTTATTCGGATGTATACAAAAAATCATACTTTTATATGTTTAGTTTGCAGTATTAGTCAACATTTTGTTTCTTAAAGCACTTCGTAATCTAACTGTAAGAAGTGTCAGTGATTTAAATCGAGTGATTGTCTCTTGATGTTTCCGTAACGCCAAAAGTACGATTTACCTACTTAATGCTCCACATTCAATGCACAACCCCTTTTCACATGAGGGTACCTTTACCCTCTTCATAAATAGAACACTAAATAAAAACAACCATGTCCGAACCGAGACTGAAACCGTTTCCCCTCAATCATGGGAAAGACGCTTACCCGTATGTCAGGACGCGAGCTTTTATCAAACTTATGATAACATGTTAATAAAAGATAATCATTCACCATGTTTCCGTAAAGTGGTCATGCAGTAATATAAGTAAAGTGGTATTTAATAAAAGCAAACACCGTTGTAATAATCATTTTATTAATGTTCATACTTATTACTATTGTAACATAGAATAAATATTGTATACTTAATAGTAACACCTTTTTTTATTACGCACATATGTTTAAAAAATGCTATTCTATGTAGGATTTAATCTGTAACATTTTAAATACTAAAAACTCACTTTTCAAGCTGAAATTAGAATTTCCTTCTACATGAACTTAAACCTTCTAAGACGGAGCGGACCTTCTCCACCATACATATTCATTAGCTTAATTAAATTGAGGATTTGAAAGAAAACAAAATGAAGTAAATTCATTAGGAATGATGCCTTCATTAGCTCAGCAATTAGTTTCTGTCACATTTGTTAAAAGAAAAAAGCGAAGCAGATAACAAAATCGTTTACTTCTGCGCCTTTTCGGCATTTAAACCGAGAGAAAGGTAATTTTTACGAAAAGACAGATTATTCTTGCGTGCGTTTTCTGCTTAATACATGAGAAAAAAAGCATTTGAATGCAGAAAAAGAGCACTTCCTAAATAAGAGAGGATACTTTTTCTTCCTAAAAATAGTATGATTTTTTTATTTTAATATAGATACCAAAATTAATTTTCATTCTTTTAGTTCCAATCAGAGGTTTTAAGAAACTTATATCCAGATCAGCTTTGCTAGTATTATGGGGACAGTTTATAATTTACAAGTTTAATATTTCGGATTTATTCATGTGTTCTGTCTGTGTAAGCGGAAATAGATGCTATGGTAATTCGTCGGCAGCGAGATCAGACGACACGAGCTCGTATTTCAATTAATTTCATCGAGTATGCATCATGTTCATGACCAAACAATCTGGAGCTGATGAGAAATGGAAGTCTAAAGATAAAATGCAGACGTAAGTGCCTTTCAATTTGTTTCAAGAACAAATTATGCAATACCCATTCCCAAACAGTTCACGTGTTAGTTCTATAAGGGCTATAAAAATTTTAAAAAATAATATATATTATCAATTTTTTAACCTTATACATCACACTTATCAGTTATATTCCTTTTAAATAGTATGAAGGGTAAGGTAGAAATCCTTTTGTATTTCGTTTGACAGTTAAAATTCTAACAAGAAAATATGAATTTTTCCTTTAAAAAGATGCACTGATGAATGTAATATAATTCAGTGGTGACGTTATTTTTACTTATGATAATCATAATTGTCAAAAAAAATGGAAATACTTAAGAGTATAAGATGACTGAGTTGCTTTATGAGTTTTCAATGTCTACAAAACATGATACTGGAAAATTAAAATGCTATATTTCAAAAACAATTGGTGTCTTTAACGTTTCCATAGGTTTCAGATTTATTTTCTAAAGAACTGTTATTTGTTGAAAACTTTTCTATCCATTGAATTTAACAAGAGTTAACATTCTATTTTGTACTAAAAAACAAAAAGAAAGAAAAAAGAATTATGGGAACAACTTATATCCATTTTCGATTATAGATCCGTATCTTAACCTTTAAATAAATTTGTTTTATTGGATTTATGTTTATAAAATACTCAAATGAGACGCCGTGGCCATAATTTTTTATATAACTAATTTAATAAAGTCAGAGTAATGAATATAATGCCTTCCTGATAGCATTCCAGAATTATTTTATGAAGTGATGATTATTCTGAGGAATAAGAGAAATTTCTATTTTTTCTATCGACTTTGAAATATTTATTCAATAATCTTAAGAAAGACTGCATGTTTGCCAACATTTATGTTTGAAATATAATTCTACATGAATTGACTTCTTCATCTATTCCATAATCAAATTAAATTTTTTTGCTGTATTTTATAATTAACACATTAAGATATTTATTATGAATATTCAATTACCCATCAGTCTACTAAACATAAAAAAAATTTAATTCAAGTTGATATAAAGTAGAAAATATTTATATTTTCTTTTTAATAAATGTTCTTTGTTTACTAGAATTCTACGTCATTAAATTTTTCTCCCTTTTTGCAATTCTTAAAGGGAAATTAATTAAATAAAAGATTTTTCATTAAGTAAATAAAATTCCTTTTCATGAAGATGTAGATATGATTTTTATATTATTTCATGTTCTTAAATCCATAGCAAAATAAAATAATTTCTTAGAAAAAGATGTATTTTCCTGTTCTCTTCTGATTTAGCTGATTTTTACGGAATAAAATATCGTTTTTCATTAATAAATGAAAAACAAGTCAGCTGAAGAATGTAAACATGCTTAATGATCTTTTCTTTTTGCTTGACATTAGAAAAAAAAGAAAAAAAATCCCATCTAGATTAAATTTCAGTTCTTCCTTCAGTTTTTCTATAGGCTTCACAAATAAACTTATTCGTTAGCATTCTGAGAGTCAATAAATTCTTTTTATCCGGTTTAAATTTATATTTTCTTTCAAAACTGTTCGATGATTCTTTCTGTCATGTATTATTTTTATCATGACAAAGGTTGCCAGTTGAAAGGTATTCTGCTGTTGAAAATATCATGCATTGTCAAATTTAAAAATAGCATAACAGAGAATACAAAAATGAAGATATGTGAACAATTGCAATAAAAATTTAAATAAAATAGCAGTGTATTTACTTCAACTCTATAAAATGCATTGCCGGAAACTGTCATACATTTTATCTCAATGAAGCTGACACACTTTTATTTCCATATGCATTTATATTGGAAAAAAGTAGGTGAAAATATTTAGTGAGCTAAGAACTACATCTTCAATATCAGAAAAAAGGTCGAGAGATTCGAGTATTCTCTAATTTGATATAATTCGAATATTCTCTATAAGAGAAATTCTATTTGTATTTCACACTTTTTATTTGTGGGAACAAGAAATGAAATCACGTGATCACGGCGAAAATGTGCAGCATATAATTTTTCACCCAAGGGTTTACACTTTTTAAAAAATTGGTGATATACAAACGTTATAGAAATATCTATCATAAATGCCACCGACTAATAAAAAATATATAAGGCTATATAACAAACAGGAACCTGGTCAAGAGATCAATCTTCAAATCTTAACACTTATGTGCTTCTAACAATTTTGTACTTAAAAAAAGTGTGAATCGTAGGCATCAGTAATGCTTATAAGAATTATTTGAAACTACACACAACTAAAATTTCTAATGAACCAACTGTTGCTTGCTAATGGTCGCGAAACACAAGTAGTAACGAAGTGCTTTTCTTTTTAAAATTAAATATTAATGAGTATATCATATTAGAAAATTTACCTAATTAACGAAATGTTTTTCCCCATAAATTAATACTGATCTCGAAAGTTTTAAAGCATACCATTTCTCAAAAAAGGTGGGTTCAAATCACAGTATTAGTATTTAATCCTTAACAAACAAAACTTTGATTTTGAATTCTTTAAACAAGTAAAAGGTTCACATATAATATCTTCTACTGCTTTTTATTCAAGAACCTAGAAGATTCCAGATCACAGCATCAGCTTACTCATTGTTTTTCTTAAAAGCTTCATTGCAGGAAAGAGCATTTCTGTGGTCACGTGAGTGCATGTGTACTTTCCCTCAGTGCATCGATAACAGGGAAGAGACAAATGAAGATAAATAAGTGGAAAGAGAGCTTTTTTTCCCCTATATCTTCAGAAAAGCTACAAGAATTGTCAATGCTCTTAAAAAGACTGCTGATCTTAATATCCTAAGGCGATTCAAAGACTCGTTGTTTTTTTTCAAGGGAATGTTGCCAGATGATTCGTGAATTTTTCAAAGTGCCTTTTTACCCTTCAAATGTCTTGAAAAACAGGGAGATATTTCCAGATAAACACCGAACAGTTGCAATTTCATTCTAATGTATCTTTATTCCGAACTTAATTTTTGTTATGTATTTTTTCCAGCTAAACGGTATATGAAAATAACCATTGTAATTATCAAAAGAAGCATTGAGAAGATTTTGATTAATATAACGGACAAAATCGGTTTTAAATAACCTACCTTAGTTAATGCGACAATGTAATTTGAAATATCTATCTATATTCGATATCAAGAGAAATTACAGCCTGTTCCATTTTTTAAAAAAAACTCTTCATAACAAAGGTCAGTACGATTAGGCCGCAAAATACTACAATTTTTAAGTGTTTTATTTAGTAAATTCTGATTTTGTATCAATATATAGCAAGATCAAATTACTATATAACAAGTCAACATTAACATAAATTCAACTTTAAAATCTTTATTTTTAGTCAATATTATAATCTTTGGTCATGTAATAATAATGACTTCATTTTAAAATTGTTTTTATCGTCCAATAATAGATGGACACTAACTCCGGCAATACGGAAAGACCTCAAAATCCCATTCAACGGAGTCAAACTCCCAACGACAGGACGTAATTGCTAAGTTCCTTATAGAATTCCGTTGCTTTCAACGAGTATTTTGTGAGAAAGGCTCGCTCTAATGTATGTGTGTGACAATAAAGTCATGCAAGAACATTAAAAAATGTGTAATCCTATATTTGCATATTAGATATTTCGATGTGATTTTCAAGTGTTTCTTTTGTCAGATTCAAATGGTTTTGGGAACAAATTGGTCATCTAAGGACATTAGAAGAATGTGACCATCTACATTTTCTTAGTAACTATTTCGCTGTGATTGCCAAGTATTTTTTTATTACAGGCACTCTCTAAAATCAGTGATAGGGACAGATAGTTAATCTAAGAACATTTAAAGAATGCCATTGACAACATTCCTTACTATCTACTTGATCAATGAAGATATATTTTTGCTTAACACTCTCTTAACAAACACCCTGAATGAAAAGCCGCCATTGCAATTGGGAATTACTTTTTTATCTTTGAAAATGAAATTCCGACATTCCAGAATTCAAAGATATCTTAACAGGTCTTAGGAATGAAATAACTAGTTCTTGAGATACCCGATTGAACCAGCATTTGATTCAGATCAACGACGAATGTTTGATGCAATCGTATTTTAAATTTAAACTCTCGGATCTCGAAGGTATAACCACAAAACATCAAAAGACTAATTTCTTCATTAAGACTTATCACCCTTCTAACATGGAATTCAATTTACAAGACTGAATTGCAGCTAAAGAACTGAAGGTTAGATTGAAAATCTTTTTCCATTTATATCAAATTCTGGAAAGAGAAATTAATAAATTACTAAATGCAATAATTTCAAATATCAGAAAGTAAATATGATTTAAGAAAACGGAATTATTTCTTAAAACATTAATTAAACATGTTGTAGCATATGCATTCGACATGATTTATTATTCTCTACAAGCTGTTAAATTGGCTTACAAGAACTAGCACTTAACTAAATTGTACTAATGCGATCTGGGCCACGGCAATTTGCGCAGATGCTTCCTGCTATCCAATGACGCAGTTAATTACTAAGCAACTCAATCTCCATCGAACGTCACATCTTAGAGCAGGTCACATGCGCATTATTAGAATGCACTCATGAACTTAACAATCGGAGCATTTAATAGTAATGATGAGATTTCAGAAGAGGAGGGTATGTATCCTTGTTAGAAATTTGATACAGTATGAATGTTCTTCGAATTATCTTTTGAGAATATGTTAAATGCAGTCACAATGTATACCATTATCAACCGAAAATAATCCAGTATAAATAGTTCAAAATCAATAGCATAATATGTTAACGATGTGTAGAAATTTAAATTACTATATAGAATTCATCATGATTAATAAATATATTGGGGGATGGTCTTCAACATTATCTTAACTTTTAATAAGGATATTAATAAAATAATAATGGAATATATGTATATTTAATAATTAAGGTCACACTATTTAAAAACATGCGATGATGCATATGTCATGCTGTTACTTATGACACTTGCCGTATTAGACAAGCCCCCCCTCGCTGATACAACAGCAGATTTAAGCCGAAAGAAGCGTCTCTTGTTTTTGAAGTAGCGCCAATTAGGGCCAAGAGTACGGCTTAGCTACATACTCACCACATTCGCTTGAACAACGTCTTTTAACAGGGGGGGGGGACATTCACACATCTCACAGATAACACACAGAAGAACAGCCATACCAGAACCGGGACTCGAACACGGGACTCCCAGAACACGAGGAAGACATCCTACTGTTACAGAAAGCCGGCCCACGAAGCACATATATGTCTTATGGAATACAAACGGTTGCACAGAAAAGTTTTCAAGAAAATAAATAATAAAAGAATTAGATTTCATCTTTATAATATAAAAACCGATATACACGCTGCTTCAAAATAAAGATTTATATTGGCGTTTATACCTACTTAATTGTCAATTTTAGAGGTTAAAAGCAATTATGTCTGTTTATTATGTAGCAAATGTTATATGTCATAATCTTCATTACATTTATTTAGCTGTAAAGTTATCTACGTTATTCCCCAATCAAATATTGCTTCAAATACGAAGATATATAATAGTAAATAAAACAAAAACTGAGAGTAAACTAGGATTAAAAATATGAAAAAGAATATATATTTAAAGGGAATAAATAAGTAAAGAACAGTCTTTATGAATGAGCAAAATTCGAAGAAAATTTGTTACAAACCAATAATAAATGTAGAAATAAAAAAAAATCATTCCACGCAAAAAATTATATACGTCATCAAGGAATGAAGTTAATATAAACCACGTCAAAAATTACATAATTAGTATCGAATAATAAAATAGTTGATATATTACAGCACTAAGATAAAGAATGTGTTTTTAAAAAATTTTAGCCTTCTTAGGTGACACATTTTATTTCCCGCCTTTTTTTTACTCTTTTAAACAATTAATATAAAATGCAGTCTTTAAAAATGAATTTAATATGCATAATAATAACGAATCATTCAATATCAATACAAAATTAATTTTATTTTTGAAGGTATCTGATACGAAATAAAATTTAAAAAATATGAGAGCCATAATTTTGAAGTCAATATGCGAATCAAAAATATATAACAAGCCTGATAAATATTAAAAAGAAAATAGGACTGCTTAAAAATATTTTTATATTAAATCTTTCAATAAATGAATAACTAATTTTAATCATATGGCCTCGAAAATGAAGTTAACATAGACAAGCCGTGTGTTAACTAAATTCGCACTCGAATCCAAACTTCAGGCTTTATTTAAAAAACCAAACCTTACATCTTTTTTTATCTCCAAGATGAAGTGACTCCTAACTTCTAAATTCAGAAAGATACAGAAATTATAAGAACATTCTACAACAAATAACATAAAGATAATCAATAATAAAACTATCGTAGCAGTTAGATACGAAATGTCGCTTTCAGCCCTTAGCCTTCTACCTTCGAAGTTACAACAAATTTCATTACAATATATAATGTAACTTTTTTTCTTATATCTATTTTAATACCCAAATGTAACATGAAATATCACTTCTAGCCTTGGTGTAAAAATGTGAATTTTGTTTATATCTGAATAATTTGAGTGCTCAACTCCAAATACCTATATATTATGAAAAAATGTTTTAAAAAATCACTCATATTTACTTTTTTTCAGTTTACTCCGCCTAAACTAACTATGCGCGAATAATTTTTTAATTGATGAATGCATTTATTAATCAAAAAAATATTATAGATAAAATGTTCTTTGAAAGAAAACATGGACATTATTTCTTATTTCTGAATGCTCACATGTTTACAACAAAAACTTATTTGATTATAGAATTTATTAGCCATTACTCTTAAAGTCCGTCTTATTAAAACAAAAGCAAACACCAAAATCGATTTCTAGGCGAAAAATGGGACAATTAATTTACCTCTAAATTATTTTTTGCAGGAATTTGTTATAATTTAATGGAACAAAATAAAGCATAAATAATTTTGTCACGTATTTCAGATAGCGCAAACAATATTTACCATCTGTTCCTAATATATCGAAATCGTGAAAGCTGAAAAATGGTGAAAAGAGCTTTTTCTGGAGATGATTACTTTGAGTTAAATCAATATTTAATTTATTTCTGCAGGAAGGCGATTAATGAAAAATAATTTAAAAAGGTCTTTTAGATTGGATGGTTATTATCAAAAATGGTTATTTCTCCCTTGCTGGTAAGGAGAGACACTTCCAGTCACGCGATAACTAATTGATGAATTGTGTTTTAATGAAAAATAAATAACCTTAGAAAAAATTCTTGGGAAGATAGGAAAAAAAAAAGTTAAGTGCACAATAAATGTGTTAGTCTGTATTTTAAGATGTGTCCATAGTTTTTCAAAATTCTTCGAATTTTTTTGATTAAAAAGTCTTAGACGAAGTTAAGAAGAAAGATACATTGTCTTTTTATAGTACATAATTGAATGTGTGGTATAAAATTCTTGGATTTCTTCATAATTTTAAATTGTGTGTTTTATTCGAGATGAGTCTCATTCCAAGTTGAATCAGGACGTTTTTCCAAGTCTTTGATTTTTCTTTCTTGATTAAAAAGTTTTAGATAAAATTAAGAAAAAATATCATTTTATCTTTTAACATTACATAATAGCATGCGTGATATAAAATTCGTGGATTTCTTCATAATTCTCAAATGTGCATTTCATTTGATATTAATCGTAATATTACTATTTTAAATTAAATTATGAAATCTCTGATGTTTTAGACTATTATATATAAGGAAATTGAAGTACTTAATAGACAGAAAAATGTATTTAGATTTATACTTAAAGAATACCTTTTTCTTTTGAGAGAATCTATTTAATAAATTGATGCATCTATTATGTTAGATAATGATAAAATTATTTATTTTTATCTAAACATATTAATATTTAGAAAATGTGTTTATTTATAAATATGATATATCTTTATTTATGATTTTATACAGATGAACTTTATAAATTACAACGTCTTTGAAAGCATGCTCATCAACTGAAGCTGCCAATAAGCTTTAAAATTATTAAAATTGTGAAAAATTGGCAATCGATAAAAAGTAGTATCAAAAATAATGAGTTATTTTTGAGAAAAATAAATTAAAATTTTCTAAATAGATTATTAAAAGAATTAAAAAAATGCAAAATGTGTTTAAAATTAGTTTATCTGAAATAAAAAAAAGGCAGAAAAGTTTAATAAACTTTTCTGCAATTTTTATGTAATTTTCTGAAATTTTTTTTCAGGCGATGCTATGTAAGGCTTTCTCTGGAATAACATTTATTAGCGAGTGTGAAGGTGAATAAACTTTTCTTTGTACTCGCTAATAAATATATTATCCAAGAGAACGTGTTATACAATAGTTACGAAATATCAAAATTTGGCCCGAATTTTGCATTGTTATTGAAAGCAAACTGATAGATGATTAATTCATATTTGTATATGGCTTCATTCACACTATAGATATTAAATCGGGTCGAATTTTCTCTTTGTCTCTTTTTTTAATTACTGTGTTAACTTATATCCGAACAAAAAGATAGATATAATTCCTGAGAAAGAATTTTTACAACATTTAATAAAATTCGAACAATTTGTGCAATTATTGTACATTAATTTTCATCGGTCTGACTTATACATTTTTTTAAGTTAGCTTTGAGACAGACATGCATAATATCGAAAAAATGATTTTCGAACTCAAGAGTCTTTAAAATGTACTTAATAAACGAGTGTCTACAAAATGTCTAATTCAAATGTTTTAAATATCCCTAACTCCCTCTCTACTTTGTTAAAATAATTTTATTTTTTAACTTAACATAGTTTAGTTAGCACTTTAATGCAACAGTAGGGAAATTGTGAGATGGACCACGTGATTCTAAATTGCAGTCCTATGATGAAGCAGAAAAAAGAGCTGACAATCCTCAATGAGCTGTCTCTTTTGCATTGCTACTGAAAGAAAACTAATAGATGATCGATTTTTCTTCGGATAAAGCTATATCCGCTCTATAGATATTAAATCTACGAATTTTATCAATCTTGGTTTCCTTTTTAAAGATTACAATGATAATTTATATGTAAACAAAACGACACAGAATTTCTGAGAAGATATTTTTTACAACATTCAATAACATTTGGTGTAAGGATTTTAAATTTCATCGGTCCAACTCGTACGTATTTTTGGTTAGCTTCGACACAGACATACTCAATGCCGAAAATGTGTTTATCGAACTCGGGAGTCTTTAAAACGTGGAATGCCTACAAAATCTCCAATTCAAACGTTTTGACGATAGCTATCTTTCCCTATACATCGTTTAAGAGAATTTTAGATTAGTTAAGCTTAACATCACATTTTAAAACAACATAGGACACTTTGAAGATGGACCTCTTGAATCTGAAATGCAATTTCATGACGAAGACGAAACCTTAGCTAGTACCTCTCACACCACATAGCGAGAAGATTCGTTTATGAGAAATTGAAAATTACATTTCGTTTTATTTCAGCTTTTAACTTGCCTACTTCCAATACTAAGTTATATGGCAGTAACCACAGAGCACTGAGCCGGCGTTTCGGCACAGAGATAGTGTGTCTTCCTCGTGTTCTAAGAATCCCATTTCAGACATGGTTGTTCTTTTGTGTGCTATCTGTGAGATGTGCGACTGTGCTATCGCCCGATTAAAAAGGAATATATGCAAGTGAATGTGATGATTGTATAGCTAAAGTCATACTCTTGGCCCTAGTCGGCGCAACTTGAAACAAGAGAGGCATATCTTCGGTTTAAAATCTGCTGATGCATCAGCGGGGGGGGGTCCATGGCAAGGGCCATAAGTAACGACAACTGAGCACTTAAAATGTTCCATATTGTTGAAGAAACATTTAAAAACAAATATCAAAAAATATTTTACCAAAATTTATTTTTACTGCATTTTACTGTTTCAGTAAATATCCCAATGCTTCCTAATTTTATGCGAATTAGTATCTTTGTCGAACTCTATGTCGTTTTCCAAAGAAAAATGTAAGTAGGCTGACTCTCCGGAAAAAGGGTTCTTTTTTACTGTTCGGAGCGTAGTAGCAGAGGCCACCAAAAGAAATTCCATCCCTTTTCTTTATTTAAGGGAGGCTCGTATCGCAACTGTCGGTAAGAGATGCAATTTATGGCGCCACCACTCCTCATCTAAGCAGATAAGGAAGAAAACAACACCCCTTTGAAGAGAACCTTATGACAGCCAAAATGTGGATATATATCCCCGCTTTTGTCATCTAAGCAAAGTGCAGAGATAAGGACTTCTTGCAGCTATCTGCCAATAAAGTATCGATGCCATTATTTATTTTCCCAAAAGAAATCTACGGCGCCTTTCTTGGCGAAATCTTAAGAAATATTACTCCTAAATGCGCAATTTCAGCTGAATTTTTAAGGTTAATCGTATGTATTTTTGACTTTTACAAACAAGTTTTCGGATTATGACTGGCTATATCTATATACACAGTGTATTTTAGCTGTATTTCTTTAAATCTGACGAGATAATTTTAACTTATCTTCAATTGAAATATCTTCTTTTTTTCATATTCATAAAATACAGTTTCAGAATGTTGATCAGATTCTATGCTTTGTCAGTAATGCGCATAAATTTCTTCTATACTAGAGTATTATTAAATAAATCGAAGGAAATCATATGATAATTATTCCAACTGAGCTTAGAAAAGAAATGATTGATGTGGTACTTTTTTGATAGCAAGAAAAGTTTCCAAAGCTACTTTCATAACTTCTGAAATAATGAATTCTAATTAATCTATTGTGTAACAGTATAGATCGATTCTAAAACATCAAATTGAAAGTATTCAATCTGAGTTTACAATGCTTATATTTATTATTAAAAACATTTAATAAATTTATAAAGTAATCTTTGAGTTTTAGTATTCATTTTCAGTTATGAATGAAAAAAGGAATATGAGGGATGGAAATAAAATAAGTTCTTGACAAGGTTTACAAAAATAATTAGCTGCAAATTTAAGTAAGATGCCTTTGAATTACAAGCATATCCTTAATTGCTTCTATTTTTGCATAATTTTGTAGAAATATCAAGTCAGATTTTTTTCCAGTATGGTTAACTGGGTCTGCTTACACTTTGTAGAAATTGTTGAACTACCAGAAATCAAAAAAACAATTTACACATATTTTCTTATACTATGTATAGACGGTTGCTTTTTTGTTATATTTGGTTTTGTGATAGCACAGGGTAAAATAGGCAGTTAGAAATAACATTATTTTTTACTAAACATATTTTGACGATTTTTTTGGTGTAAAAGTGAAGCCGTGTTTACTAAATATCATCAATAAACAGGGCATAAAGGATGAATGCTCATTTAAAAAAACATTCATGGTTATTTAAGAACCGATTGTAATATTTTTGTTTCGTTTTTGTATATTCAGTATTATTATATTTCAGTGTTAATGTTCTCTCATTTGGTAGGGGGAGATAAAAATAAAGAAAAAAAACAGATGTTTGATTGATTTTTTAAGAGTAAAATACAAAGTTTGTTAAAATTTTCGTAGGACATCCATTTGTTTGATTTATTTTTTTGTATTTTTAGTGGATAAATCTGATTAACAAAACAAATATTTCAGGCCATATAAGCAAATGCTCTCTTTCTAAGATTTACATTTTCTAGTGGCTAAAATAACTTTTGAGAATTCAATTTAAAATTTAAAGAGCAGGCTAGGATTTTCGTAATGCATTTGCCATGCACTAAACAATGATAATTGGACACATTCTGTATTTTCATCTTTTTGTTAATTTAGGTACCCACATTTATAGTTTCTAAATTACCAAGAAAATGTAGCAATTTCGAATTCGAATGGAACGTCGGTGAATCCAATTTGGGTAGGTTTTTCTCATCAGACACTCCCATCTCAAACAACGTCACGACCATGGCTAATTGCAGAAACAACCACGGTTCCCTTTCCTTAACTGTTATTCCGTGATGAGACTAAGAATGATGTCATTGTTATTTCCCTCATTTACAAAGAAAACAATGACAAACTTGCCTTCACATTTGACAGATTGGTGCTTCATGTAAAATAATACTATTAATTGTGCTGTTTAAGGAAAATAAAGCGGCTATTAACGTTATTTTTAACTATCAAATGCACTTAATTAATTAATTGTTAACACAAATTTGTTTCATAATTTTAAAATATTTTAAAATTATACAATTTTGCTGTAATAGACTACGAATGCAAATTTAGTTGCAATCTGCGAGGAATTTTTTTTCTTTTCAACATTTATTTGAATTTAAAAAATTGATAAGTATTTAATAATTAGTTAGAAACTATTTTTTAATTTGATATAAAGTAATATTTCAAACACTAAATGAAAGATTAATTTATTTATAAAGCAAGTTTTTTAAATAATAAATTAATTAAAAAACGATTTTTATCTACGTATTTTTATCTTAAATTATTTAAAATTAAATTTAAAGAATTGTAAACAATTTTGATTTTTCTCTCTGAATTATATGTTTCTTTTTAATGTAAGATTCACAACAAAGCGTAAGCAGATTTCTTCTGTTCAAATTCTTGTTTTGGCCATGTTAAAAAATGAATTACGATTATTTTTTTTTCAAATAATGAAACAGATACTGATTTAATATAATAGGGACTATAAAAAATTTCTAAAATACCATTATATTTTAAACATAATATTATATGTAGAGAAATTAAAAATTACAATTATAACGGAATATATCTGGCTGAAACAATAGGAAGCGACAAAAGTTCTGCAATTTAGCCAAAAACAATTCTAAAAAATGCTTGGTTATTATAAATGATTTACTGTTATATCATTAAACATTTTCAATCTCATTTCATTGAAATGACTAGATGAATAGTTTTTTTTCTAAAATATCATTAAGAAAGGATTTTCTTGAGAAATCTTAAAAAATATATACGCATATTTTTCCAAAGAAAATTGAAAATCTGAGAAATATTGTATAGTTATTTTTTTACGTTTAATATTTATCTTTTAGAAAATTTATAGGTATAATATGTTTTTAATCATTTGTATAAATTTTATAAAGTTTCTAGTATATTTATTTGGACAAAAAGATTGAAAATTTTCAAAGGTATTAGAATGTTTAAGAATAAATATAACATATTTTGATTTCCCACACTAAATAAGTTATTCCACATTTTTTCATACAAATGAGACATTATGGGACATCATGTTTTTTTTCTGCAAATGATTATTAAATAAGCTTAGAAAAGACTGTTTCAATAGAAAAAGGCACTTTAATTTTTTTTCAATTATAGCATTTATAAAGATCAAGCGGAAAGCAAAATATATTTATACGAAACACGTGTTATTTTGCAACACATATGAGCAGAATTTAATTTAAAAAATATATAATAGAACTACTACATTGAAACGCCTTTATTTTTAATGAATTCTTGAAAGTGAGCCAAATGTAAATAATCTTGCAGTATTTACGCCTTTTTTAAGATGAATCTTCGGTTGTAAGTTTCTACATCATATTTTAAAGTATAAAAAAATGTTTCTCTTTTGCACTAAATTTGAACATTTAAATTCTTGTGAATTCTTAATTTAATTAATTTAAATCAAATACTTTTTCTATTTTTTTTAAATTTATGACATTTGCAGCTTTAACGTGTGGAGAGACAAAAACAAAGGGAAGATATTCCTTGAAGAATCAATCATGTTAATGAATTTAACTTTCGAAGAATGTTTGATACTTTGATATTTCAAATTTTGTCCTTAGCTGATTATGCTTTATTCTTTAATCTAATAAATAAAATGGAAAATCCTCTTTCTTAATGAATGTAGAAGACTAAATATAGTGAATAAAATACGTCATCACCAGCCTTCACCCAATTACATACAATTATGTGTTTCCTAACAAATTGAAATCAACTTTTTCTGATAATAAGAAAATGCTTTGGGATTCTATTCTAACATCAAAGTGATACAATGTTGTTATAAATTAGATATACCTTCCTTTCTAAATATTGACAGTACAAAATTTATTTCAACCAATTTATCAAATTGCCTAATATTTGCATTTGTAATCATGCAAATAAAACTAGAAAGTCCTACTGCATAAACTGTTAAAAGTAATTAATAAATGGATTGTTCAAGTCACTACAGGAACTTACGTATGTGAGGGAAATATATTTTTACAACTAAAAAAAGCATTTAAAAAAATGAAAATACTCATTTGGTTCTTTGCCAACTAATACCTAGTCATAATAAAACCTTATAATACAACTTTTTATAAAATTTTAGAATTTTCTAAGCTACTAGAATGTTTTGATTGGAATATGTGTAAGGTTGTTCGTTAATATCATTATTTTGAGGAAACTTCTTCAGAACTAAATACGTATTCTTTATACGAAAATTATACTTTTCACTTCTAACCATGGTGTCTGAAATAATCCAATCTTAGTATAAATTATTTAACTGAGAATCATTTATAGTTATGCCTTAAAGGAATCCATACAACTAATTTAAATAAAATATTAGTTTCAATAATATAGTAATTGGATTCTCTGACTCACTCGCTGCGTACCCTGCGATTTCCACGGCAACGTAAAAGTAGCAAAATTTGCGGAATCCGCGATTTCCTCGAAAAAAGCCTTTTTTTCTCGCCTATGTAGCTGCAAAATCCACTGTTTTCTCTTAGTTTCAAAGCGGTTGCTCTGCTTTCATTCAGAACTAGGTTGACATAGCGTTTGTTGTCCATGGTTTTGTGAAATGTCCAAGCGTGTTTCGTAGCACTTTGTTGGCTCTTTTCAAAACTCTGAGATATCTGGCAGGGTCCGTTTCTCAAATTTTGAACATATTTCGATGAAAAAAAATTACGCAGTGAGAGGTCAATACTGTTAATATACTTGAATGGATGGAATATGCATCCAGCAAATAAATCGATTCATTATCCTTGAATCACAGTAGAATGAATTTCAAATATTAGCTCTGAGCAATTAAAAAATGGAGCAATACGAAAGATTCAAAAGTTTATCAGTTTAAAAAGTCAATGTGTCTTGTTCGATTAAACCACAACTTTCGCATCCTTACGCTATTATTCTCCGATTCTCTATTCTATGAGACATTTAAGGAATATAATGTAGAAAAAGGAAGTTTATTGTTATTTTTCAACCAAAGCATGCGTTTGAAATGAGTAGACATAGTCTTAAAATAATATTAAATTGATCGTCAATCTTAAATAAAGATAGATTTAGGAAATTAATAAAACACAATATTATAAGTGTATTAAAATAATTTTTATATTAATTGTTTTATACTTTCTTATTTTAAATTTAATTCTATCTCAGATGCGATATGTTGTTTATTTTCTTAAGGAATCATATGATAATTACGTTATGGAATTAAGATAGCGCATAATCATTTAAGATATACAAAACAGCAAAATTTCAAAACTCTTCATCATCAGGGAGTTAGTAAGAAAAAATATTTATTTTCATATTTACAAACATTAAACAAATAAAATAGATTAAAATTGTGCAAAATATAATTATTTTATTTAAAAAAATATAAAGTATGTATTTAAAGTAAAGTAACGTTGTAATACAACAATTAGGGTGCCATAAGCAAAGGCATTGTTATTTAAAGCAAACAGAGAAATAAATCTGGTACATTATCTTTGTTTTTAAATGTTCTTTTCTCACAAATGTTATTAACTCGTTGGTGTAAGTCGTACCAGCCAATCTGTTGTTTTCTGATAGTGAGATTTTAAAAATTTGCTCATGAACCAGCAATCTTCTAGGTCTAAAAATCTTATAAATAAGGAAATGAGCTAGCAAAATCCCTAATTAAATTTTTAAAATATTTTTAAATGCATGTGAGACTTCGTAAAATTTACCAAGGTATCAATAATATTTTTCAAATTTATATTTACACTGTTTTAATTAATAAAAAGAATCTAAAAAATTAAAATAGATTAAAAAGAGGAAATGAAGTAAAATGAGTAATTTATTTATTGACTTATATATTCCAAACGATAAATAGTCATTCAAACCTTTATTTCCATTCAAATTATTCAAGCAATTTATGTACTTAAAAAGCATTATATATCATTGAGACTGAAAAACACATCATTAACAGAAAAAAAAATCATTAAAAGGCATTCCGCTTGAACTCAGAAAAAAAAGGACCATTTGCAAGAATTATTTTCCCCTGCCACTGCTTTTCGAAATTTTAAAAACGGCCTCACACAATATCGCGGAACAGAAACCCTCCCGAAAAACAATCATCCTGTATATTATCGAATGTTTTAGACACCCGTTAAAAATAACGATCAAGTTTGTCGCACAGAATAAAATATTTAAAAAGGCACGGGTTTACGAGGCATTGGAAAATGTTGCGCTCTTTCTCGTTTCTTTAAATCGGTAAGAGAACAGGAGAGGTTGTGAAAAATATTCATTACATTATCGGTAAAATGTGAAAGGGATGCAGTGAAATAAAAAAATAAAAAAAGACGTCGAAAAAGAACGAGCCTCGTAAATTGTTAGCCGATATCCGGAATCCAGAAATGCTTTCGGTATCTGTATGGAAAGAAGTAGCATTTGTGGTATGGAGTTATTGCGCGCATTATATCGACGGAAACCTGCCATTTCTAGACACGGCATTTTTTTTATGTTCTATTAGAAATCCGGCCATATATCTACTAATTTTTTTAACATTTTTAGACTAGTATTTCGATAAAAGTGAGTATCCATTAAAATATTCATATTAAGTACTTGATTATCAGTCTAATATCTTCTAGATAATTATTGATAACAAGTATGCGAAAAATAAGTTTATCGGGTCATTTTATAAATAACTATCATTAACAAAATATCTAACGGGATGGTATTGATACTTTACTATTCAGAAATGGATACATTTCTGATGATATCGAAGTTGTTAGAATATCAAACATCTAAATTACAATTTATTTTATATATTTTTTTTACATCTAGTTGAAAAATATGTACAAAAAATTTCATATTTAAAAATCCTGAAAAAAAAAACCCCTGTAGACATAGAGATAGTTTCTGTAACTGTCTAAGATAAATCTGTATTTCATATTTGTATTCCATAAGTACTCCCTGTTTACATCGAAAGGAGTGGTTTTATCACGCTTATAGATCTATTAAAAATTGCTCTGATAGACTCGACTATGATTCAGCCATTAATTTAGAGTTATTAATTAATTAGACATCTATAAAGTTTTTTGCTCTTTTGTATTTGTTTTATATGAAATCTGTTTCACTGTATATCAAATAAGTTTTTTTTAACATTTATTTTGAATACTTTTTTATAAATTTCAAAATGTATGTGTTTAACACTCTATAAAATATACAATTAACATTTTAAGGTAAAAATAAATATTAATAAATCTACATAATTAGTGCTTTTTTCCAAAAATACTTATGTGTCTCAAGAAATGTATCCTTTGAAAATCCGGGATCCATTTGGACTTTGCTTATTGATGTGGGTGCTTGGACTGTAGAATAATCAATAATTTTTATTATCCCTAGAAAGTTCTAAAATTTTTACCTGTTTTATATAATTTAAAATTATTTTATTATTAAATTATTTTTTTTATTATTTATATTTATTATTAAATTATTTTTTATATTTTTTATATTTATTATTACTTTATTTTTTATATTATTTATATTTATTATTAAATTATTTTTATATTATTTATATTTATTATTAAATTACATCTTAATATATTATTATTAAATTATATTTTATATTATTATAAATTATATATTATTATTAAACATTTTATTCTATGTTTTTAGTGGTCTGATAATTTCGTATTATATCTAAGAATGTCTTTATGTTACTTTCTATTAACGTAAATATTTACTTTATAATTACTTATTGTTCATTGTACATTTCTTCTTTATTTGTTTTTTGTAACTTTGTTGCTATTACATTATAAAAGATATTTTATATTTTTAAATGGATGGTTGGCAAGAGTTTTTATATTTTTTATTACTATGTGTACTGCTCATAATGAAAGCCTTTGCTATCCGTTGTAATAAATTACAACTTTTCGGTATGTAATATGCTTTTGTCTTTAATTTTCCAATAATCTTTTGAATTCCCAACGTTCAATAGGATTGCATCATTATGGATCTTCATTACAAGCGTAGAAGTTAAATAAATAAAAATAATAAGATATACTTATTTCTAATTTCGCGTAACCTTGTTCAGAGTTATGACATATCATTAGCATTCGTTAACAATTTCGTATTTAAAAATAAATGCATTAAATATGTTATACTATACTTAGAAACTATCATTTGACATAATTGATATTTTCTCTCAGAGTCCACACATTATATTTGAGTGTATAAGCTCACGTGCCTGATGCATATTACTCTGCCCTTCCCCTCTAGTTGTCCCTTTTTATAGCTGTAGGAATGCTATTTTTGTAATAAATCTTGTTAATCAAAGCAATTTTCTGATGCAGTTATTTGTGTTGAAATTCCTATTTAAATTTGAAGGGTGGTAACGTCTTAGCTGTAGGGTTTTCTGCTTTGAGATCCGATTCCACTGAAGAACCGTCGTGTAAGGGGGCCTTTGCACGCTAAATCTGTAATAGCCAAACGTCCTCTCACTGGTGTGGTGAGGGGTGGACTGGGGGCGGAACAGCTTAGGTGTCGTCCTCGTCATCTGACAGTGGTTCAGAACTACGAGATCCATCCAAAAATAGCCCTGTTATTGCTTTATAACGGGAAGTAAATATAACTAAACTGAATTAAAACTATAGAAATTCCAGGGGATGCTGCAAATCCAATAGTTGTATTATTATTCATCAAGGTCATTTATGTATAAGAATCTTCACCGTTGATTGGAAACTGATCTCGAATCTGGAATGGTTCGGTCTAGAAGCTTTAGTGTACTATGAATCTCGTAGATGATAATAGAAGACGACGTCTTTAGAAGTCACCCTAAATCTATGATTTAATGGCTTCTACATCCATGTTGAAACATTGAAATTTTTAAAGAATATTTCTGGCGGGGGCGGGAAGCATCGATACTCGAAAAAATACATAAATTTGAATTTTATTATGTGTTGATAATAAGAATGCACATTTTATTTTTGATCATAATTTACTATTAAAGGAAAAATAGAAATTTATTGAAATAATTCGAATTATTCTTTAAAATAGAAAGACTGGAACACAAATTTTATTAATTCTTCTCATTTCCTACCAAAACATCAAAGTATAGTAAAAATGAATTGAAAATGCATGAAATATATGTCGAATTTTACAAAACTTTTAATGCATGGAATCAATTAAATTTGTTAAAATATTATTTCATTACTTTCATTTTTCAGTTTTTGACTTTTTTCTATTTTGGAAATCATCAGAAACGTTTTAATATTTTGTGCATATTGTACTTGCCAAATTTGTATGTTTAATAATTTAGCAGTCCAGGTCAAACTAATATGTCTATAGTCTAATCATTTAATTTTTTAATTATATTATTTATTTAATTTTATTTTTATTTTCTTTCAAAGATAAATTTATTTGCTCTAACAATATAAATATGAGTGTGTATCGGTGCTCTGTTGGCTATATCATTTAATCTACAGCTACCAAATTTGTACTTGCATATTTCTGAGGCTAAAAATGTGAGCCCAGGGCCTCGTGAAGTTTGCTTTAATATTTTACCAATTAAATAATGATAGTGTTTCCCTGAGATAACTTCTGAAAATATACAACAAAATTCTTATTATTTTTAAATTTTAAAACTTGTCTTTGTAATGATCAAGTCTTGCAAATTTTGCTAATTTTTAAAAGATATTTTATTTTCTGATTTTTTAGCAATATATGACATTGTTACCCTGTATTTTAGACCTTTTTCCTTCATTCATTAACTATTATGTGTGTTTTCACATGTTGAATGAAATTAAAGTAGAAGAATTGTGTAATTTACAAGACGGAAAAGATTATTGTATAAAGGCTCAAAAGTTTATACCAAAAATTTATATTTTTCATAACACTTTGACATTAAGGGACTGTCTCCATTTAAAAGATTCGCATACTCAATGCGCAACGAATAAAATAATTAAAATAACTGCGCTTCACGTCCAGCAATTTGGTGGGAAAAAGCGTATGAACTTATTTCTGAATGATCTATCTGTCCATCGAATCTATGGGGCATCTTTGGCAACCCTTTATAGTAATTTGGTACAGCAAACACGTCTTCATGATTAAATGTTATACATTTTCATTACTGCCAAAGCCATAATATTTCAATTTATAACTATTTCCATATTGAACTTTAGCCCTTTATTAAGGAAAGGAAATTATAATATCATTCAAAAATTTTCAGAAGCTGTATTGTTTAAGGTAAATGAAAAATCTAAAATACTTGAATATTTTTTAAACATCGAAAAATTAATCATTAGTAAGTTTGTTTAGGAGTTATATACGATTAGTATTTTCAGTTAGAAAAAAAATATGAATAATTTTTTTACTATAAAGTTTCCCTACAGGTAATTTTCTTTATCTCTATTATATTACAGAAAGAAAATGATTATTTATTTCAGTTTTGCGACAGTTAATCTGAAAAATTGCCATAATTTGAAGTGATTAAAATGTACAATTTAATTTCGTGGACTGGTTCAACTATCTTTCTAGTAGCCTGTTAATTATTAATTCAAAAATTATGTATTTATTAATAATCAATCATTACCCTAAATTCTTAATGGGAAGTAAAAATAGGACACGTTTATGAATATAAATGACACTAAATAAAACGCACTTCTAAAGAAAAATATTCCTCATAACACTTAGAAAACTGAAAGAAATTTCTTCTTTAAATGGCTAATTTCCGAATTATAAATTTATATAAAAGTGTTTAAAATTATCTTAAATAAGAGAAGTCTTTTAAAAAATTCGAAAGACAAATATAATAATCTAACAATGTTATAATAACTTTACGTGCCTTTTGACGTATCAAATTACTAGACATAAAAATATCGAGTCTTCCCTTTCTTTTAATACTGCAGTGCCATCTTTTGAGAGAAATTCGAGTTAAGTGTATCCCTCTCAAATTTCTCCTACAGAAATATATAGAACATAAAGGTTTTTAATAGTCAGGGACATAACATTAGATAGCAGTCTTTTCTACAATAAATTACAAAGAAAAAATAGTGTATATCGTAAAACACAATTAGACTTAACAATTGGAGAATGTGGAAGGCTATAATTTTTCATTTATAAATAATTATATTAAATCTTTCATAATAAGATATTTGGGTATTTCGTGAATTTTAAGCATTTTAAATTTATTTTTATCAAGGTAATGACAAATTTTAATATTCAAATTAACGATGATAAAAGAGTTTTGAATAAATTGTTTGTCTATTTACATATTTTTTGTTTTTTTAAACGGATAAAAGATAATAAAGTTGTTTTTAGAAGAATATATTGATGTTATATATTTTTGAGATGAGAAACATAACCAATTAAAGTAACTTTTATTTCCATGTGGAACATATTTCCGTATGGTGTGGGACAAGTAACGTAATACAATATCATGTATTCAGTTATAATGTTTTGCCCTTAATCTTAAACGCGAAATGGATTCTAAAACTGGTATACACATCATACATAAATCACGTAATAAAAATTTTTCTTCAGACTCAGCGAATTCTCACTTAAGATTCTTTGAACCGTCTGAAAACCGTTATATTTAAATAAGGATACTTTTTTTTTGTTTTAAATAGAAGAAGGACAACAAACAATAAATACGATATATTTATTAAAAAATAACCGTCATTATATAGGAATGAAAAGATAAATGGTACAGGGCTTCAAAAGGTCCTTCTTTCTCCATAAATTAACTTTTAAATTAGTAATTCTTGATTTAGAATGAGTTATGTTCAAAATCAAGGATTATTATAAATTGAAAGTAGATTATATATGTAAATCAGAAAAAAAATTATTTGTTTCCGAGTATTTGCCATAGCTTTGTTTCTTTTCGCGTATCTTCATTTTTTGACCGCCAAATGAAAATGACTTAGGTGTATTTTGTTTTTTCCCGCACTAATGAGAGTAGGTTGAATATGTTTGCGACCGGTTCTTTCAAATGGTTCTGTTTATTTTCTTAATGTTTGATGCATTTGAAACCAAAATTTTTTAATTAATCGATCTTCCGGATTCCTTCCGAAATACTTTTGAACTAAAATAATACAAAATAAAGAAATTAAAAATTATTAATATGAATTGCATTACCCCAACTGCCGCAGGAAATTTCCGCATTTGCGTTGTCCTAATCGGCATTGGGAATTCACACATGCACAGAGTGCTTTTGATTTTGTTTTGGCCAGATATACAGTGATTCTATATTGAATTATTGTTTTGCGGTTTTATTTTATTTTAGGTACACACTGTAAATAATTTCTTTTTAGGTTAGTTATACGGACTAAGCATTGATATACAGTCATTTGACGCTTGGCGAGGTTGATAATTTTCGGTAGCGCTTTGTTTGAGTTTACATTGCCATCATTTTTTTATGTTACTGTAATTCGATCTTTCCTATTCATTTCCCTTGATTTTTTTTCCTTTTTTAAGTATTCCTTCTGCCTAATTTGGTAATATTTTATTAAATTTTTTTGAGTGCATTCCATTTTTCTGCATTAATCGATTTCTTTTTCTATATTTCCATTAATTTGCTGCAGTGGTCATTCAGACTTTATGATTTGAAATGCTATTGCTACTGTTCGCGCCGCATTAAGGCATATCTCTAAAATTTTGCGACATTTTTTGAAGCTAAACTGACTGTATATCAAAGCTGTTCCTTTGTGTCTTTTTGTAATTGAATTGTATTAGTGTTAGTTATAAACATTTCATATATGTGTATATTTTGAACGCTGATGAAATATACCCCCCCCACGCTGATGAGGTTAGGCTTAACAAGTGTTCGACCAGTTATTTTTAATTATTTTATTTATTTTCATATTGTTTGATACATTTAAAATCAAACACTGTTAAATAATCGATCTTTCGGATTCAATATAAAGGATTTTTGAATTAAAATAATAAAATTATTGAAATTAAAAATTTCTAATCTGCATTGCATTACCCAGCTGAAGTTGAAAATTCACGTCTCCGCGTTGCCCTTATTGACATTGAAAATTCACGGATCCATACAATTTGATAGCATTTTACATTGTGATCAAACTATCAGTTCTCACATATACACAACAAAATTTCCACACGTCGTGGTTAAAAGCTACTTCGACAAAAATCTTACATTCGTCAAAAATGATTTTATAAAAAACTTGTTCATTTCGTAAACGTAATCAAAAAGTATAAATCTAATTCACATATTATGCATAAAGATTTGCTAATATTAACACAAATATTTTTCCTCATTTGTAGATAAAAAGTTTCATATTCATATATCATTCACACAGTATATAGCATAACTGTGTTTTTGTATTAAGAAGTTAAATTAAGATATCTTGATTAAATAATGTTCATCAATGAAGATTTTATGCACTTTTTTGGCTACATCTGCTCACTTTTAGAAATACTATAAAATAATTTAACAAATATCTCATTTAAATAAACAATAACAAAAAATAATGTCTCTGGAAAATTTATTCTATTCTATATTTATTAACTCTACGGTATTGACAAATATTCCTTAAATTCATTAAAAAATACTTATGTTACGCATTATATAATTTATAAATGTAATGATTCATAAATGATTCAATATATTTTTTGATTTATGTCAAGATTGTTTTCATCATATATTCCTTTTCAATACTTTTTAATAAGCATAATTCAATAGAGATTATTTCAATAAACTTAAATGTAAAGAAAATTGATCTCGAAGTTTCTTTACCTTTTTAATAAATTAGTATAAAGAATATTAGTAGTATTAATAATTTAATGAAACAACTGCTGAAAATTTATTGAACATAAAAATAGAAATCTTATTTAAGATCCTTAAATATAAGTTTCTAATTAAAACCTTAATATCAATCTATTTTTTTAAAAAAATTGTCTGTTGAGCTATAAAATTAACTTGCAATAAGGAATAAAATTATTTCTAGACAGTGAAGTATTTTTCCTTACAAAAAAAAGTCGCTGCATTTTTCTTTACTTGAAAGCTGTTTTTATTACCACTGCTCAAAGGTATTCTTTCCCAATCCTGCATGGGCAAGTGGTAAAAAGTGATTGTTCCGTACTTTTGTGTCAGTCCCTTGGTGTTATAAAGAACTCCGGAAGGCATCCAATTGCTTACCACTGGGATGCAGCCGAGATAATGTAACCTAAAAACGATTTCCAGGGATCGAAAAATAGAAAGAAATGTTGCCATGCAATAATAAAAATCGTCGTCGACTTGCCAGCAGAAGTAGAAGCAGCAAAACTCTTCCCCTCACTCTGGCTACGGGCTATTGGTATTGAAAACCTACCAGCTGACACCTGAAGCAAGAGAAGTTAAGGGTGTGAAACCATGGAGGCCATGTCCCCCCAACCATTTTTTTTCTCTTTCTCTATCTTCGAGTTTTTATTTAGTTATTCTTTTTTTCTCTACTTCTGGCACTTTTGCTTCATTTTTTTGTATCTCTCTCCCTCCAGAAGTTCTTTTTAAGCAGGAAAATCTTCGCCGGTACATTCAGCGCACTCTGCGTGCAGCCACGGCGTTAGTCCATCAATGTCTTTTCCAGGTCAGCTGGCCATGACATCAGAAAAGCGCCCTTAGAGGGCGCCTGACTAATGTTTAATGCATTCCGCTTGAAAAGTGCGGCCGATTTTTCAACGGGGGAGGGGGGTTGACGGAGAAAGACGAGGGGCAAGAGGGGGGTGATGGAAGTAGAGAAGAATGGATAAAAGTAGAAAGGAGGTGAGATTAAAAAGTATCGAAGGGAAGCCTCTGATAAAAATATTGAAGTGAGGAGAAAGAAAAAAAATGGGAACTATATCGAGAATAACTGCATTCTTTGGGAATTTCTAGAGATAGAAATTTTGATGGAAAGCTCGGACGGTGTTCATTTTTCTTGAGCTGTTCCTAACTTTGAGTTAAATTATAGTTTCTATAGACAAACAAATACATCATATGTCTTAGAAAGTTTTTTTTTAATATTTTGGTCTCTAAGGAAAAATGAAATAATAAATATATTTCTTAATTTACATAAATGAAGAAACTCCTTTAAATGCGTTTTTATACCGGTAATATTAATGAAATGAGAAACATTTTCAACACCTTTCTATATTTTTACGTGTTTTTTTCTTGTTCGATGAAGTTATTTTTTAACAATATGAGCTACAATTATTATTCTCTGTTGAAGAAATAAGTTTGTGTGACGTTTTCTACATATGACAAATATAAATGTCCATATTTTGGAATACTTTGATGTCTGTTAATTTTCTCTTTTCAACTGTGTTCTCCAAACTAAACAATAAATTAGAAAATTAAATGCATATAATGCACTAGTCATGCATCAGATAGTTTTTATTGTCCTTTTTGAATAAAGGATGACTCTAAGAAATATGTAGTGTAAAAAAATGAAATAGAATTTCATCGTACTAAATATGAGCCGGTATCATGTTTCTTCCTTATTTTAAACATTTTCTAAATTTCTCTCTTTTTTTCCCTTTCAGTTTTCTTATATGCTGTAGAAATACAATACAATTTACTTCGATATTATTTATTGGAACATTTGTTTCAAATATTTACGAATTGTAAATTTATCTAAAGTTATGAAATTCACGAACTTTGAAACGAATTATGAAATTATGAAAACGAATTATGAAAACTATACTTTCTTATTATAAAGTAATTCTGTACTAAAAGGAAACTAGTACTACTTAAGAACAGTTTCAGGAAATGATTGCGTTTTGGAATATAAAATGCGATTTTAAATAAATTATTATTTTTTAACAGATTAAACTTTTCTCTTATTATTATTTTTTATATTTATTTTTATTATTTTCTCTGTTATTATTTTTTGACAGATTAAACATTTTATAGTTTTATATATTTAAAGAAAATAATTAATGCAAATTCAGTTTTATGCATTAACAACATAAGCTAAATATACTTATATAATATTAGGATAGTAAAAGTTAACTTGAATATGTTATAAATTAGTTAAAAATTTACATTTCATCATAATTTTAATCAAACAATAAATAAAAAACGGATTAAAGTTTTGATTGCGAAATTTTTCATTGTTGATTTGTACATAAATATCAGTTTTCAATGAATAAGCTGATTTTTGCAAGATTTTTGTCTTGATTTCATACATTTCCTCAACAGAATTCTTAATTTCATTTAGAGGTGTTTAATGACTATCAGTGCCATACATCTCTGGATGCATAATGCTCTAATAATATTCATTTACATTAAGATTTAGACAAAATTCCTGTCATTCGAAATCTTATCTATTCCAAGAGCCATTGGATGGGTCTGACTATCAAAGCATTTAACGTCCCATCTGACCACTCATATCTGCATGTCACTTAATATATGTATATGGGTTTGAGTATGATACTGAAAATCCATTATAAGCAAAGGATATAGTATTTAAAATATTTTTAATTACCATTAAAAGAATATTTATATTTAGAATAAGAAAACAGTTAGGTACCAGATATCATATGGCTAAAAACATCAACGCCATCTAATTTTGCTTTAGTTTCTAGTTGCTCATCGGACGAACAAACATAAGTGGCATGACGTCATTTCTTATTGCTTCTCGTGGAAATTATATCCATACCATATGTATAATTCTAAACACAATTCATTAAAAAGAATTATTTGATAGATTGTATAAACTGAAATTTTCGAAAAGAGCTTACTTTAAGCTTTCAACATCCAAATATTAGTAAAATTTTCGAGTTAATTTCTCTCACTCTCTGTATTTTCATTATGAAGTGTTACCTTTTATAAAACTTATTAAAAGGGATTTTTTAGATATATTTTTCAATTAGATTGTTGCTGTTATGGAATACAACTAAGCGTTCTTGTATTTTCACCTAAAAATGGATTTTTATTCAAGTGACCTGAATATAATAGTGAATTGCTAACTAATTGACTGATTTTTTGAGATTCTGATTAATTTCAAAAATCATTCTTATCTATACATAACAGGATTCGTTGCTGATAGATTGTATTTTTTTATTCATATATTTAAGAAAAAATATCAGCAACAGAAATTTTAGTATTTGTTTAATTAATTGAGTTTCCCAGTTTTAAGAAATAGCAGAAAATTAGAGAGATAATAGTGCAATAAGCAAGGAAGCATAAGGCTTCTTTATTAGTACGAGTTATATGTTAACGGAATTTCAAGATTTAAATTATTTATTTTAAGGCAGCTATTAATATCAATTTAATAACATTTTAATTGAAAATATTTTTAGTATTAATATTAGTGAACCAATTTGCAGAAAAAGGCAGGTAATATTTCATATTTATGCGAAGCTGTAAGTTATTTCTTTCACGTGAAGCTACAACATAAGTAAGTTCAATTTTTTTAAATACTAAGTTTTTGAGTTATGACCTTTAGACATGATATAATATATTTCTTACCAATGAGCACTTATCGTTGTGAAATTCTGATTCGATATGATAAGATGAATTCATTGGCATTAAATCATGGTAGAAAAATGTTTTGTGGACGATGGATATTCTTCATATCTGAATTAATTCTTCACTCTACATTTTGCAAACATGAAATCTAGAGATTAAAAATATCCACACATTTAAATAGATTAAGACTTTTATTGTTTTCTTTGAAGAAAAAGATGAAATTCATATCTCGATTCACAAATTTCATATCTTCATTTCAATCATTTAATCATTATATCTGAGGTTTTAAGTTCACCTTTCAATTTTTCACAGATCGAAAAATATTTACCATTTCATTGTTCGTCAAATAATGTGCTCTTTTTTTCCAAAATAAATTGGAGATGGTACAAAGAGTTTTTTTTTTCCTTTTAGAATTTCCTCTGGGAAGAGCATGAAAATAGTGGCCAGAATGAAGTATAAGAAGTTTCTGTTTTTCCTTCTCAGTGCCTTCTCGCCATTACTCAAGTTCTGTCCAATACTTTTTTATGACCAAAAGAAAAAAAAAGTATGAAAAAGACAAAAAAGGAGGAAATGTTCCGGAAAATGATGGATATGGAATGCGCATTAATCCTTTTGATATGGAACTGTAAAATGAATTAAAGTGAACTTCTTGGGGTGTTAAAGAGTGGTAAGATACGAAGAGGCTGATGTATATTGCGAAGTTTCGAAGTTCAAAATTTTTTCTTATCATTTTGTTTAGAATACAAATTATTTACTGTAAAAGCTTAGATATCTTTTTATTTATATTGAAGCAAAATAATGATATTCTTTTATTAGTAGAGTTTGTGAAATAAAATTACATTATATTTCATTTGAAAATGAAATTATCAGCTCACAAAATAGGGACTTGTTTTCTTCTTACTCCTTTAACTTCTTCGCACACAATGATGACTCAGACTCACACATTTAACTACACCTCTCTTTTTATAATTAAATCTGTATTTAAGTAAAAAAAATTAAGTTATTTCATACTTAATCCTACCCATTAAAAATGCTTTATTATCCCAAATACCCTTATAGGAATTTTTTTAAAAATTAAATACCTTCAAAAGTTAAAGCCATTTATTGAGGATTTTAAATTCGCAATTCAAGGGATTAATCCTAAACGAATTTCATAGATTAGACTGTAGGAAGATAATAATTATTTTTTCCCAAAAGAAAATGCGTTTTTCTTGAATCCATCGTTTAACGTTCTTGCGAGTTAAAGAGGCATTTAAAATTGTAATCTGCTATTTCTTCAAGTATCTTTCTATATACTAACGTTTGATTCATGTTTAACTATTAACATTAATTTCCTTTGTATATGTAGAATTATGAAATGTTTTTTTTTAAATAAATTTATTTTTTTGGAAATTGGAATTTGCTATCTTTGTTTATTTTATTTTTTTAAATTCGTAATTTGTGTATGTGATTATGAAAATTAACATTGGTTATAAAAATTAATAAATAATCATAAACATTTCCAAAGAACTAACACACAATATTTGAAAATTTCATTTTGAAACATCACATATTGTGCATGATTAAGAGATTGAATTAATTAATCATGAAGAAAAATGTATTTATTAATCCGGTTAACTTTTTATCAAAAGCAAAAATATCTTTTTTTAATCGAAATTTTGTACTGTTAAGTTCAGTTTAAAATCCGAGTTTAATGGAACCTACTGTAGGATTAACATTGAAGGCATGAACAGGAATTGAATTATGTGACATCCTTTCTTTTATTTTTTTAGATATATTCATTGGTTTATTTAATTTTGTATGTGATGCATAACATCACCATAATTCTAAAACAATGCTGCGTTTTCATAATGATTTCAATCTTTATGAAAACGCAATGGTAAATGACTAGGAGAAATAGTGTGCTTTGATTTGCAGAAAATATAATACATTCTCAGAATACTACACATCTACTCATTACTATTTGCTAAGGTGCCTTCATTCTCCAGAACATTCTTTGCATTATTAGGAAGAAATAAAGGTGTTTTCTAAAATTAGCAGATTTTTTTTCTTTTCATGGACGTGATAAGAGGTTTAAGAAGTCATTCCCGTGCAGGAAAATAATTAAAGAGAAATAAATTTTAATATAAAAAAAATAAATTATTCAATTATAAATAAAAATATATATAATTAAAAAGAACAAAGTGCTATTAAACTTCACCGAGAAAGAATATGAAAATAAAGTTTCTATTTGTGTGTTTGTTTTAATTTCATATTTTCGAGACTTTCTTTTGTTATTGTACATCTGCTGTTGAATAAACAATCAATCTCATGTTCAAACTCGTAATCAATTTCTTATCACGCTTTTAAACGCGATTAGAAGTTCAAGGAAAAAGATTGACAAAAATATTTTAAAACTATCTTTATATTTAAAAACTAATAAAAATTCAATATTGCTTAACTGTTTATTACACGTTTAATTAATTTTTATTTAAATATTTACTTATTATTCTGTTTCTAAAAGTATACTATTTTCAAAATCAATCAGGAAAACCAAAACATATTATCGTTCAATGTAATGCAGATTACAGCACTTTTATCCAACAGTTGCTTACCTCTATACATTTCATTGCGACATATTATGTTGCTTTGGCCATTTCAAAGCCATGCCCAAGAAGTAAAACAAAACCGACAGTTCTAGTTTTAAAAGAAATAAAAATGTGTAAAAAATGTTTCATTTCTGGTGAGATAATCATAACTTTTTCTCTTTTAAATCACTTCATTAATCTGTGAGAAGAATTTATATTTGTAAAGATGTTTAAATGATGGGACGGCGTTTGAATTAGTATCATTCCTCATTAAATTTCAGAATAGTATTGATTTGAGAAATTGAATCCTGGAAATTTATCATGCATCCTACCTATGAACATGGAAAATTATGAAAGGAATCAATCTCACTTCCTTTACTCGACGGATTCAAAGACCAATACATTTTCCGGGGGTCTTTGAATCCTTTGGGAAAAAGTCAATGAATTTCTCGAATATGCTATTTAAAATGTGTGGAAATAAAAAGATAAGTTATTATTATTATTGAAATATAACTTTTTAAAATTAAATCTTTATGAAACAACAAAACAAAAGAACAGTTAGTTTTTTGCGTATTTTTATTAGTCGGGAAATTCAATAATCCCTTTAATCCTTGAAATAAAAGGATGAGTATTTAAATGATGAAAGGGATAAGAAAAGTGAAATAAAAAAAACAGAAATTTAGTCTACGAAATTTATTTTATATATAATTTTAGATTAAATATTTCAAGTAATAATTATAATTATAATGTAATACTTAATTAATCTGCGCAGTGATAATTTTTCAAGTAATATTTATTGTAAACTGAACCGTGCTGGTTCTCTTTTATTTTCTAATAAAGATGCTATACCCTTCATATAAGCATAATGGACCTTGAGATTCCTCGAATGCTCAGCATTTTATTTTAAGAATTTCACAAATAATTATTTTTCGCTTCGTAATAAATGGAGTTAGGACGACTTTCTTATAAATGAATTGATTCAAATCCAGCAACATATTTAATAATTACAATCACATATTTGCATTCATTTAAGTAAGTCAATACATTTTTTTAAGTTATTGCATTAGCATGTATGTGGAGTCTAACCAAACTTTCTAAAAAATTAGACTCTTCAGATAGCGGGTTTTTAGTGGCGTGATGTCTAGTTTTTTTTAATTATTATTTAAGGGTTAGTTTCTAATCCAAGATTAAAATAATACAAACGAAGGATGAAGAGACTTCTTTAAAAAAAATAAAAGAATTTATTTAGAGTCAAAGGGAAATGTTTACAAGGGGGTATATTTACAGGGAAATATTAAAAGAATTAAAGCATGGAGATATTTAATAATCAGAAAGTTAGATTATTTCCTCGAGACAGACGTTAGAAGTAGCAAAACATTACGACTGAAAACATTAGCTGCGAGAACCCATGAAGTGTGGGTACGTCCGTGCAGAATCGTTGTTGAATAGCATCTGGCTCAATATTAATTGGGATAGTTTTTCAAAAGCTCGATAAATGGCGTTTTTCTGGAATGTTGTATTAATTAAAAGTATCGTCCTCTGGGATATGATCTAATTTTTTACAATTCTCGCTTTGATTTAGTCTACCATCAGATGTTGATAAAACAAAAATGAAGGCAGTTGATGGTTAAATAAAATAGCTCCGTGTGATATCCTATATAAAAGTATAAATCATTAGACATATGATAAGTTTCTACACTTTAAAAGCCAATTCGACAATTTTATTTTACGTAGCTAGGTTTTGATAATTTTGCCATTATCATATTGGTTTATTTTTCATCGAGCAAAGGTTATAACTATTTTGACAATAATATGTATTGGTGCACTTCTTGAATGAGACTGTAAAACCTCATGAATTTTGTTTTAAAATCTAAATTTACCTCGAAATATTGGCCTGAACTTTTGGAATGCTAACATTTCAAAATTCATATAGCTTAATTATATATTGTATCTTAATTTTGATTTTTTTCAATATACATAAACTTATTTTTTTTATTATTTCAACAAAAAATATTTCAAAATTTTTATTAGAAATTTTGCAGTCGTGCAAAGACTAAGATAATAATAATACTAGCACTGATTATGAGGAAATATTTTATTCGCAGATTAAATCTAAAAGAGAAAAAAATATATATATTTTAAAAAATCTTATTTTGTTTTGCTGGTTTTATATTTATAAGATTATTTTTTATTATCTTTTTCCCACTCATTTAATGAAGTGAAAATGCAGATTTTTATATAAACACGTATCATTTTATTATTTTAATTTTAATTTATAAATTTGGTTTTAAATCAAAATTATTATTATAATACTATTATCAATAATCATTGATCAAATTATGGTTTGTTTCGAATTAGAAGACCTTATTGTGAGTTAGCACAGTAAGGGATATCAAGATTAAAAACTAAAAAGAAAAGTATTGAAAAACAGAGAAAAAATCTGCTATTTATTTCATTAATCAAAATTTACTAAAAAACTATTCATATGTATATTTTCTTCCTCTTATCATCTAAACAAATGTTAGACCACTTATCATCAAACATTGCATATAATTTCAATCACATTGAAGTGAATGCTGTATAAGTCAGATAACTTTCTTCGAGCTGAAGGGTCCCTTTTGCTTGATTGGTGTATTACTCAGCTACTAACCTTAAGATTGGGAGTTCGGGCCTAGCGCTATCTGCTAGGCACATCCAACAATGGTGACCCGCAGACCGACCTTGGATAAACGCAGCCTTCGCACTTAGCTTCGTTCTACTGTCGTGGTGCCCTCTATAGGCAATTCAAATACCTAGACGCGCATTAAATATGACAGTTGTTAATGTCACCACCAAAACCTCGCATTGGTATCGCTCTTCTAATACTCCGACTCACTGGTGGGAGAGTATGTAGTGAATGCTATATAAGCCAGAAAACTTCTCACAAGCTGAAGGGTCCCTTTTGCTTCATTGGTATGTTACTCGGCTACTAAACTTAAGATTCGGAGTTCGGGCCTAGCTCTATCCGCTACACACCAACAACATCATCATACATTAAATACAACTTTACCATCATTCATTAACATACAGTATATATCATACATAATTCATCATACATAATTTATCACACATTAACACACAACATACATAATTCATCATACATTAACATACATAATCCCTAATACATTACATATAACTTTATTCTTACTTGTGAAACTACTATAGTTATTTTTAATAGATAGCATATCTATAAAATGCAAAAAGATGTAAAAAAGGGAATTTTCCTTATAGGCTCTTTTTTTTATATAAATTAAGTCTATTCCACACCAATTTTTTTTAGTAATTTAAAATATACATTAAATCTTGTCCCTAATGTTTGAACCTCTGCACTGCATACTTCTGAATTATTGTTCGTCAAAGAATTATATTTCTTTACAAAATAAATAATGTAATGAATTGTTTTAATATAAAAGTTTCCTTTTGTCTGGCTAGAAAACAGTGGCAAGAATTAAATGTAGGATGGTCGACTTTTTCCTTCCCAGTGCGCTCCCTCCATTACTCAAGTTCTGTCCAAGACTCTTCCGCAGCAAAAAAAGAAAGCAGGGAGAAGAACAGTAGGGGAAATGAACCACAAAATGATGGATCTGCTATGTGCATTTATCCTTCCGAGATGGGCGGTTAAAATAACCTTAAGTGAATTTCTTGGGGTGTTAAAGAGTGATTAGTCTACAACAATGGGTTGTAATTTATATAGCGCCCTTTGTTGTTTTTTTCTTATCTTTTTGAGTCTTTTCCTACTAAAGAGTGGATTGGATTTAATGAATTTAGAATTCTTGTTGGCTTAACACTTCTTGAAATATATTATGCATACGTTGAAATTATTTGTTTCAAAAATGTGTGTCCAGTAATTAGAATGAGAAATCAACGTTAATGAAGATTTTCATATCACAAGATAAACTGCATCATAATCAGTTTGCCAGATTGGATTTGCTTCAATTGGTTTATTATCTGGAAATTATTTATTTAAAAAACTTAGACCATGTAATTGGAATAAGAAATGAACGCCAATAAAGGATTTCATTTCTCAATTCAAATTGCATTATATTTAATTTGATAGTTTAAATGTTGCTTCTGTTGGTTACGTTGAAATTACTTGTTTCAAAAATGTAGATCTTATGGCTGGAGTAGGAAATCATCGCAATGAACGATTTCCTTTCACAAGATAAAAGGCATCATAATCAGCTTTCAAAATTAAATTTTGTGTCTATTTGTTTATCATTTTGGTCTAAATTTGGGGACTATTGATTAATTATTTTCTTCTAAATTTTATGTTCATTAGTTTATCATTTTGATCTAAATTTTGTGTCTATTGGTTTATCATTTTGTTCTAAATTTTATGTTCATTAGTTTCTCATTTTGCTCTAAATTTTATGTTCATTGGTTTATAATTTTGTTCTAAATTTTGTGTCGATTGGTTTATTATTTTGTTTTAAATTTTGTGTCTATTCGTTTAAATGTATTGTATATTTATTACAATTTTGACTTTTATAAAGCTTTATACTTAAATTATAAAAATAAATTTTTATATGCACATAAAATAACTTCATTTATAGTAATAAGCCATATGCTTCCCACTTCTTTTAAGTTAAAATTGAATTCACGTTTTCAGAAACTCAGGTGCTTCACATTATAATGAAATTTAAATTAGCTCTAGTTTAGAAGCGGCAGCTTCTCAGATCATTTAGTTAGATATAGCAACTGCTTTTAAAATCAATTATAAAACATTTTGAGCCATTTGGGCTATCTATATCTTTCATGGATATTTCATAAACTGGAATTAAATAGCTTTAATCAATTGCTCATTCCCGAGTGTCGGAAAATACAATTTCTCTCTGAAAGGCTTTTTTTTACATTTCTATATGAATATTAAATAGCAGTAAAATATGAATATAATATAATAGTACACAGTAATAAATGAATGTTATATAATTTATATAAATATTAAATAGTAAATTTTTAAATAATGTTTTATGGCTAAAGAACTTAATTTCCTGAAAAAGAAAAATATTTTTCTGAAATCGATACAAAAGATTCGAGTTGTATAAGGGATTGATACTAATACTGTGTAAAGAAGCAGGTTAAAAATGAAATCATAGTCGAAAGACAGTACAAAATATTTCAAAAATAGTGTTATTTTATGATAAAATCAAAGGCTGGTTGGATTGTATTTAAAATTAATGTATCCTGTATTTTTCAAAAATAATGAAAGAATGGCCAGTGATATATTCAACTTTGCTCGAGATTTAAAACCTTTCATTTAAAATATTATGAAAGTCAAAGCAACTTTCGTTATAATTATAATATTCAAAATTAGCTTATTTAAATCATTATTGTCTACCTTTTAATAAAATAAGCGAGACAAATAAACTGCTCATTTTTAAATGTACTGAAAACTAATTTTCTCCATAATCTATTAATATTGCTTTTATTAGAACTTCAAATTTTCTCACGCATATTAAAATAAAAGAAATGTTTTTATACGTCGAAGCAGGATCACTTTAATAATATTAGTTTAGTTACATTATACTCCCACGTATTGAGATTATTATTAGTGTTTTACTGGGAATCTTAATTAGATGATGACGGCTACACCTGATTAGATACGATTATCTGAATATAAATGTGACGGGAAAGATAATAATACACAAAAACTTAAAAAATTTCGTTTCAAAATTTGATTACTCTTCTGCCGTACCAACTTTATATTCTAAATGCTGTAAAAGCGTTTAACAAAAAATTTCCTTTACTGACCTCCGTTTCAACGAATAAAAATAATTGTAAAGATTTACCATATTTATTTAAAATAGAAATAGATTTAAACTCATATCATTTTATTTAAACAATCTCTAAAATATACGTATAAAAAGTATTGAAAAAATTATTCAAAATCAAGTTTTTATAGATATTTTAATGGTAAAATAAATATAGATTGGTTTCTTTTTTTTTAAATTTTTTGTACTAACATTATAAGAGGATTATCTCAATCCATTATATCTTCATTCAAATCTTTGTTTTTATAAATTAAGAATTCTTTATCAATCAAATCAATCAATTTGGTTCTTCCATATACAAGCTCTACTAACCAAATAGAATAGTTTATACAATTACATGAATATGATTTAAAATAGCAGTTTTTTAAGAATATTTAACTCATGAACATTTATTTGTATGGCTAGATATTCTTAAAAACATAATCTTAAATTAAAACCCAAAATTTAGAAGGGGGAATTAAAATTAAAGTTTTTTTAGTCAACGGTCAGTTATCGACGATAATTAATTTTAAAGACATCTAAAAACTTTGACACACCTTTTATCAGTGTACACCACATTATAAGTAAATAAATTCCTTTTATACAGAACCAATTTGCTTTAACATCAATAAATTATTAAAGAGAATTCAGAATAACCCCTCAAATGTTGTTTTACGTAATTCAAACTTTAATCAAAATAGCTACACAAAAGCTTATTATTTAATACTGTCATCACACAGAACAATACCAAGTAAACAACCAATCAAAATACTTGAATTGCCCAGTTATCTTATATTGCCCCATTAACCTCTGATTATGTTTATATGAACAGATGGTCGACATGGCCATGTGTTCGTCGAAATTTCGTTTAATTTAACATTCGTTCGTATAATTTAGATGAAATGTTTGAGCCATGATTCACTAATATGCTGATTTTAACTTTAATTTAGTTTGTTCATATATATGCAAAATATTACATCAATTATTAAAAATTTATAAAAATATTATATGAGCTCATAAATTTTAAATATAT
>JAOUZG010016999.1:2498551-2510136 GCA_026289955.1 Argiope argentata | reverse complement strand
ATATATATATATATATATATATATATATATATATATATATATATATAAAATTCTTGTTTTTATTCACTTTCTTCCACTAACAAACGAATGGAATGAGCGGATAGAAAACGAATATGAAAGAAATATTGAATATAAAAATTTAAAGTATATAGTAAAAGAAAGAACATTTTGAATAGAAATGTTCACTTGAATTGAAGTTTAAAATATGAAGTAAAAATATAATATTTTGAATATAAAAGTTTATTTGGACTCAAAAGTTTAAAACATAAAAAAAGGATATATCGTCTATAAAAGTTCATATAACAATCCGAAATGAGTCTGTGAGGCTAAATATGTTATTTTAATTGCAAATGTAATTATTATAAATTTATTCTAAGTTAGTTTATTTTTCTTTTTTGCAGAAATTGATATGTAACCTGGATTCAAAAAATCATCACAGAATGAAACTTTGACAATTTGGATTAAAATGTATGTTCAATAAAAAAAATCTCTTTTAGTGTTTGAAAATGCCTACTATATGTATAATTGTCTGATATTCTTTACATTAAGATATTCCTATCGTTCGTAGAGGTTGGTGTTAATTTTTCAACGTCTTATGAAACTTTTTAAAAACGTGTATGTATATGTGGAATAGTTAAATAATCCAACTGAAGTAAATCACAATAAATTGAAAGTTTAATTCAATATTCTTGTTTTAATGCTATATTTCTTCTTTTTAATGTGTCTAGATAAATTCCTACGATACTCTTAATTTTTGTCAGCTTTCTGCCTTTTGTTTGAATACTCTTCATGATATAACTAATTTCTCAAGGGCGAAAAAACATTCTCTTGTGTTCCTTTAATATAAAATTCATTTTTACTTATACTACTTCAATAGATTTAACTTCATTCAGCAACGAGCCTTTTTTAGAAATAAAACATATATGAAAAAATAAGTTTCATTTTTATGTTGAGTGATAGCATTGATTACAAAACTTAGTGCTACTTACAAAGCTTGATTTAAAACTTAAACCGTATATATAATGTGTCATAACACTGTATTACGTTTAAGTGGTCATTCATAAAGAATTGGTATCATTCATAAATAATGATACCAAGTACTGTACTTATTTAAATAAAGATCTGGTGTAGACTTTACTTCCGAGGTGGTAAATAAAGTATATATAAAAAGAGTTGAAAATGTAATGAAATAGAGAATAAACATGCGTTGTGTTTAAATGATAGAATAAATTAGAAAGCATTGTATAGCAGACAAAGCTTCATTTAAAACATATCATAGGTTTTATATCTGAGAAAATAAATACACTGTAAAAGAGTGAATTGGTTTACAAAAATATATCCTATGTTATCTGTCAGAAGAATATAATGCATAATCTATATATGTCTTTTAATAATAAGTCTTCTAATTGAAAATATTATTTACAAATAAATAAATAAAATACGATGTACACCTCATGAAAAATCTAAAATGTATTGCAGTCTCTATGTCTGAGAAAATAAATAATTTGAGTAGGAAAGAATTCAGTCTCAGGACTCAAGAAGAAATATCAACGAAAATAATTCATCGCAGAAAAAAAATCTGTGAAGGATGGAGTTGATTTAAGAAAATGTGTAATAACCTGTGTTATTTGTCATACGAAAATATGTCATAATGTGTGTATGTATTTTAATGATATGTTTATAATATGTCTCCAAAGTGACAGCATTATTTACAAAGAATGATATATTATGTAAAATTTAAAACGTGTTGCTGACTTTATGTCTCAGAAAATAAATAACGTTTCTAGGAAAAAGTTTAAAAATCTACGAAATAATTCATAATCGTTTATTACGTTTAAGTAATAACATTAATTAGCATAGCAATACACATAAAATTTAATCCAAAATCCCAAATTTATTACAGATCAAGTAAATAAGGTGTGTATGAAAGAGGAGAAATATTTACGAAGTTGTAACCTATTTCAACCATATTTAAGAGATTGATCACAAAACAGAGTATTAAACAAAGCACTCTTTCTAAATCATAACACGTATTGGTATGGGAGAAACATCCGAGGGCGTTGCTCTGATTCGAATTAATTTGTGTCTGCACCCTGTAGCTATTTCTATTCTTCTCTCCTGTTGGAATTTTTGGTTCGGGAGCCGAGTGCCATTTTCCTGACACTAGTTGCGCGATAAATCAAAATGTAGCGAACTTCTGGAATTCGGGAGCTTTATACGAACGTGTCCGAGCATTGATATCAAAAGTCGGGGGCATTTCTCCAGCAATGGTGCGGAAACGTACATTATATGCGCCCCACACACATATATCTATATGGCGGTTTTTCTTGCCATGTTTTGGAAGATGACGCATCGGTCGTTTTATCTGCAATTTTGCGATATGGTGGCATATTGGGGGAAGGGGAGGGCCGAGTGAACATAATCGGTAAAGATGGCTATGGATGTGGAAATATATGAGGTGGTCAGTTTTTTGTGAGGAATTTCTAAAAATATATGTCGATATAAATAGTTTGAGGTATCGTTCCTAACATAATATTATATAGTTAAATGTACGGAATATAAAATATTTTATACACATTCTCCATTAAATCTCTATTTTATGCTTTTAAGTGGAGAATTGCCGTTTTTTTTAAGATTATTTTTATTCAAATCCTCCTTTAATCGTTAAATACGTTAACTCATGAAATGATACGTAAATTTTACTGATATTAATTATGTTCTCTGTTCAGATTTAAAAGGGAAGGAGGGGGTGATTCCAAGAGTATGGACCCCTGAGCACATGTGGGCAGAAGTATCAATTCTAGCTCACACACGTCACAAATCCTTTATACACGGCGGACTTCATTCAGGCATTTCTTCATTCATTCACAGATCGTAATTTAGATCTGAAACAGGGAAGGATCACCTCTGACCCAGTACCCCCAGTGGTATTAATTTCGACATGAAAGACTTTGTGACCACGACAGATTTAACGTACGCCAGCTAAAACACCAGCTGGAAGGTTCGAATTCGCAGCGCAAGGTATGCAAATCCAACTCATTACCAACCATAAAATTAATTATGATAATTTATATTTTTAGTATGCGATTTAGAAAAGAATAATTGATTTTAGGGCTTAAATTGAAGGCTTAATTGATTTTTGGCTTAAATTGAATAAATTACTATTTTTTTAAAATTTTGATTAAAAATTACCTCTAAGCTTTAATTGAAATCTGGCAAAATTGCAAAACTGCAGGATAAATTTATAAAAAAATAAAGATTTTGTTGGCATCAACATTATGCGTGTTTAAGACACATCTAAATTGTTTCTTAGATTTATGTTTTGATTAATTAAATATATAATTTTTTATCATATAGATTTTTAAAAATTTGACCCAAGTTTATCTTTTGCTGGTAATTTTGATTTGTTTGACTGCCTTTCTAAGTTAATTTATATTGTTGATTTTTGATCTGCTATTGAAAAGTGAATCAGATTTTTCAAGTTTGCAACACATTTTATTTATCTTATTAATAATTTTATATTTTCTTAACAGAACTAAATTTATAAATTTATAAATAACATGATATAATACAAAAATTGTTTTATTGAAAATTCAAGATATGTGTAACGGATATATCAAAATTTTGTGTAAAAATATCTACAATTCGATCATCAAAAACTATACTAGAATCAAAATTGATAACGTTGTAAATGGGCATTTTAATTCTGGTAAGGTGATATTAAAAATCAGTTTTTGTGATGATCAAGATATTTACAGTTTAATTAAAGAAGGTGATAACAATATACTTATATAAATGCTTTCAAATCTATTATTCTGAATGAGAAAAAAAGTGAGGATGTAAATTGATAGAAAGAATAAAAACAGTTTTAGTTCTATTGCAAGAATAAAATACTACGTTGTGAAATTCACTTTAAAAATAAACTTTCAAATCATTTATAAACAAGTAAATTTCAATAATTTGCTGTCATTGAAAATTTCATTTTTGAAACTTTAAGATGGTTTGAAAATATGTGTTTGATATAATTTTTTAGAGGAAATCGCAGAAAAACATCAAAGCTTTTGTGTTAATTTTGATGAATTAATATTTTAATACATATTCCCAAAAGTGATTCATGATACAGATTTCTTACGTTAAAAGTACGTATGTTAAGCTTTTATAGTTATCTTTTAAACAATATGTTCTGTAGAACATCAACACAATCAAAAATACATAACATTTCCTTGGTTATTGTAAAGAATGCTGTCTTGAAATCTTAAAACACGATCTTCATTTTGCCTTTTACGAGTAACATTTGTAATAAAATACTAAAAGATAAATAAATTTCATGAAAACTACTTGAAAAAAATTTAGGTAAATTTTTACGTTTGCTAAAATTTAAATGTTAGGAAAATAGATTATTAGAAATATTTAGAGCACATTTTTTAGATGTTAGTTTCGAATCTTTTCCGAAATAGTAAATATTAACAGTTCTTTTTGTTCAAGCATAAATACTGCTTACATAATAACGATTACTTTACAATGTTTTTGATTTAAGAAATAGAAAGATTAATTTTTAGAAAGCACAGTAAACTTATTCTTCGTCACATAGCTGGTTTTTATAAGACATTACGAAAATAATAAATTTAAAGGAAGTAAATGTCATATCTCATTTGAAAAAACTGTTGCTAGAAATTTTTATACTAAAACATATGTTTTATTTTATTAAATTTACCAAAATCTCTAAACAGATTCTGCACATTATTATTATTAAATTTGCCATCTTCTTTTATTCCGAAATTTACGAAATTCCAAAATTTACGAAGATTCTTTTTAGAAGAAGAAAGAACACAGACCTAATTGTTTTAAGATAGGAAACATTGGGACCGTGTTTCTCTGGAATCAAACTTGTAATACTCGAAACATTACGTAAGAGATAAAGGGCCTTTCTTTTTAACAGCCTTTCCCGATTTTAGAAATTGCTACAGATAATAATTGAGCCGAATGACAGTCCGCCTATTTTTGGCTGACTGCAACAAATCAGTGAAAAGCACCTATCTATAGAGTTAATGATGCTTCCGCGCCAACAGGAAATCGGAGAATCATTAAGGTTTCTGAAAATCGATGACGATGAGTTTTAATCCCTTTTCCGGTTTAGCTGGAAACGCCTATTAAAGTTAATAACAATATCGCTTTCAGGGAATCGTAATCGGTTTAGACGAAGGCCGAGCATTAACTTCGGAAATCGGATTGGCTGTCATTCTGACTTGCCATCGGTGCGGAAATTTCGTTGTGTCGGTGATGTCATTGCGTTTTTTTTAAAAAATGGATTCTGTTTTTAAACCATGTTATGTGATTATAGAGGGGAAAATACACATAAAAGTATTTAGCTGAATTCGTTGAATGTATCAATATTGAACGCTTTATGTTTAGATTTTTTTTATTTTAATGCTTTTATTTTTATGTTATATCGATCAATATGAAAAAAGGCAATCCCAAAATAAATATAAAAATGAAAGCTTGAATTTTTTTTTGTTTTAATCGTCCTATGTATTTCTTGATGAGAAACTATGAAGGTATATTTTTAAAAATAATAATAAACCTGTTGTTGAAATACAAAATAGAATGAGATTAGATGATATTAAGCAAATTATAAAAATAATTTTAAAAGTCCGACAGTTTACTCAAATCAAAAGAATTGATTAAAAAATTTTGAATTTCCTGCAAAAAAATGAAATTTCAATAAACTGCCGTAGATAAAATTCAATTCGATAAGCAGAAAATCTAAGATCCTTGCAAGTAATTGAGATAGGAATAATCAATATAAGCACTTGATCCAGATGTTTAACCTCATTTTCATAATAATTATGGTATATAAGTTCGTATATGTTCAAAACTAAACTTTTCCTTTGAATGTTTAAAAAATATACAATTTAAAAAATGCGGACATATATTTGGTAGATTTTCATTAGATTTAAAGTTACAGAACTGGATTTTCATGAATGTGAAAAAGTTTCTTAAGTCATTAATTTTTTTATGTTTTGTTCAAGTCATTGATCTCTACTTCTTTTTCATCAATTGTGAATGTATTTTCTAAAATATGTTAATAGATGTATGACATAATAAAATCATAATATATAATATAAATTGTGAGAATTTTCTTTAATGCTTTTAGTTTAAAAATATGAACTCTATCAAATTCCTAAAATGAAAGCTATTTGCTTTCTTTTATGCGGCATTTATTTATGCAGCATTTAAAGTTCCGGAAATTTGATGTAAATACATTTTATATGAAATTTCTTTAAAAGATGAAGGTCTGTTAGAAAATACAACATTATTCATAAAAATAAACTTTCGGGACAATGTATACGTGTTATGTTTTTATAATTCCTCTACATTCACTGCGGGGCAATTAAAAAATACATTTCAAAATACATAATCGAAATGTAAACAATCAAATGATAACACTAAAAATTAATCCTCTGTAAATATTTTAACAAAAAATGTTTGAATACTTATATAAACAATTTATCAATGATGAAGAAACACTATTAATACTACGTACTTAAGAATTGTTTGCTGATATAAAAAAAAAATAACATGGCAAAAAAAAAGTCAGGATGAGTCAAATTATTTGATATTGTAGATAATATTAAAAAATTGCTCCGAAATATGCAACATCAAGTCAAATTTAAGAAAAAATCAAAATTACATTTTTAATTAGTTGATATATTTAAATGAATTCGTTCAATTAAGGAAATTATCTTAGAACTTGTGCATATAACTATCAAGGTATGCGAACTAAATATATTGAAAGCAATTCTTAAAATTTTAAATAAAATATTACCTTAACAGTAAAAAAAATCTATTCATTATTTATTTTATTTTATTATGCACATAATAAAGAATAAAGTTATGAAACTTCTAATTTTAAGTATCGATAACATGATGACGCGATATTAAAAGGCAAGGAATAGCTATAGTATTGTATGGAAGATTCATGCTAAGAAATTGACCGGATGCAACGAATATCTGATTATCTTAAATATCTTTCAGTCACCTGTTTTGAAAGTTATATAGGATTAAATTTCTTATCATTGTTGTTTCATCATATCATGTATGTGATATGATGAAAACACAGTAATCTTACAGAATTTTTTTCGTATGCCTTTTTGGAAGAAATTCAAGCAGCATCTCTTTTGAAACAATCTTACCAATGTTCTACTGCCTATATGTAGCAAGTAAACAAAAGCTGACATAATAATGCAAAGAAGAAATAAGTCAAAAACCTTAAATCCAATGACTTTGAAAATAAAATAATAAGAATTAATATTGGTTATGGAGTTTGCAGTAAATTCTAAATCAAAATGGAAAATAAGATATAGTTATTATAGGGATATTGAATTAAAAGAACATCAAGAATGGATTGAATTGTACCAAGCTCTACGAATACACATTAAGTTGACTTTTGCTTGTAGTAATTGCTCCCCCCCAGCATATATATAAAAATACTTATCAGTTTTTCTTTTAAGTGAAGATAAAAATTATTTCCAAACTCGTCTACTACTGTGATATAAAATTTCAATACTAGAGTCAAATTATATTTTCTGTGCAAGGCCATTACATTAGGCAAATATTTGTCATTAACTTAAGGAAATGCTTTTATCAAGTCTATACTTTTTACTATACGTTTCAATATTTATATGAACATTTTGGCATTAGTCATTGTAATATGCTTTATACGATACTAGACATACATTTGTCAAGAGTAAATTTGTAAAAGTTTTTTTTGATTCTAGAGAACATAAATAATGAACTTTCGAACAAAAAATTAATTTGTTGAAATGTTTACTTCAAATTGCATTGAATAAGAGGATAAATTCAAAACGCATTGAATTTATTTTAAATAAAGCAATCAAACCTTTTATTCTCCTGCTATTGGAAGTTAACCAGAATATATTTATAATCGCTGTTTTATTTTCTGTAAATCTGAGTAGCAAATTTATTTCAAATAATTTCATATTAAGCAATTTTTAGCTTGAAATAGGAAACTAGAATAATTATAATTTTATCAAAACTTCTTCGATGCTTTCTTTTTCTTTTTTTCTTTGAATAAATAACAATTTTTATTCTAACAATTTTAAGTACTTCCTCTAAGTTCAATCAACAAGATTTATCTTTAACTACATTTTTATATGTTTAATGAAAATGACATTCAACTTGAAAAGAAGCAACAACAGAACAAATTTAACTTAAATAAATCAAAACAAACATTTTATTCTGCTGTTATTGGAAATTTACCAGAAAAAGATGTATAATCGCAGTTTTATTTTCTGGAAAGCTCATTATCCACGAATGACTCAGATCAAAATAAAATTTTCATATCTTTAATAAATCATGTCGGCACGGAAAGGAAGAAACAAATAACTTTATTATCAAGAATTTGAGACAAGACTGTTTTCAACGACAAAAAGTCCACTGTTATTGGAATTTCACGAAACCTTTCCTTGAAATCCTCTTCTTCTTCTAGCATTCATTAAAGTGACCTTATTCCGTGCAGAGTACTTAAGAACTTCCTTTAAGTGGAAATTTAAATCCCGTGGATCCGTTTAAAACCTTCCTTTTGAAACTATAAAAGCGAGGAGGAATTAAAAATGTTTCCTTCCTTCCAAAACTGAGGAGGAGGCCGAATTATAAAGAAAAACTCATGATAAATGAGCCGAGAACAGTTAATTATAATACTTCGAGAACAGAGTGATACCACTGTGATAATTAGGGCTAATTAGGTACTTTAATTTTAAACAAAGACATGTTCAAGTGGGGACATTAAAATTGTCGTAAGAAGGATCTAGTGTTAGTGATAGAGTTTGCTTCAAGAGAGGTTAAGATCTGTTTGGGGGTATTTTTTATTTGATTTTTTTCGCACTTCGGAATTTGCTCCCTTTGAAGTATTTACACGAACTCTTAATTAAATTGCAGGCGAAAAATACAGCCGAAGTCAGATAGACTGGAAAAAGAAGGAAGAAGAAATTGCGGAGGGGAGTGTATTGAATTTTAAAAAGCCGCAACGCTGCTAAAGAAATACTTTGAAAGAATGGCTCTCTATTCAATTTAGATAAAAATTACTTCAAGTAAAAGGGATAAGGAAACGTATCTTATTTGCCGTCGTAAGTGGAATGAAAACAGATTTAGTTCCATTATATTTTCTCAGTCTAAGAGATTTACCACGTAAGTATCACGAGAATATTATTAAAAAAAGAAACGTAAAATTATAAATATATTTCAAATATTAAAATGATTTAAAAGGTTTCTTATATCATTCTTGTACACAATAAAGAATAAAATGATACACATTTGAAAATAATATGTTCAAAATTATAAATTTCAACTCGTGAAACTGTACATGCGTTTCAAATATCAATATGTTATAAAAGACTTCGATTGCCATTATCGTACATTATAAAGAATAAAAGTAAATAAATTTTGAAGAAACTATCTCAAAACATGCATTTTAACCCGGCATTGCATTTAATGAAATAAAAAAACATGTATTTAATGAAATAAAAAAAGTTCGCAAATCATTTTTTACATATTATAAAGAATAAAATTATATAAATTTCAAATTTGAAATGATCGAGTTCAAAACATATAATTCTTTGTGTAAACCATCTATTTTTAATTTTTTTTTAATATTTTGAAAAAAATATAAGTGGAAAAACTGTGTTAGTTTTTTTTAGATTAACATACTGATTATGCTTTCCTAAATATTTTAAAATAATAATATTGAAATAGCTGTTGAAAATTTAAATTTCTATCACTATTTGACCAAGAGTTTCTGGAAAAGTTTTTCATTCGTAAATATTACTTTAAGAAGTCTTATGGAAAAATATGAATGATTCCCCTATCAATAGCTCAAATGAAAAAAGGAATCCTTCTTCATTCGCTTTCAGCAATTAATAGAATTCTGCCACTAAGCAATTGCTGAAAATTGAAAATTTGAAATTCAGTTTCAATTCAGAAAAAAATATGCTATTTTTAAAAGAAAAAAATTGGATTTTTTGTTGAAATTTATTTGAAATAATTATACGATTAAAGAAACAATTTTACAAGTTCATGTAAAAATATGAATGTTCTTTTGGTTTTATCATAAGAAAATGTTAAAGTCTGGTTTCATTATAACGAGAATAAATTAAAATTAAAATTTCAGTTAAATAAATAGACTATAATGCTAGATATACTTTTATAAAATAAAGTTGTGGGAATCTATTATTTCTAGAATAAACTGACATTCCCGTTTAGAGAAAAATTCAACACATATACATAATTATTAGCAGAGATTATGATTGAAATGCAAGAGGAAAAACTTAGTATAACGTAAAACATGTTGTTCGAAGAGTCTTAATGCAGTTATGCATGTACCAAATCAGCGATAATAATTAAATATAAAGCAAAACCCAAAAGGAAAATATATAATGAATACGGCCCTGAAGACTTTTCTAGGATCAAAAACAAAAAGGGAAATACATGATGAATCCGTCCTAAAGATTTTTTTCAAGAGTCACCATCTGGCAGGGATTTAAACCAGGGGTTTTTTTCTGTGAAGTATCTGACTTCCGTCAAAGAATTGAGCCCTCAAGACCCAAAAATCTTCGGAAGTTCAGGTTTTGGAGATAAGTTAGCATCACAAAAATACAATTGCACAAAAACAAATTTGCAGCAAATTATTTTTAAAAAACATCAAAAGACAATAAAACCTAAAACTAAAACATCAAAATGTATACTAAGATTAAGCTCACATAATAACGGGCAACTTATTTTAAAAAAATCTTTGCATCTAAATAGAATTATATAAAACTGCTCAAACCAAACCCCCCAAATCCACAAGATATGAAATCGCAATCATTAGAATATGAAACTCAAAACCCATACGGATATTAGGAACAGCTCCAAAAAATGTGAAGTGTATCAACCTATTAGTTTATTTTCACCTTAGTCAAACCAACTTTAACTTCCCCGCGTTTAAATACGTTAGGTCAGAATGCATCGTCATTATAAGGAATGACTGAAGCGCCATCTATTAAGTTAAAGTTGAAAGTGAAAAAACTGGAAGGTTAGTTTTAGTTTTGAAAACTAGAAAATAGATAAACTCTGTTTTATTAAAGCTTCCATGTAGCAATAGTTTTTTCGGAAATTCGTAAGAAGCTAAGCTTTAAAAAAGATTGTTTGCTATTTCAATATACGAAGTTTTGATATTACATTTTTTTTAATCCTGTTAAATTGTGAATATATTAAATTTTTGAAAATTTTAAAATCTAAATTAGAATGGGAATTACTAAGTTTAATAATGTTAAAGTTAAAATCATTCCTTTTATCATAAGTAGCTATTAAAGTTTTTCCGTTTGAAAATAATTGTGAATTCAATAATTGGCTTTAAGTTGATTATCGTTTTTAAAAGTAAAATTAGATTTTTTTGTAACAATTAATAACTTCATTACTATTATTCATGCTTAACCAAAAAAAAAATCATCTATATATCTCCAACCTCTTATTAAATTGTGTTTAATTATTTTTTTCTCCTAATAATGTAGAAAAATATTGGCTAAAAC
>JAOUZG010016999.1:2471887-2483551 GCA_026289955.1 Argiope argentata | reverse complement strand
CTCACTTTTAATTTAATTAATTACACTCGCAATTTGAAAAACTGATTCATTTAGCATGTTCTCAAGTTTTGAGGAAAGGGATAAAAATTACTAATTTTCAAGCATTCTTCATTCTCCTACATCAGCATTTGTAGAAAAAATTCCTTATAAAAATGTCTTAGTAAAATGAATGAAGGGGAACATTATGTGTGTTCTGTATCACGATATAAATTGATAAATCATTTACACTTTTTATTTGTAAAAATTATGCCTCTTTAGATGAAATAATGTGAAGCTAATACTTCAAACATTTCTATTGCTAGGGCACGCAATCGCTAAACTATGATTATATTAAAAAAATTAATGTTTCATTATTTTACTGGTTTCCTATATTTTTAAAGAAATGTAGTTACTGTATGTATGATAATTGATGATTACAGCAACACACATTTTATTAGAAAAATTCAATTGCCGTATTATTGAAAAAAAAACAACAATTGTACTAAGGATTTTTATTTTCTTATCCAGTTAGCTCCAACTTTTATTTTCATGACAACTGGTTAAATTGGTTCGAATGCATAATTATTAATATATTATGTTAATATTATGTTAATATTCGATTCATAAGTATTATGTTAAATATTTATACTAGTTTAAGAGAATGAGCATGATGAAAGAATTCATATTAGAATTCCATTTTAACATGGGTTAAATAAATTAAATTAAACAAAGTAAATAAAAAATAGAAAAAATTATACTTTTTTAAATACTTCATGACTTAAAATTAATGGAATAATCTTCAGGAAATTACAATTCGTAACTTGATCTTAGAAACGCATCTTACAGCAACAATTCTCTGATTGTAATTATTAATCCAGTTCTTATTAATTAATTTAATTCTATTAACATTAGCACTGATTTCATTTTTGCTTTATAAAAGTTACGATCTTATCAAAATTTTACATTAATACTCTATTTCAAAAGGGAACTTGATAATATTTTTATCCTCCAATTGAACTTAAATATGAAATAAATTAAGAATCAAATTTCTTAAAATTATGATTTAATCATATAGATACAGTTAAATTATTATATAGATGTGAATGTAGTTTTCCTTTCCTTTGGGATACATTTTATAAATCAAATAATAATAAAAGCAATGTAAGTGCCTACTTGTCTACGAAGAAGTATTTTATGAAATGAAAATCTGCTCTTTGGTTGAATTTTCAATTTCCCCTTATTGAAAATGAAAATTGATAAGAGATTGCATAAGAGTAGATATTGTAAAAAGAAATATTATTATATATAATAAAGATATTGTACATACAAATAGAAAATATTGTAACTGTGGCGGCACTAGTAAAGTGAATTGAAATGAGCGATAAATCTGGACTATAAATATTGTGGAGTCGACTGCTGATTGCCTTTTCTACCTTTCGTTTTCCCATTTAAAACAATAAATAGATATGGAGAGTTTCATGCTTTGTTAATAAATGTTTTGTGATTTTTATAAGCGCAGTTCATGTTCTACTACCCTTCGAAACCCTAGCTCAGCAGCAGATTAAACTACAGTAACCATCAAAAAATTTAATCTCAATATTTACGAATCTCCATATTTCAGATCTCTCTGTGTCCCAAATATAGATTTTTGGAATTTTGTCTGTATGTCTCTGAATAATATTACTGAAAATTATTTTGAATTATAGATATTAAATTTAATGCAGGGGCATGAAATTGTAAAATATATCTTAAAATTTGAATGAAACTCATTTCGAGAAAACCTGTTTATTCACATAACAGAACACGATGTTGTTTATGGAATGGGCTTTTTGGCGACAAAAAAAATCTGTAATAGAAAAATGAAAATTTTATTGTCTGCACGAGCATCACAAAAAGTCAACTTTGAGATGCTGCAGAGGTTTGAGCTTTTAATAAAGTGTTGTAATTGCATTTTTAAAATATCTAATTAAAAAAGTTAATCAATTACTACAGCAAGTGAAACCTAGAAAAATGTAAATTTCAGCAATTGATTATATGAAATGAAATGAATGGGAAATGCGATATCTTTTTAAAGAATAAATGAGAAACAAAGTTTTTTCGGATCGTTTGCAATACTAAAGTGACTCATTTAATGAAACAATTAAAATGAATAAAAATATAATTTAATTTAACATGGTGCTTGGTAATTCAAGAAATTATGATCTAACATGATCCATTGAAATATGCATAGCAGATTCCATTTAAATATTTTTTTAGTTGTCTAATTCCCATAATTAAATACAAATCATATCGAATTATATATATAAAATCTAGTATCTAGACTGTAAATTCATAATGAATGTTAATTGTGTAGACTTCTTAGAAACACAAGGATTAAAAAAGGCATTGAATTAAACCCAAAAAAATATTCTGATTACAATTTTTACTTTGTCATATTTTAATTGTAATCGATTAGTAAAAAAGCTTCCAAGGCGTTTATTCAGTTTTCTGTTTCATATAAACTGTATGTCATTGTCTCATTGCCTCAGATGACATCCTAGATTCAGTAGAAACCCTAAATCCCAAATATTCACATTTTAATTATAATTAAATATTACATATTTTTGATATATATAAATTTTATAAATAAAGAAACACATGTTTTTTTCAGCTATTCAATTATAAGTATTTTATACTTAAGAGATTCTATTTTCTTATTTCAGACTGCTAATTTATTCCGGATTACATTTACAGAACTTTATAAAATATTAAAATTTTATAACATATTCTCAAAGATCATTCTTGCAGGGATTTAATTTTCCTGCCTGTAGATTTCAGTTGCACTCAAAAGGTTATTTTGCTAGCTCATTAAATAACAAATAAAATGCATCATCCTATTTTAATATTTGATTAAAACAACACAGTTTGTATATCTATCGCAACATTATGCTTGAAAATTCTTCGTTGAAGCAAATTTAAACATAAAGTTTTCCAAGGCAGTAAACTGAAAGTAAATATTATCAGTGTTACTGGCGAACCATTTGGCGCCAAAAAGACTAGTATGCTAATAAATTTAATATATTTGGTTAAGGAAGGTTAGAGAACATTTCATATTGAATTTTAAGTAAATCCATTATCTCTTGTTTATACGCCTTGAAATGCAAGGTAAATAAATTTTATGACAAATTCTCACAACTTTTCAACAAAGGTCTTGCTTGAAGGAACTCCAATTTATGGATGTTTTGAATGCTTAATTTTTCTTATTGCCCTTAAATTTTTTGGACACTACTGACGTTTGAAGAAAAAAAGTATATCCTGTTCTTGTATGGGAATTATTTGTCTTAAGTCATACTTAAGTAATGTTTACAAATGTATCAATAAAACAATATTTTTCAGAACAATTAACGTTTTTTAATTTAACTGGCACTGTTTGTTTGTTTGATATCATGGTAGAAAGCAACATGAAAAGAAATATAAAAATATAATTTTTTAGGTAGCACAGTGTGGTGTGTAAATTTCTAATTTCACATCAGGTGATTATTCATTATCTTCAATAAATATGTTAATGATAAAGAAGATCTACAGTATATTACATTTATTGCAAAGTATCCATGTATCCACGATAATTTAAAGCCGCAATGTTCTAAATGAAGGAAAATTCATTTTATTTGTACACTAATGATTTAATTTTCAAACACAACAATTTAATTTTTAATCAGAGCAGAAAATGTGTAACTTTGAAATTATATCTTCATTTTATTCAATTAATGATACAAATCCTAAAACAAGTAATTTTGTGGAATTTCAGATAAAAACATAAGAGGAGGAATTTTGCAAATTTCTAATGCAATATGCGTATGCAAACTTCTCAGTTTGCAGAATATCTCAGCAAAAACTAGAATTAAATCGTCGTCGCAAATGTAAGATTTCAACGAATATTTCACAAGTGAATTAGGAAAGACAAATCGTTTTTATTTACTTAATCAACAAAAATACAGGGTCACTAATTATGGGATGAATTTGTTAAATATTTAAAAACATTTTACCTGCTAATTTATGATGTGAAAGTGCATACTAATTAATACGTGATTTTGAAACTATTAGAATTTGAAACTACTTATGTTGTTAACGATTTTTGAAATACTAATTAGCGAAAATTTTATTACCCAACACATGCATTATTATATTCAAAATTCTATTCTATATTCCACAATATACCACATTTGAAGGTTTATTTGATGGATATCATTAATTTCATGCATTAAAATTTAAAATTATTTTTAATACAATATTATATTTAAAAAAGCAACGAAACTAATTATGCAGGAATTAATAAATGATTCATAACTATGATAAAAAATATCTGTTTTAGAAGTGAATTTTTTGTTCTGCTGTCTTAGAAAAATTTCATCCAAATCATAAATTTATTTCGATAATTTAAAAATGTGATCTTTGAATAATTAATATATTAATAAAGATTTTAATCTTGGAGAAAAAATTAAAATACGGAAACATATTTAAACAACATTCTAGATAGAATATTTCCGCTATATTATAATTAAATAAGATTCATGATTTTTAAGGTTGATGTTTCTGTTAGAAATCAATTAATAAGAATATATTTTCTCGAATTAGAATCTGATCTAAATCACTTTTTAAGTAGGACACAATGATATAGCATTGCATGATTAGTCAGATTAATTTTAATTATAAACCTGCATAATTTAATCAAAATAGCTTAATTTTTAAAATAAAGGAAAGAAAAGAAAATTTTATGAAAACAGTCTACAAAAACACGATTATATGAGTTTATTGAAAATTTATAATCCATTAAATTAATTGTTACGGAAACATGAAATTGAAATTTTTATTAATCAATTATCTGGTAACCTCGCTGATAACAGAACAAAGAATAATTAATAAATTTCGAATTAAATTTTGAAAATATTATTTGAGTATTCAGATAGATAATCAGAAAATTTACCGTCCGGCAAATATTAGGACTTTGAAAAGAAAATATAATAAAATAAGAAAAGAATCAAGATCTGATAATGTTATTCTAACGAAATACATCATAATGCAGTTTAATCGAACCATGATCTTTTTAAGCGAAAAGTACAAAGAAAAGGGTAAAAAAGAAATTAACAATGTACAATTATATAATCATTAAACAACAGAAATTGAATAAAAGTATATAAAAATTGCCTCTTTAAGCGAACTGCATCATTTGATTGTTCAAAGATTACACTTTAACAGTTACAGATAAATCTCATTTGACTGTTTTCGTAATAGAGTGTATTGGTAATTTAAAAATTTACATATGTATATTTATAGTACAATTATTTAAATCAATATTCGATATTAAATCTACTTTAATATGCATTTCTTAATTCTGGTGCATGTCACAACATTATTATTTAGATAAAATGCTTAGCTCTATCTGTATAGCAAGGCTTCAAACGTTAATTGGACCAAATCATAAGTCGATGAATAAGACATTTGGATATATTTGCAAAGTTATCTTTTTATTCGTTGTGTATAACTAAGTCAATACATGTGATGAGTTTTTTTATATGATTCTTATACAGAGAAGTTAAGTATACAAAAAAGTTTTGTGAGAACTCTCAAACAATGTCAGAAGGTGCATATATTTAGTAACCATCCTTTCAATCCTGGTACCTGCTGTATATTAATCATTTAAAAGTATGGATGATAATGATGGCTTTTAGTAGGCAGATAATATTCTTATCTTTGTAAAAATTATATTCGATTCTTTTCTAGTACTCTGAGGTACTTACGTATTTTGTATAATTTTAGAATTTTTTAGTGAAAAAAATAATTTTTTTCTCTTGTCTTTTCAGATTTTTAGTTAATTATTTCCTACCTATTTAATCTATGTTTTATTAATATTTTGTCAATGCTATATATTTTATAAACATTTTATTCCATTTCAATCTGTGATTTAGCAGGAAACTAGATCTTAGAATAATAGAAAATGTTTTTAAAGCATTATCCTGTTCTCCAAAAGAAAGGTGTTTATTAATTTATGACGCAAAACTCCATTAAAGACATTCGAATAAATTGAATGACCAGAATGTCATGAGAGCACAGGCTAAAATAGTATTTGGATTCTAAGGGCTATATCACCGGTTGCAGTATAACCTCTCCCTCAAGAAGCATATCCCAACATCAAATGGGAGTAGTTGAATTCGTTTTCTCACTAAGGCTTCTAGAAACCAAAACAGCACTAGAATATTGTCGTTCCCATATCTAAGACAATTAAAAGGGGAATTTTCCAAGGGGGAAGGGGTAGATTTCTGATTAAAAATTGTTTGTATATAATTACATTGAATAGTACGTAGATATTCAGAAGTTAAATAATACAATAACGTTATTATTTCTTATGGCACTTGCCATATATAAGCTCGCTGAGGTAGTAAGCGATTTAAGCCTAATCAGCGCGTCTTGTTTTATAGTAGCGCCTACTAGGGCCTAGACATCCACTTTTTACTACTCACTCATCATATTCTCTTGCACAGTCAATTTTAAAAAGGGGGTGCATATTTATACACCTTACAGATAGAACACACAAAAAAAATTCCAGAAGCGGAACTCGAACACGGTACGCCCATAACACGGAGAAGACGCGCTACCCATATGCCAAGACACCGGCATAGAGTGTCATTTATTCATCTGTTATCGTAGTTATTCGATTATAAAAAAGGTTTTAATGTTGAACACTGAAATAATTGAATTTGTATGAGGTAAGTATTAAAATTTCCAAAAATTAACTAATCTAAACACAATGTACTTAAAACAATTTGACAGTTTTTTTAGGGATGAATGAAGCAAATTGAAATTACGATCTCATCATTTGATCTTTTACTAACTTTTTCAATTTTAAAACTAGTTTATAACTCAAGTATGTTCTTGTAGAACAGAAAATAAATAGAGATTAATTGTTAAATTATTATTATTATTATTTCTATTAAAAATTTACTTATTTATAGAATATTTAAGCGAAAATATTGATTTATTTCCTACTCAAACGGAATAAAATGGACTTTCCTACTCAAATTTGTATAAGAAATGGTCATGTAAGAGTTAATATATATATATATTTTCAAATAATAGTTTTAAATATGCAATTAGAAAATCAAATACAAAAGTAATAAATATGGATAAAAATGTTTTGAAATATTGCAAATTTATTTAATTATTGATACACATACCTATATGGTGCATGTAATTTATTAAAAAATCTTTCAATTTATCAATAGATTTCATTGCGCTCAGCTGCCTTCTCCTTACATCTAAATTTTCTAGTAGTGCATAAAAAGTACTTCAAAATGGAATGACATAGAATTTAAAATTTCTATTCAATATAAAAAAGCCTTAAATACTTTAAAATGATAATTAGAGAGGCGTAAAGGGGAGAAAATGCTTTAAACAATTTTAAGCTTGTAAACACACTATCTCCATTTTTGAAATGATAATTTTTCAAGAACATTGTTTTCAGTTCTTATTCTGACAATCCAAATTGAATTTTAATAAATTAAATTTCTCGTACAATAAAAAAAACACATATATTCTAACAAACAATTAAAATGTTGTCATTTCAAATTCATTTGAAAGTTTCATAAAGTTAATGATATTCGCATTGGAGAAAACCTTGTTTCCTCACACATCTCAAAGTAAAAGAGTAATTTAAATATTGTTTGAATTGAGAAAATATTTAAAAAATTACTTTTTCACGATAGATTTTTTACTATACTACTATACTTTACTATGTACTTCTTATCACTATAAAAATTTTCAATTTAAGTTTGTATTTTAAAAATAGTAGAAGCTGCATATTATATTTTTTTAAAAAATAAAATATAAAATTAACTAATTTATATGGCTGTATTGGTTAAAACTGCCTAGCTGACAATTAATTAAAAAAATCTCATTAAGTGCGAGAACAATCTTTTCACAAATTAAAAATGGTTTTAAACAATTTCATATTTATAGCTTTTATTTTATTAATATACAGATTTGCATAAAATTATATTTAATTTGTTAATTATCATTTTAGGAACTAATAAATCTATGCCAAATTATTTATTTTATTAATATACAGATTTGGTTAAAATTATATTTAATTAGTTAATTATCATTTTAGGAATTAATAAATCTATACCAAATATGAATTAAAAAACGAAAGAAAAATTAAAGATTTTCTTGTTTATAGTATTTTTTATATCCCCGGTATTTAGCCTAATTATTTTATATTTTTTGGTAAAATGGACAGATCCCTGATTATAGCAAATCAAAATTCATTAATATAGTTAATAAGTTCATAACAAATTTTTTTTGCTATCCAGTGTATACTCGATTATGATTCGTTTTTTTTCTTCCCTTATTTGTATATAAAATTTTTACTATTTAGGTCCGTTTTTGTAAAGATAGAATTTTCTTAGTCGATTTTTCCTTAGTTGTTTTCTTAAAATTTTTAAATATTATAAACTAATACAAAATTTACAAAAAAATTCCATTTTTTAAATATTTTTAGAATGTAAATATTAGATTATATATTGCAAATTATGATACATTTGTTTTAAGAAAGACACATTTTGTTGGCATTAGTTATTTATGTAAAACTAAAAGGAATAAAACGACAAAATATTTTAATTTTTTTATTAATTAATATTTAAAAAGCATTCCATAATTATATTTATATATTCTTATACATTACCATATATTTCTTAATAATATTCATTTCTTTATAATGTAACATCTTTGTACACATTTTTTCCATTTGATTAAAAACTAAATTTTCTGAACTAATTAGATGTTGAGCTATCCTGTTTCCTTTCCGGCTATTTTTAGATTAAAAATAGAGTTCTCTCATATCAAAATAATAAAAAGCAAAAATAGTTACCTTTCTTTACATAATATAATTAAATAAAAACTAATACTAAGGAAAATATGCATAAATTCTGTTTTTTAGTTAAGATTCGTTTCTTAAAATTTTATATAAATTTTGTTTTTAAAATGTAATTATTAAATTATGTTTTTAAAATGTAATTAGCATTCCTTAAATTAAAATCGAACTTTTTCATAGTTTATTTCATTGTTTTGCTTTATTCATTTATTATAATTATTTTTTTCATATTAATTTTGAGAATGCTGGACACTCGTAGTGTATTTCTAACTTTTTCTTTTTTTACAAATTTTTCATTCAAACTTTCATTTTCCATTAATCTAGTAATATTAAAAATATGTAGTTGAACTTGTTTTTCTTATATGCATTCTTTTAAAACATAATTTATGAGTTGTAATTTGTTTTAAATAATATCATATGTATCGGTGCATAAAAAATTATTTCATAAAGAAATTATGTAAACTTAAAAGAAAAAGAATTAGTTTGAAACAATTAAAATAAAAATGTGTTTAGTTCAACTGAATTCCAAAATGTATATAATTTCTATACTGTTATTACTTTTCACTATAAATTTACGCACAAAACTATGAAACTACAATTACTTAAATATAACATAAAATAATAAAAAAGTATAATGATAAAAATATTGTAAATTTATAGGATTCAGATGACATCATTTCAAGAGATATAAACAAACAGATTTTTCTGTAACAATCATTTACTATTTTCTAAATATTAAGAATTTTAGAAGTGTTCATTTTTATTTTGTTTAACATTAAAAATTTATTTTTGTATCATTATATCTCGAAAATCTTGTTTATAAATTTTTAATACATTTTAAATGTTTAGAGATTATAAAATATTTAATGATATTTAATATTAATAATCTTATATTATTATAATAAATAAAGGCATATTCATGTATATGTTATTGAATAATTCACCATTGTTATATATATTAAAATTTTGTATCATATTCTTGGAAAAGTTATACAATTGTAATTAAATATGAAAAAAAAATGTCATCAAAAACGTTTAAAAGATATTTAAATATTTACTTGAATCATATTTGTAATTTATGCATTGAAGTCAAACACCCTTCTTCAATTTTCAAATTTAATAAATATTGAGTAATTGCTAACTGATATTGTTTGAAAATAATTGTTAATCTGCAAACTACCCCGTTTATTTTGCTTTCTAAGAAGTTTAATACCTGATGCTGATTTCGTTTATGTTTTTCTCTAAGAAATATCTTTATTTCGTTTTGTTCGTTCACTATTTCTTAATAAATATATGTACTTGTTTACCATTTAGATCTTTTTTTCCAAGTATAGCAAACAATAAATATGTTTTTCTGTGAAAAAAGTAAAATAATTGGAATTTTTACATAGGCATGCATTGATTATTTATAATTCTTAAGCTTAAATACGTAATGTCTATATTTCATTTCTGTTTATACGGTATAATTCATAATTGAAAATGAGCATCTACTATAATCCAATAAATAATTAGATTCTAAGTTTACAATTGCTATAACACAACCAATAATTAATTTTTAATTTCCGCCAAATATTATTGAAGCATAAACATTTTTTAACCTTGCAAAGCAAATCCGATGTAATATGGTTTTTATCATTGTGAATTTTGCCACATGTACTGTAACGTAGCAGAATGAGTAAAATCATGAACGTATTTATTCTAAGTTAGAAGGCTAACGGTCGAATCTGCAAGATAAAGAGAAAAGGAAATTTCAATTACAGATTTCTGTTAATATTACTTAACATTAAGCTAACATTCAACCAATTTTAAAGAAGTCTATAAAAAAACGTTTCAGGATTTGATTCTTGAATCGACACTTTTTTAGCGCCGAGTTGCCTTTTTAAAATAAATTCTCTACAAGGAAGACTTTAGAATCTTATATGAACCTTTCCAATTATCTGAAATAATGCCACATATGAGAGAAAGAGAACATATTGGAAACTGGGCGTATTCTTTACCGATAGTTTTATTAATTATTTTACAGGCTGCTTCATAAAGATTTCCCTAACTTGAAAATGACTGAACTGTGCAATAAGAGATTAAAATAGGAAACAATTGATATGTAAGACAAACAAGAGTGGAAATTGTTATATACTAATTTGCAGAAAGGCTTCGAAGATTAGACACCTGAGTACGATTTAGCAATATATTTTAAAAAGTGCATGGCAGCGCACTTCATAACCAGGGGTAAGTCATATTATTTTCTCTGCAACCAACCCGAAGGCAATCGTAGAAAAAAATACTAAATGATTGGACTCCCGAAACAGCAACACTGGCAGGAATTGTGGTTGAGTCCTAAGGGCCATCACCGACGGTACAACCCTTCCCATAGGAAGTACATCCTGCATCGATGGGGAGATCCTGATCGCCACATACTTGTATACACTCCAGGATGACCGTGTCAGAAGCATCTCATCCTATTTTTGGGGTGCTTCCCCTGGAAGATTATGAATAGTTGTAAGTCATAGACAATTCTCCGAAACAACATTTAAGGGACCCGTGGTTGAGTCCTAATGGCCATCACCTGCCACGGTACAACCTTTTCCGTAGGGATTATGAAAATTAGGCAGAGAGGTGTATCCTCGAGGAAATTATGAATAGGAGTAAACTAAAATTACAATGGTTTTGATATGACAACATTCCACAGTAATAACACGATTCAACTGAATGGTGAAATTGGAAGTCACTCTTTGCAATGGCTTTACAGAAAGAAATTCAAAGTTGAATTAATCCACTTTTTT
>JAOUZG010016999.1:2393051-2422359 GCA_026289955.1 Argiope argentata | reverse complement strand
ACACACACACACACACACACACACACACACACACACACATTTTTTTTATGCTTTTTGAGGATAATTATGCATTAGAATGAGAGTTTTTAATAATAAATATGAAAAAAATCAAGTTATTATTTTAGGCCAGATTTCTGAAAATTGCCTTGGTAGTCAATGTGTTAAACACGCAATTCTATCAGCATATTTATTTACTTTAGTAGTAAGTACACTTAAACGCATTTGCTGGCTGGTAAAGACTTAGATTCGTATTCCTTAGGTTGCTAATTCGAACTTCGCCGGCCAAAGACTATCTGAGTGTAAAATCTTTATTAAAAAATGCAAAAAAAATTGAGTGGGGCGCTACCACTACTTCTAAACGACGTATCTTTTTATCGTAGGTAGATTGTCTCATTTCAAACTTTCAATTTATACATTGGGATATTATTAATTTATATACAACAGAATTCCATTGACTTTTGAGTCATTGAGTCAATTTCTTACCCTTTCTGTCTGTAATATGCCAATTGTTAGAAATCTCTGTTGTCAAACTCAAATGCGAATGATCGTTAGATCTTGTGTAGTTTATTTTATGAAAATTATATATAGTATGCATTTTTTTTTACAAATATTATATATATCTTTCTTTATATATTATATATAGGTTTCAAATATTATATATAGGTTTTATCCTATTTTAGATAAATGAACGCTCTTTTTCATGAATTAATCTGTAGAAGTGTTCTCAGATGTTAAAAGTGAAGAACACACTTCCTGCAATGAATAACTTATCATACATCTGGATAGCACGCAATATTAATGATAAGAATCCAGAAACCGGCGACCTTAGACATAAATACTCAGTAAAGCCTATTATATAATTTTGTAAAGCATATTCCGATATACAGGGCATACGTAATAAATTTCTTCTAAGAAATATTGCTTCGAGAAGTATGTAAGTATGTAATATTTCAATAATTCTAAATTTAAAGCAAGGGCATTAATTTCTCAATCTGGTTTGTGAGGGGTATTTAGTACAGGCATGAATCTAAATTATTAAATTTCCTCCATAAGCCCCTCCATAAGTCCTTCTACTGCGTGGTTGCGTGTTAGCTAAAGGAAAACTTTAACTATAAACCATTCAGATGTAATTTATCAATTTCATCTTGTCTCTCAGTGAAACAATGTTTATTACTTAACGAAGATAATTTGCAATGAATAGATAATTCTAACGAATGCATTTTTTTGGAGCCTTTATGTATACAAAACAACTCTTTAGCTTAAATCTGAAAATTAAAATTAATTAAATTAATTTTGAATTTAATATGACTATAGTTTCTAGATCTCATCTTGAGATCAAATAGTATAGTAAATAATGAACTAATAAATAATGAAATTTTTGATAAAGATTAAATTTGTTTTTTGGTAGTTGGGATTGAGATTTCTTCCATTGTTTAAAGTATTATTAACGCTTTTTTAAAGACTGAATATCATGACTATAAGATTTTTTCCACATTAATTCGAATTGGAATGTTATATCAGAGCATTACAATGTTTTGCCATCACAAAATATAGGTATGGTGTCTTCTATAGCACCAAAATCATTATCAACAGCAAGAACCTATTATCTTCACATGATTGTCATTTAGAAAAGTCAAATACAATGATTTGTTAATATGAAAATATATCTTATATCTTTGATTCAGAGATAAGCAAATCACTTTAATCTTCTTGGAATAAATATGAAGATATTTGTGGTAGACATAGTCTGAAAAGTAATTAAATAGAGACTGATGAAATAGCAAATCCTGCTTGTTAAAAATAAGAAACAAGATATTCCCCATAATACAAAATATATGATTAGATAATTATATTGTAAATTTTTTACTAATGTTCGTTTATACTTACATTCAGATGATTTGAGTATGTCCTGGTATTCTGTGGTATTATCAATTTAATTTCAACGATAAAAATAGTTTTGTTAAGTATGCAGGACATTTTTAATTCAAACTACTTTGGATGAACTATTTTCTAAATCTATATCAAGAATCCTTATTTTTTTCTACCGGGATGTCAGAATTATTGTCTAGATAAGGTTGCATTTTAACTACCTTACTATTTTAAATACTCTGTGGCGAATGCTATATAAGCCAGATAATATCCTTCGAGCTGAAGGGTCACTTTTGTGATCGGTATATTACTCGGCCACAGGGTGAAATGTCGCAGGTTCGTACCACGACCTTCAATCACTACAGCTCCTTTTAGCATTATGCAAAACTAATTAACTTATTTACATATTTCATATGAAAACAAAGAATGCTAGTTTTAACGGTATCAAGCAGAAAATATACAAATATACTTTTTGCGCCAAAATATTGCCAAATCACTCTTCCACTTGTAATAAATTATTTGCAAACAAATGCCAAAGGAGGATCGACTATAATCTTCGACTTATTATATTTTAATTATGAATATGTAAAAATGTACAAAGATAATCAGTATACCGATCTGATTAATTAGATATAATTATTTAATACATCAAATGTTTATGGACAAACATATTTCAGAGAAATTAATTATTAATTACTAAATTTCATATCAATATATACAGATATTTGATTATATTCAACCCGTTTTGTCAAATAAATTATTCTAATTTTTCGAATAAATACTGAAGTTAAAACACAGAAAAATCCTTAGCAAACTTCTTTCCCAATTATGCACTTCGCTATTGGGCAGTAATTATCAGAAAGTGCCCAAGGAATCACAAGTATTATTTAACTTTTTAAAACTCTTATGAAGATCCCATTTCCTTAAGGGGAATTAGCAGGTAAACTCTCTCTACTCACTTTATTTGTTTCGGGATTTCTTGGAAGTAAATTCTTACGCATGTTAGGTTTATTGGCCACCGACGGCTCTTTTAGGTTTTAGCGAAAATCCCTGTCTGGGGAAAAGGAAGGAATATCTCACGGTACAATATCTCGATATATCATCGGCCCGTCACCCGAAACTCTTCGAAAACGGTTGGCTTAGGGAAAATTAGTTTCTTTTTCTGCAAGGAAATGTTTTCTTTCTTCCCTATCATCAACTCACGATGCATCAAGTTCGTTTTTCGCGCTTTTCTGGAAGTATCAATCATATCTGAAAAGCGACACGCAGAATCGAACCAGCTGCCTGATATTAAGGAAATTCAGCGAGTACAATGCAATACTACATTTTATACCTTCTGCATCTTATTTACGTTCAGTAGAATAAATGAAGGATATGATTCTCTAAAATCTCCAGGAATGATTTATTGTTCCAGAATTAAATGGTAAATCTTATAATAATAATATTCAATTCTCTTTGATTAATAGATTTAATTTGAAGTACAATTCTCAAATAGTAAATTAATTATTTTTTACTATATGTTAAAGTATAACCTAGTAATTTAAATCGATTAATTACATGGTTTACAGTTGTGAATAACTCCTTTTGTATTATCTCGTAATGATCGCAGAAAAGGCGACATCAAGCTGGATAATAGATCTGAATCAAATGGTTCTACCTGCAAGTAAGGTGTTAATGATCTCAAAATTAATCATCCGCCACAGATAACAATAGAATTATATAAAGTCATCTTTTATAATTCTAGTGAAATAATAACACTCTAAGTGAGTAGGAAATCATAATCTCAGTAAAAATTGAAAAGTAGAATGTTGTGCTGTAAATTAAATAATTAATTAACCCTTTTTGTACTAAATCATCTTAACATTACAAAATTTGACTAAAGTATTTATGGCAAAGTTGAAAGAAAACTAGGCAAGTTCTAGGAATTTAAATGTATCTCAGTTACTGTAATAATTTATAAATATATTTTATATCCATACACTTACCAAGAGGTTATATCATTTTATTAAATATCAGGAAATTTTTTAAAAATAAGTGGTTAAATCTCAAAAAATCCTTTAATATGTTACATTCCATACAAAAATAAGATTTAAGTTACATTATGCTAGTGCCAATATTGAACTGATTCAAAAACTTAATCGGTTCAATTCTTAAATCTTCAAAATCAGATTCCTTGTTTCTGTAAAACGCGTTTTCTGTTGAAAGTGGTTGCTAAAGAGTTCTGTGGTAACTGATTTAAAGCACATTTCATGAAGATTTATTCATAGCAAGATTCTACTTAAGAGTCGTTGCCAGGCTCTAATAAAGATTCAAAAGTAAATTTCACTACAATGATGATTTTTCATTTTCATTCAAGGAAATAAGCATATAATTATAATATTATATATGTTTTAAGTTTTATACAATGGCATGATCCAAATAATTTAAAGATGGATCTAATGTTTTGTTTAATGCCTGGTTCAAATGTCATACAATTAGTAATTTTATAGATATTTTTTTTTTCATTTTTGTCTCTGCGGTAAAAAAAATGCATTTAAATTTAAGAAGCTCTTTTTTGATTGAATATAATATTTCATAGGTTTATTTATTCTGAATGTGTTTTAAAAAAGTAGTTAAAACTATCTGTTGATCTGATTCAAAAATCTTCTCTTAAAAAGTATATTTTTTTACTCAGAGCATTTTTTACTCTATTAAAAATATATCGTTTATATTTTGTAATTGATAAAAAATATAAAAAAGTATATTTTGTACCGTATGAAAACATTTAAGGATTTTACACTCGTAGTGATTACAATGATCTAATAAAATAGAAAAGAAAATCAATGACATTTTTCTTTAAAGGGTACTAAAATTGTTCTATCAAATAAAACAATAAAACCATAAGTAATTATTTTCAAATTTACAATTTTTTCACATAATGTTTAATTATACAGAATATACATTATTCCATTTTGAAGCACCATTCTTTTAACCTTATAATAGTAAGGATTTAAGTTTTAACGAATAATAAAATAATAGCAATCAAACATATTGAATATATGATCAAATGCATGAGGAAATGTTCACATAATCCTAATGATACTAGACATTCTTACAATTTTGTGGTTATTTTCATTAAAATTTAAGAATAAATTATTTAAAAAATCGTGTTATTGCATTGTTAAATTTTCATTTTTGCAGTATTTCTCCCTTAAATTAAAAACTAGGTACTAGGTAGATACTATATGCAGATTTTGCTTTTAGGCAGATGTTTGATCTGACAAAATAGGATAAAATTAGGAAATCATGGATTTTTATGTTATATTTTTAAAAAATTTCAAGCATATTTTATTTGCAAACATTTTTGGAAGAAATTAAAAGCAAATAAATTAAGCTTTAAGTATTTAATTAAAACCATATACATCCAATATTCCATTCTCAGTAATTAAAGTCATACTAAAAAGTGCTTGAATTTGCGCAAATCTACATCGGGAAACAGACGGAAGAAATCCATTATATTCAGGAGGTATGTTGTCTCAACTGATATGAAAACTATTTGATGAATAAATAGAATACTTTTATTAAATATACTCCCTCCATAGAAAAATATATTATCATTTAGCTGTTATATTAAACGGAAAGTAAACAAATGAAATGTATGAAGAGAAAGCTTAAGGGAAGGTTATTTGTCTCTCGGAATACTGTTCAGACATTTATATTCTGCAAATACTTATTTGCATATTTTCAATATGTATATTTATATTAATATTAGTTTCAAATACCTACAATAACTTGCATTGAAAATAATTCAATATGAAATGAATTTCTCTTCCGAAAACTTGGAAAATATTAAGTTAATAACTTGTATAGATACGATATTTAAATGCAAATAAATTCATTTAAGCGGTTTATTTGCACTTATCGTATATTGTATCTAAATTATGTACATATGGAATAGAATTGTATTACAAATGTATTCCTATCACAAAATAGGTGAGAATTCTTTTGTGAATCAAATGACTGCAATAAAGCGAGATTTTCAATTAAACATTTTATTTAAAATAATATAGAAATAATATTTTTTGAGCTTTGTGAACCAATCGACAATTTGAATATAATAGAATTTAAATATCACAAATACATTAATTACTTTCATTCTGTTATAAAATGTTTATCTTTCTTAATATGATTAGTGGTTTGGAAAAATTAATATTGTGGATTGTAAACGTGGAACTATTGACACACCTTAATGATGTTTATTTAATTCATTTAAAACCTGATAATGTTTAGATTTCATTAGAAAAGCTTTTGATAAATTTGAAAAGATTCTAATTTATCTTAGAATTGGTAAATTAGCTACAAATTTTACTTTCACTTTTTCTTAAAAAATTTAATTGAGTTGAAAGTACAAATGTTTATATATATATATATATATATATATATATATATATATATATATATATTATAATATATATATATATATAAATCATTATTAAATCAGAATATATATATAATAATCATCCTTAAAATATTTCATCATTAAAACAAAATATTTCTATATGAAATAACTTTTGTTGTAAACTAAAGTAACTGAAAAATATGAAACCTTTAATGCTATTTATATATCTTTTCATTCAAAATTTATTTTTTGTTTGCTTAGATTCTATTTTTTATATATGATGATTATATAAATACAAAAACAAGATTCAATTTGTTTAATTTATAAATCCATAATAATCGAAATTATGTAAACAATTTAATTACTATCTAATTTTTAATTAAAGTTTTTAATGGATGAAAGCTTGAATGAATCCGAATATATTCTGCATGGGAGTTATATCTTAGAAAATCTTGCTTAAATAATAGTGAATTTTTTACACCGGTGAGGAGCAATATATGTAATAGTGTGTTGGAGAATGTAGCCGATTCTCGTTGCCAATACTTGAACGATAGGACACCTTAGGAATGCCTTTTTAAAATTAAATATGGTTAATTTTAGTCTTGATCTTTCATATTCCAAACTTGAAGACAACTTTCAACTGTACTTTGCATACTTAAATCACTCTATATAGTATATATCATTTTTTATTTCAATATTTATGTGTGCCGAAATTTTTAAAAAAAATGTTTACCACATTTAGTTTTCTTTAATATCTTGCAATATTTTAAAAATTCAAACACATAATGATGAATACATTTTACTACTTCTAAATAATGTAATATATGGAAGTTTATAAGTAGATTTGTAATTATTTTGTATTTTAATTCCATTGCTGCACGATAATCATTCTGTTCAATTTTACATTTAAAAAAATTTCAGTAACTTTCATTTAACAAATTAATTAGATTTAAAGAAAAATATTTCTATTGTGATTCTAATTTTGAAATGAAAATTCTGAAATAATTTCAGATTTTTTAGTGTTTCGTGTTTGCTGCTTGTTTTGATGTTATCTTCCAATTGTTCTTAAAATAAAATTTATTTTTGCTCTGAGAATTAAAAACTGTCTGGTTTCTTTTTTGAAGGTTTCCTAAAAGTAATTATAAACTATTGTAAGTATACTAATATAGCTTAAGACTGTATAATTAAATTTGATTAAAAAACAAAATTTATACTTCTCTATGCATTAACAATAATTAGTTATACTATAATTTTTACTTAATAATTATATATATATATATATATATATATATATATATATATATATATTTAAAATTCATTTTATATTTTATTATATTTCTTTATCTTGATTTCAATATATTTATAAAAATCACAATTTTAGATTCCTTTTTTGTATTTGTATTATATTTCATGTTTTCTTGTTTATGCTGGAAACAAGAAAAAAAATCTATCACTTACAGGTCTAAAAACCTATAAATTACAAATATTTGCTTTTCTATCTGATATTTCTTGCGAGCTTTTGCTGAATTCCTTATAAATTGCAACTTTATCTTTTAATTGAATGGTTTTGAATGCTTTTATGAGAAGATTATATTTTATGAAATAAAATGTAATTATTATATACAAGATATTTTGATTTGTTCACATAACGGTAAACTATAAATCATGCAATTTTCGCTCGGTACAAATGTACCGAAAATGAAATGCATGGAGATTCTATTAGTGAATCTACGACAAAAATATATTTGACATCGAGATGAATGCTCCTCTTTTCCTTTCGCCCAAAAATCCGGCGGAATCCGGCCGTCACTGGTTCCCTTCAGCTAATCCGGGCACTTCATCTTCGTCCATCCTTGCAACTCGAGATCTATCATCTATATTAAGTATATATTCCTTTCAATTTTTTTCGCCCCTCGTCCCATTTGGCACTACCTTGAAGGGACGTCTACAATCGAGAAGGGTGTAGGTGTTGAATAACGTCCAAATGAACTGAAACCCGACGGATCAGACAGTCGAACTTCTGCGATTTCTCCTTATATTTTCATTTTATTTTATTTTACTTTCTTTCTTTGAAGTATGGCGATTGGAATTCTAAATTTGGAAAGTGGGAATCTCAAGATTTCCCTGCTCATTTTAAAGTCGCTTTTTTGCATAGGGCGCAAGAAAATAACTACTGACGCACAGAGTTATAAGAATTAGATTTTCTTCGTAATGACGAACTGAATTTCTTTAAAAGCGTAGAAAGAAAATATCTTCTATAATGTAATTATTTACACCCTAATTCCGAGTTTGAAAATTATTTATATATATCTAGTTTATGGTTTTTGAAAAAAAAGACAGGTTCAATTTTAAAGCTTACAAATATAAATATAAATAAGCTTTACAAAATGAAGCAAAAATCATGTATGTATACTCTAATTAAGAGAGCTCTTTTGTCTTCAGAAATCAAAAACTTTTCAAGGAAACAGGAATTGTTACTCCACATTGTCAGCTTATAATTTTAACATGTAAAAAAATGGAATTTTAACTGCTGTTATTAAAATGTGACAAATTCTGTAATTGATGACAATAAAGGGACACTTTATGATAAATGCTAGTCCCGAAACATTCTGAGAATGGAATGAAAAATGGGAAACAATGATACTCATACATTATTACTGATATTTATGGTATTTCATGTTCGCAATAATCTTGCTGATTTCTGAAATTGTCACATCATCAGGGATGATAACATTTCAAGAGGATACACCCAATAATATATCTACACATATCCTAATGCTGTAGACTTTGCCATCTTCAACTACCAGGACGATAGTGAAATAAAAGAGAGTCTTGAATCATGCTAAGTATAATGGTGTCTTAAATCATATGACAAAAATATTTTTTCTTGTATGAACAGTACGCCATCCCACTGCTGAATAAGTAATGTGTCTTATTCAAAGTATCATTTATGTTTCTTAATTTTGTAGAAACCAGTTAATAGAGCATATCAAACCAGTTTACAGCCAAAACAACTAACATTGTTTAAAAATTCCAGATGTAGTAATCGGTGTCAATTGTGCCACACTTACCTCGGTTTCCTCGTCAGTTTCTTCTGACATTTATCCATCTGCAGCAATCTTTATGCTGTTTGACTAGACCTAGAACCTAAATTAATTTATTACCTTTTTTAAAATCTATTTCTTGAACTTGGAGTAATGTTTTTGACTGTTTCGTATGCATGGACCTAATATCGGTTTGAACTGTTTTTCCTTAAACTTATGTTCAATATTTCCATATCTGAGTCTGTTCTTTGATTCATGCCTATAGTTGAATTAATCAAAAAATAAACATGAATCATTTCTTACTAAATGTACGGAATAGTTAGAAAAAAATTGGTAACATTTCATTTTTGTATATTATGGACAATTAAATGTACCAATAAATTAAAATCAATGATACTAATTATATTTTTTACCTATTAGTAACTTATGAATAAAAATTAGTTTCTGTCTAGTAGCTATTTAAGTTTCCTTTGATTACTCTTAACTTAATTTAAGTAGATTTTGTAATTTTTGTTCTTTATTAATGTTATTTTCCAGAAATTTGGATTTAAAAAACTTAAAGAGGAAAAATAATAAAAACCTCCATCAAAATATCGACATAACTAAAAACAGAAAATTATGAACTTGGTATATATTTTTTGATGCTCCTTCATTTGATTTTTTTTAAAAAAATGCATTTTAGAGTTAATAATATTTTTTAAAACTTAGAATGTTTCTTTATAATATTGAATACAAAATACATGCTTGAATAAGTATTTAATTAACGGTAGAAAAAATGTAATGGTCATTCATTGATGAAACGCTCAATAACATAATAATGTTTTATGAAATTCTGTTTAAATTATGTAGGGAGACTAATTTTTAAAAGGAATTAAGTCGTAATTATGTCTACATTGTATTCATAAAAGTAAATGTGATATATTTTTTTCAGTATTATTTACGAAGCAAATATAACAGAAAACCACAAAATACTGCGATTTGGGAAAAATGCGTGATTTACTCAAGGTAATTTCCATTTCAAAGCATTTTCCAATGTAAATAATTTTTACATACATTAATATGTTACATTTCTGGTTGAATGAGCCATTAAGTTGAACATTTTTTTAGGTTGAAAAACTTTGCTTTACTTAACGGATCGTTACGTTTATGTATTAAAAAATCTAATGATGAATGCTTATTAAGATACTTATTTACATTTCTAATAGTTTTTTTTTCTTAAGAAATGAAGATTTAGATTTAAAAAATAATGGCTCAAGAAAGCACTATTCGAACCAAGATAATTTTGATTCATAGCATATGCCTTATAATAAGTAATTAAAAGAAAGAAACTAAAATGTTAGATGGCTTCAAATTTCTTTTTAATTTAAAATCTTGGAATAAAAAATATGAATAATTAACACTTTTTGTGACAATTACAAACAACACTTGATCAAAAAGAAAGTTTCATTTTTTAAGCATGAATATTAATAATTTTCATCAGTGCACATTAAGATAAAATATTATTATTCCCGTATTTTTTTAATTGATTCTTCTTTCAATAAAATTTTTCTGGTTTCACGAAAATGGACTGTAAAGCTGGTAAAGATTTTTTTCCTTATTTTTCCACTACAATAATTATCATATCCAATTCTAACTATCATTCCAAGTCTAATTTTTTTCAAATTATGTAAAAACACTATAAAGTTCCATACAGATAATATTTTTAAAAAATTTCTATCAAACTAAATATTATATAAAATATTTTATTTATTAACATGTATTGTTAGTATACATATTTATTTCAGAGAGTTTTAAAGTTTTCCGAAACTTCGAAGTAAAATCAATATACGATAAATAAATGAAAGAAAAGCTGTAATTTCATTTGAAGAATGTGGGAATAATGAAAATTATGTGCATTTAGTAGACAAATTACAGACAAAATGTTTTCTCTCTATATCTATTTTATATATTTAATCGTTAAATATTTAACTCTTTACTCATTTAACTGTAGGGAAAATTCCAATGACTTAAAAACAGTAATTCCCTACGATAAATGTATTTCTTAATATGAGTGGACTTAAAACAGGGGAAAAACTGAAAGGTATTTCTTTCTTTCACTTTCACGAATACTTTGACCTTCTGGGCCTTCTTTTAATTGTCCTTCATCGTCATTTGAATGTGAAATAAGGAAAGGTGGTGGCCTTGTGTAGAGAAGGATAAGGAGACGAAGGTCACTATACCTTCCTCCTTCTGACTACAGAATAGAGTGACTAATTTATAATAATTGATACAAGAATATTTAAAATTACATAAGAATAGGAATCATAACGGAGACTTTTTCTAGTGGTTAAATCAGAAATTTGCATATGCTTATAATTTTAGCCTCAAGACCGATTTTTGAATTAGCTTTATTTTTGTGTTATTTATGTAAGATAATTATTAACGGCATTGTATTTTTGTGGCAACAGTTATTTTATGTTGATGTGTTTGGCAACAGTGTGAAAAATTCGATCTTGATAAAATAAAAATGGTGATTTCGTTATTCTAAGAATTTAGTCTTGTTTTATAAGTTAATAATTCAGAAGTGGGATAAGAAGTGGATAATTGTATAGTTTTAGAAAGATGTTTTTACTTGCGAGATTACGAAAAAAGGATTTAGAACTCGTTGCAGTGGAACTTGGAGAGGAAATCGGAGAAAATAATAAAGTCGTGGAATTGATAAGTTTGATCAAGAAAAGTAGGAATTATGATGAAGATATAATACATGGAATAATCGGTAACATAAATGCCGATCGAAAAGCAGAGGAAGCTGCTCTAAAACGTAAAGAAGAATTTGAACTTGCAGAAAGAAATGCTATGCGAGAACATGATTTGGCGATAAAGAAGCTGGAAATTGAAGCCAAATCGTTATCGCCAATTGCTCAAAACGCGCCCAATGTGGAAATCAGCCCAAAAATAGACTGGAAGACTCAGTAAGAAATTTTGATTTGAAATATGACGACATTGGATTATATTTAGTACATTTTGAGAGAGTAATGAAGAGGGTAAATATGGAAACCTCTCTATGAATGGCGTGTTTGACTAGTGTTCTTCCTAGTGAAATAGTCGACATAATTATAAGAGAACCTGAAGAATTGGCTGAAAACTATTCTTATATGAAAGAACTGCTACTTAAGCGTTTCAAGCTAAGTGCTGAAAAATTTCGCCAATTGTTCTACTCGCATAAAATTAAACCTGGAGGTACGTGGCGAGAATACTACTATGAATTAGAAACTTATTTCAATGGGTGGATAAATGGGTTAAATGTAAAAACTTTTGAAAATTTAAAGGACTTAATAATATCAGATAGAATGAAGCAAGATGCACCTTTAATAGTGCAAGAATATTATATCAGTGAATGGTCACTGTTGAAGTCGCCAACGAGCTTGGCTGATAAAATTGACGAACACATTGAGCTATCTGGTCTATACATAAATAATAAGAATATTGGTGGTCAATATAATACCAAAATAAATAATCGTTCTGCTACTAATTATCGAATGATGGAGCCAATTACGTGTTATAATTGTTACGAAAAAGGTCATTTGGCACGTGATTGCGTAAAACCTAAAAGACCTAAGTTTTGTACATCATGTAGGACTGAAGGCCATGGAACTAGGGAATGTCCTAAATCACGTAGTAATCTCACAGTAAATTTATCCTCCTTATCAGGCTCTAATAGAGATGTTACACTTAAAATCGTATCAATAAATGGAATGAATACAGATGCATTAATAGACACAGCGGCTGATATATCAATGATAAAATACTCATTTGCAAAGCAAATTAATGTGCTTGTTCAACCTAAAAACAATGTTATTTCTATAACAGGAATTGGAGGTGGCATAACACAATCACTTGGAATTTGTACAGTGAATGTGGCTATAGACAATTTATTTTTAAAGGATGTGAAGTTGCACGTTGTAAAAGATGATACATTTCAAGGGCCATTCGTCATTGTCGGAAAGGATTTGATAGATTTTCCAAATTTAGTGATGATAAGACGGGAAGGAAAATCTAGAATGTTTCACATGGATGAATTTCGACGTCTAGCGAACATTGGAGTTGAAGAATCACCCCATGCAACTGCTATTCTGAGAGCATCAAAAACGATAACTGTTCAACGAATATGATACAAATGTTGGAAGTTGTAGATAACAAATCAACGGATGACGAAGTGATGACTTTTGATAACGCTGATAATGAATCAAGTTCGTCTTTATTAATTCAAGATGGTAAAACACTAGTACCCACAGTTAACTGCAGCGATAATACTCTACGCTTAAAGAAGGATCGAGTTATTTTAAGAGGTGTTTGGTCGACTGAAAATGTTGATTCTATAAAATATCCCGATATCAACGGTGACAAAGAAAATCTAGTTGCTATTGCCAAAAGAGATCTCAAAGAAAAAGTTAAAATTGATGACGTAAAGATTGGACCAGACACATCGGATGAGCAAAAGCAACGTGTCTGTGACCTATTGAATGAATTCAGAAAGTGCATCGCTCTAAGTCCTAATGAGTTGGGATGTGTCAACAATACAGTCATGAAAATAGTTAAAAAGGCTGGTAGTACTCCTGTCGCTCGTTCTCCATACCGTGCTTCCCACTACGAAAGGCAGATTCTAAGAGACATTATTTTAGAAATGAAAGATCAAGGTATTGTTCGAGATAGTTCATCTGAATATAGCAGTCCCGTTTTGCTTGTAAAGAAGAAAACTGGTGAATATCGAATGGTGATTGACTACAGACAATTAAACGCGCAGACAGTCAAGGACAAATTCCCTTTACCACATATAGATGATTTATTAGACAGAATTGCTGGTTCTAGTTTGTTTTGCATTCTTGATGCCTGCCAGGGTTTTAATCAAATACCTATGGATGATGAGTCAGCTCGTAAGGCCGCGTTTACAACACCAGACGGCCACTATAAACCCACTAGACTATTCTTTGGTCTTTCAAACGGGCCTGCAGTGTTTCAACGATGTATGTCATTAGCTTTAGGCAATTTATTATGTAATGGTGTGTCGTGTTTCATAGATGACATATTTTTTGGATCCTCTAACTTTGAAAATATGATCAATATGCTTAGAGCAGTGCTCGAAAAATTGTGCAATGCAGGGATAACGTTGAAACTATCAAAGTGTGAGTTTGCTAAAAAAGAGATTGAATATTTAGGATTTGTTGTCAGCAAGGATGGTATCAAACCTGGACCCAGAAAACTTGCTGCTGTTGCCGAATTCCCTGTTCCCCCAAAAAGGGATGAAGTTCAGAGATTTTTAGGATTGACTGGATTCTTCCGTCGCTTCATTGCTGGATATGCGTCAATTGCAGCTCCTTTAACCCGCTTATTAAAGAATGGTCAATTATTTGTCTGGACCAATGAACATCAAACTTCTTTTGAAAGATTACGTAATCTTCTTGTATCAAACCAGTCTTGAAATTGTTTGATCCTCGGGATGAAACCGAACTGCACACCGATGCAAGCTCCGTGGGTTTGGCTGGAATGCTACTTCAGAGAGACAGAGATAATACCCTTCGCTTGGTCTATTGTGTAAGCAGACGTACTAATCCAGATGAAGAAAATTATCATTCGAGCCGATTGGAGCTACTGGCTGTAGTTTGGTCTCTCAGTCGCCTTAGATCCCTTCTTCTTGGTCTTCGATTTACTATTATTACAGATTGTTCTGCAATTATATATCTAAAAACTCAAAAAAATATAAGGCCCCAAACGGCAAGGTGGATAGAACAGCTAAGTGAATTCAATTACGATGTTAAGCATAAATCCGGTGACCAGATGACCCATGTAGACGCCCTGAGTCGCGCACCAGTAGAAGACGAAGATCCTGAACAATCTAAAGAAACCACTGAATGCAGCCCATTAGATATAATAGTGAAATGTCCGGACCAACTAGTCGAAATTGATACCAGTATTCCATTAAATATAAGTGAGAAACCGCGTGTCTATTATATAAGTACTGAAGAAGACAAAGTAGCTTTAATTCAGTCCCAGGACGAAGAGTTAAACAATATCATTAAAATATTAAAATGCTCCAAGAAAAAAGCGGAAAAGAAAAATATTGTCAGTAAATAAGAACTTATAAACGGAATACTGTACCGCTTACAAATTGACAACGGTGTCTGCAAAAAATTGTTTGTGATGCCACGATCTATGAGGAAATATTTAGTTGTACGCTTTCACGATTTTTCGGGTCATTTTGGAGTTGACAAGGTCAAATTACTTATAACACAGCATTTCTGGTTTCCTCGAATGTCAGAATATGTAAAACAGCATATAAATCAATGCGTTACATGTGCTTTTACGAAAGTACCCGCCGGAAAAGTTCAGGGTAAACTCAATCCAATTCCGCCAGGTAAACGACCCTTTGAAATAGTACACATGGACTTTTTGGGACCCTTTAACGCTAGTTCGAATCGCAATACTGAACTATTAGTAATAATTGATAATTTGACAAAATTTGTTCGTTTACGTGCATGTACTAGTTGCTTTACTAAATGTGTATTGAAGTACTTTGAAGAATTCATAAATGACTTTGGAAGTCCTATCAGAGTCGTTACTGACCGAGGCTCATGTTTCACATCATCAGCATTTAAAGAATTCTGCATGAAGCATGGCGTAAAACATACTGTGAACTGCTCGCAAAGACCAGCTGCTAATGGACAAGTGGAGCGGATAAATCGTGTGCTTATACCTATGATTTCCTCAAATGTGCATGCAGATAACCATAGGGACTGGGACAAGATGTTGCCTGAAATCCAGAGATGCATTAATTGGTCGCCCAGCAAATCTACAGGCAAAGCGCCATTCCACCTATTATTTGGATACAAGCCTAGAAAACTTGATAATTTTCCAAGAGAATTGCTTCCAATGTCGGATGAATATGTTTCTCCTGGAGTACTGCAAGAAGAAGCACGAAACGATATACTGAAAGCACAAGAGAAAATGAAGTCCAATTTTGATAAGCATCACTGCACATACATATTCTGTTGGCGATGTTGTCGTTGTAAAACGGTTACCTGAAACCACTCCTGGGAGTCGCACAAAAACGCAAGTTCGATACAGAGGACCCCTTGTAGTTGTGAAGGTGTTTCCATCTGATGTATATCAAGTCACAGATTTTAGAACAAAAGCACAAGGACGTGTAAGACGGCATTATACAACTACAGCTCATGCATCGCAGATGAAACTATTTCACATTGTAAATGAAGATGAAATCGTTGACGTTGACTATGATGATGAAGAGGAAGATATGGTTAATGAACTCCCAAATACTCCACGAGAAAATAGAATAAAAAAATTGCCAACATACCTTCAGGACTATGTACTTTGAATAATTTACAATGTGCCTCATTTTCGTAATTTTATGGACAGGGTCGTCCATTTTTTTCAGGATGGCCGAATGTAAGATAATTATTAACGGCATTGTATTTTTGTGGCAACAGTTATTTTATGTTGATGTGTTTGGCAACAGTGTGAAAAATTCGATCTTGATAAAATAAAAATGGTGATTTCGTTATTCTAAGAATTTAGTCTTTTTTTATAAGTTAATATTTATATGAGAATATATAAGCCAAAAATGGTGTTGCTTTAATATATTTTATCTAAAATTTGCTCATAAACAATTCCTATATCAAATATGTACAGGAATAATTATTTTGACTTACTTATTTTTCGTGTTTAAGTTAATGTATTCATGGATATACTAAAAATGACAAAGATTTCATTCAAATTTTGAGTGAAACCTATAAATTCGATCCAATTTTTTTAAATAAAATTTCAAAAGTGATTTTTGGACTCACCATGATCTGAAATATTGAAATTTATCTACAATTCAAGATAGAGGTTTTTTTTTAAAAAAAAATTCATTATTACAATATTGTTTTAAAAATAGATGCTAACTATTTTCAATTTCCTTTTTGCAAGCACTTTTTAAAACTCAGAACTAACAAATGTGTACTAAATATTTCCCTATGTATTTGTGAATTGTCGGAAACTTAATATTTTAGTAATTCTTGGTCATTTACATTACAAAGTTGATATACAAGCCGATGCTGACTGAATTTGATGATAATAATATTTTTTTAAGATCAGTATGAATTATATTAACTTCATTTTTGTAGTTTTGTAAACCATTTTCTCAAATCCAGGAATTTAATAGTTTTGTACCCATAAATCCTCGTAATGAGATTTTGCCTTAGTTTTAATATTAGAAATTTGATCCCATAGAGAAATAACCGCTAATATAGTATCGTGAATGTTGCATATAATTTTGAAGATTAAACTTTGTTTTGAGTGTTCGGTTTTGTAAATTTTGAGCAGCGGGCATTGAACATATGCATTCTCTTCCTCAGGTCTCGATTCAAAATTACAAAATCAGGTATTTTTTTTTCTAAAGTTCATAAAAAAAATCGCTAAACCGTTGGCGATTTGGCGAAAAAATTTAACTGTCCGCCAACGACTCTTGTATTATAATGGTACTTTTGCTTCTCTGACAGCCGTAAAAAAATTACCAAACTTTTGATGAATTTTTCTTTTTATTTGTTTGTTGGGGATTTGACGATAATAATTTATTGGTTCCCAGCAACCCTCTTGGGAAAGTACTCAAAATCATTCCACATAAAAACCTCATGTTGCTTGAAGTGAAGTCTGTAACCAATACTTGCAAGATAACGAATTACGTTCTTGATTCTTTATTAAAATCAGAGAACGTAGTGACTGTCAGACATGCATTTTCTCCTATACTTAGTGTGCGTAAAAATGCTATTCGAGCGATGTTTCTTGTGAATGGATTTATACATTATAATCAGTTTATGTTATTAGAAAGCACGTTATCTTAGGCCAAGTATATATAAGCGTACCAATACATTTATAAGATTACAGTCAGAGAGAGTGCTTTGAAACATATAACACGCAAATCAATTTATTAAATAAAAACTTCCAAATAAAAAAAGGAACTAAGATTTATTGATATGCATAGTTCTGCTAAAAGTGTTTTTGGATTTATGTGAACTGATGGTTAATCCTTTGCAGTCCAAAAAATAATTGGATGCAAAATTATTCCCTTAATAATTCCTACAAATTTGTTTATTGCTATGAAAAATAAATATATATAATTCTTTTAAGTTGAATTTCTTTGAAAATTTCATCTACATCTCATAACCATTATGTAGGCATTTTTCACAATCAAATTTGAAAAATAAATAAAACGTCAAAATGATGCACACTCTTGAATGTCGAGTCAGTGGTGACATTGGACTGCAAAGGGTTATTTAAAAAAATATTATTATGCTAAATTTTATATATTATGCAAATACTATTATGCTATATTTTATATATTATGCAAATAATTTTATTCTATTTTTTTCTCATTCATTTCATATTTCATCTTTCAATCTATAAATACTCTTATAATCTAATTGATTATATTTGCGTTTCTTACTAAATTGTCTCTATATCCTCATATATGTAATATGTACAAAATGCATTTCGGGAGCGTAGTTTTAGCATTCAGTCTAAAGTATACAAAACTGAAAAAGAAAGCTTTTGATTGTGTCAATCAGTATATTCTGTTTGTTTATCAAAATATTATTTTAGGATTTCCTTGTTCCAAATATTGTCATACAAGTATTTAAATTCTTTTCACCTTGAATATAGCAATACTAAGCATTCTGGACACAAGAAAATTGGAAAAAGAATGATATTTGCCCTTCTCTACTGTAATTAAATTTGCAAGGACATTCAAATAAATCTCCAGCTCATCTATTGGATAATAGTTTCTGAGAGCATGCCGAATCAATAGGGATGTCGTGATGCCCAAGAAGTTTCCTCGTGATCTTTGAGAAACCGGGTGACCTTACAATGAGGAGGCACTGTCACGTGACCTCCCCATCAATTGATTAACCTGCAGAAAAGGAAGTAAATCTGGATGAGAGGAAATAAAAGAAAGAAACAGTTCCAAGTAAAAGAAAGATAAATTTTTTTCGAGAACTCACCTTATGTCTCGGCATCGTGGGCCGAAATTAAAAAAAAGTATCGAAAGTGTCGTTCATTAGAGGTAAAGTGGAACGAAATAGTCTAAATTGACGGAAGATTTGAAGTTATAGGGAGAAAAAAAGGGACGTTTTTTCAAGGGATATTTGTCATGATTTTTATCTTCACATTTCTAAGAGAACTCATCAGTGGAAAAAAAATTTTCCAGCAGTTTTTTTTTTAAGTATTAGTTGGATTTAAAATATATTTGACGGGAGACAAATAAAAGGACAGAGACTAAATTAGCAATGTAAATGATACTGATTTTCAGTTTTAATGTGAAATTCAACATTTCTTGTAACTTAGAAAACTATACAGAAATGCTTATTTAAAAGTGCCGCCATTAAATGTAACGTATAACATGCAAATTAATTCAACCAGAGGCACACGGGAAAATCTGAATGACCGAACCGGCACTATAAAAACAATGTCACGAACTGTGGTTGAGTTCAAAGGGTCATTACCGGTCACGGTACAGTCCTTCCCACGGTAAGTCTGCATTACAGTTTTATATGAATGCAGAAAAAGCCGGGGCATCAGAAACCCGCCATTTTCTGTACCGATCATGGAGGTGAGAACCAATCACCTTACAGGAAGCTTCTCATCCTCAATTTTTATCCCCCCCTACAAGTGAAAGAGATATCAATGGTGATCATATTCACAAACTGGCTTTTTCTACCATCTGTTAGCCACATATGAAAACTTTCGCGGCTGTAAAACTGGCTAGAACTGAGGTTGAGTCCTAATGACCATTGCCAGCAACTGTACAACCGTTCGCTAAGAAGTTCGTCCAGTCATTGATGCTAAGACCTACACACCCGCCTTTTCTTATTACCACAGAGTTGGGAGTAACAACCACCATGTTAGAACTTCTCATCAATTGTTTACTTAATCTAGCAAAAAAAAAATTGTCCATGGAATCAATTCAATTTTGAAATCAAATAATTAGTTTTGACTTGTTGATATTTAATTCTTATATTGCGCAATTTTAAATGAAATCCAGGATTTAGTTTAGTTAAATTAAATTTCTTTTTTTAAAAAAATATTATTATTTAAATATGCGCAAGTAAGATATGCAAAATAAAGACATTTCAAGCCGGCTTTCTTGCACAAATGTAGCGCGTCTTCCTCGTGTTCTGAGACTCCCGGGTTCGAGTCCTGGCTCTGGTATGGTTGTTCTTCTGTATGCTATTTGTGAGAAGTGTGAATCTCCACCCCTCTGTAAAAGGGGCTGTGCAAGAAAATGTGATGAGTGTGTAGCTATATCGTACTCTTGGCCCTAGTTGGCGCTTCTTCAAAAACAAGAGACGCTCCTTTTGGCTTAAATCTGCCGCTGTACCAGCGGGGGGCTTGTCAATAGGCAAGTGCCATAAATAACAACAATCGATATTTTAAAAGAAATTATTTAAGATAATATTTAGATTTCCACATTAAAAATTATTAATATTTTATAAACATTCATTTACTAAAGCCAGTTTATTAATAAATTTCCATTTAATAAGTTGTTTATTAATATCTTTCCAATATAATAAATGCTAATAAGTTGAACATGAAAAATACCAAAATATTTCAAATTTTCAATAATTTTTAAAATCAACTCTTTAAAAACAAATATTGAACTTAAATTTATATGCTAAAATATCCTTTTGTATAAGTTTAAAATGTACTTATAAAATAAGTTTATTAATCAATGATTAATATATCAAACATTAATTAAAACTTCAAAAGGTGATAATTCATAAATAAGTTACTCTTCAGTAAAGTATTAATTTTATGTCCCATAAAAGACAAGATTTCGGAGATGAGTAGTTGTCCTCTGAAAATATTTATTTTAAAGTTTATGTCTAAAGTTGAGTTTGAAATTTATGCCTAACTCTTTTGGCAAACATAACGTGGGCGGTGAAGCACTTGCTTCGAAAATCGACAATGGTATCACATTCTTCTTCTCCGAAATCGGAAAATTCTGAGCAGGTCTAACTTTTGTATTTTTCATCATGAATATTTATTTTCTTTATCAGTGAATTCAAATAAACATTTATTCTTAACGCAAAACAGCATGGATGATTCTTATCTAGAACATAGAGCATAGAATATGAATTGTGTGCAAGGTTGACCTTTCTGTTAAATTTATAGGTTAGATGATGACAGCGTTTTGCTTTACAAAGGATTTCTATGCACGGTAGCCATGATTACTCAAATATTACACAAGGCTTACTGAGATGAATAGTAGTAAGTATATGTAGCATAATGGGTAAGGGATGGACATTCGGGTTGAGCATTAGTGAGGAATGCAAAGCTGTCATCATGCGTCATTAAGAGGTATCCTTGATATAATCCGAGCACCTTACACTCTATATTAGCCACAATATCCTCCTTAGAGAGCAGCTGCATTTTCCAACATAGATGCACATAACTAAACTACAAGAGCATGATGTTTCAGCGCATAAACCTGATTTTTTAAAAATAATTAAACAGTTGCTATGAAATTTTATGTTGCTCCATTTACTTGTATTTATCAATTCAAATTAATTTGATCTTCTCAAAATAGGTAAATGAGAGCTTATTTTGTAATGTGTTGTTGGCTTACCTAAGCTAGCTTATATAAGCTCGAATAGCAAATGGATTAGCAAGAACAATTAACTTTTTAAAATTAGTATATCCTGAAAAGAAAATTGGACACCAAAAAGAGAGCAGTATTTTCCTTTATATAAAACCTTGCTAATGAAGTTTTTTTTGCATCCTGATACTGTAACATTTTTTATATATTTTATCATGCACTTTGATTAAATATAGCCTTCAGAGATCTTTATTAAACTGAATCAGAGTCTTGTGAAATTTAGATGAAGGAGTGTTGTGATATTAAGAAATTAAAACTAGAATATGAAATGAAAATTCAAATATTGTATTTCATGTGAAATTCAAGAATCATAGTCAATGTTATAAGTTTGTAGTACAATAATATATTGAAAAATATGAAATAGGTTTTATTATTTATTTCGTTGTTTTTATTTTTTCCTTAAGGTTTTCGTTTTCTTTCGTAATGTTTTTCTTAAAAAAATCATTTTTAATTATAAAAACAGTAGTTTTTACACAAAAATTTTATTTTATAACTTGTCATGCTCACACATATACACAATAACTAAAATAATAAAAAGTTTATTTAAAGACTCTTTCGTATCTGAGGAAGATTGATTGACTAATATTATATTATTTACATTGAAATAAGTTTTTTTTAATTTAAAGATATGAAAAATTACTTTTTGTGTAATAAAATATTTTTTAACCTTTAAAGATAAAAATCTAGTGATTTAAAGGAATTGCTATTTAAAAATATAATTACAATATAGAACGAAAGATTTTAACGTTCAACAAATGTCCAAGTGATGATTCGTCAAATGTTATTAGCTCTAAATATATTTGTTTTTCTGGCAGAAAATTTTGAACAAATTCGATGTTACTTTTTCCATACTTTACAAAGAGATTCGTATAAAAGAATATATATACATAAAAATGCATTACCTTGAGTGTAGCAATATAAAAAGAAGTTGTAAGTGTGAAATAATCTATCAAATGATTATCGTGACCATAAATTTCTAACACTAAAAATATTTGCTATTGTGAATTGCAAAGAATTTAAGCTCAAATGAGTTATTAGGTGTTGATCGTGTTGGAAATCACAATTATAAATATTGATATTTATGTATGTGAGGTTTTAAAACGAAGCTATTGCTATAAAAATGCTCATTGCCTTTGATATTATCTACAAATACGTTCTTTTCTTAGAATTGGTATTTCTCAAATATTATACAATATTCTTCAAGAAGAAGAAAAATTTTGGAAGCAGGCTCCTATGTTTGCCCTTCTACCTCTTGTGTACCGATTACACTTCCTTTTTTTGGTTCAAGTGGACAAACACATCAGTCAGTTGAAAGAACTCCACTCACATCAGAAGGTGGAGCATCCAAACACACACATAAAGATCTCAAAGCGGAACAGTCACGTATAGGCCTTACCGTTGGAGACCAATAACCCTGAGGAATAGTCGCCATTTACTTTATTCCCGATTGGGAATAAAACGTGCCGATAAGAAATTCTTTCACAGGTTTGGCTCGATGCTTCAGTAGAGGCATCTGTAGCAAAGCTTATACACGTTTCTGGGCATCACAGAAGTCAAAAGGCTCAATTGCGTTCCGCTCAGAATATTATGGTTGATAGTATGAGGGGGAATTAAAATCAATTTAGGAATACACTTTCATAGTATCAAATTTTATAATTTTCATACTAGGAATGCACAGTTAATTGGCAAGAAAATTGCAAATAGCTTGTTTTATATGTATATACTTTCCGAAAAGAAAGTAATATCTATGGGTTATTTTGTTTCACTTGCTACAAAGTAATCTACTTTTTATAAATCTGTTATGAATGCTAGGTCAATAAAAATAATTTTATTGCATCATATTTTCAAAATATGCATCGCAGCAAAATGATATACTCTAAATATTTTCCGATGATAATTTTATTTTGAAAATTTGGTGCATTAAACAGTTTTTTAATATATGCCACAGGTCATAAAATATGAAATCTTTAATGGAATGCCTTTCCTGCTGGATTAAATTGCCAGCTATCTGGATAAAAATAGCTTGTCGTTTTCTAGGGGTCCCGGGTTCGAGTCCCGGTTCGGGCATGGTTGCTCTTCTATGTGCTGTCTGTGTGATGTGTGACTGCGTCCCCATGTAAAAAGGGGCTGTGCAAGCAACTGTGGTGAGTGTAGATCTAAGTCGTACCCTTGGCCCTTTTTGACGTTACTTCAAAAACAATAGACGCTCCTTTCGGCTTAAATCTGATCCTGTCTCAGCAGGGGACTTGCCCATAGGCAAATGCCATAAGTAACAAAAACATTAAATTTAATGGCCTTAATGTAAAGGAATTTTCCAGATAAAACTGTTATTTAAAGTAATAAGTGAACTTTACTAGATAGCTTGAAATTTATCAGGCATATTTATGGCAAATTTCTCTTAAATTTACCGTTTCCTTTGAAATTTGAGTCATTTTAATAATGAGGTCGATCAAATTTAATATATAACATTTCAAATTCTCAATTATATATTTATGAATTAGCTTGTGTAGGTTAAAAATAAGGTTTATTATTTTATTTGAAAAATAAATTATTGTGATTTCTTAACATGCAAGATAATAATAAATAATTATTAACGTCATTAAAACTATTGAGTCATTTATTTAAGTTTTTAAAAATTATATTATTTAAAAAATCAAAAATCGGAGTAATATGGCATTTTTACACTGATATTAAGTTTAATATTCGATATCTAAAGCCATCTAATATTTTTCAACGATATACGATGATAATTTTCAACATAATCATTAAATCATAAATGGAAATTTCAATTAAACAATGTCATGAATTAATTAGAAGATAATTTAAAATAATGTAGATAAGGGAAAAATTATATAATTCCTTTTGAAGATTAGGCGAGAATTTTAGCATTTATTTTTAAGCGGTTTTAGTTCATCAAGAAAGTATTCTTAGGAATGGTTGAAATTAGATATAAAACAGAAAAGTAAAAAAAAAAGAAGAAAAAGCTTTGTTTTTATTAATGTTTCTATATATATATATATATATATATATTCTTAAGAAGAAAGTTTGCAATGAATAATCTTAAAATAAAGAAATTGCTCAACTGAAAAGTTCTTCCGAAATTTCCGCCATTTTTAATATTACATTTTATTTATCTTATAGCCGCAAATTGAAATTATGAAATAAAGAAACACGAATGTACTCTGAAATACAAATTCAATAAATTTAAAAGACTCGAAATATTTGGTTTGCTTTTTCATTAAGTATTTTCTGTAGGAATTTTATTAATTTCAATTTTTCCTATTGTATTGCGTGGTAATTATCAATTTTATGAAGACATATTTTGAAATCAAGCATTTTTAAAATCAAATCAGAGAAATTATACAAGATTTTCTCTATATATACAGAGAGAAAAAAATTTATATGGAAAAATTAAACTTTTTTAAAATTTAGTTTTAATGCTGAAAATAAAGCAGAAATTTCTTCAGAATATCTTCTTAATATTCTACCAGATTGCCAAACATTTTTGGCTATCAAATTCATCTCACTTATTGAATGATTCCATAACTCACTGAATAAAATTTAATGATCTTCATCTAATGGTAGTTTCCAAATTAGATTTCATTCAAACTAATGACGCATCATCAGGAAATGAAATCTTTCAACTATACTGATTTCAAATTGCTCTGGATTCTCAACGTTTTGAAATCTCATTCATCTGTTAATGAGTTAATTAAAGTTATCTCTAGATACTTGAGGCTTCCGAATCACACATTTATGAAGCATCATTCTTAATTTCTAACGATACATTGTAAAATTAATTCATATGAATAAACCTCTACGAGTCTAACAGGGCTTAAAAGTAGAAACATGCAAACCACAGTGCAATTGAATAATTTAACGGAAGAAAGAATTTTCTCGATTGATTTCAGGGAATAAAACTAAACTTGCTAAGTCCTTAGCATATCAATGTTATAGTTCAAGATATATTTGAATCAGAGATCCATTATATACATGAAACTTATACCTCTTAAATCTGTCAAATATCACGAAGTAAACAGAAATGAAGAGAAAAATATATTTTAGAGAATCATCTATTATTATTATTATTTATTTATGGAATTAGAAAAAAAAATAACCTGAGGAATATTGAGAAATTTGGTTTTATAGTAAAAATAACAGTTGTTAAATGTCACGAAGAAATCAGAAATGAAGAGATATTAATTATCTATTATGATTATTATTGTTATTATTACTTATTTTTGGAATTAGAAAAAAAATAATCTAAGGAATATTGAGAAATTTGGTTTTATAGTAAAAATAAAAGTTGTTAAAGATCACGAAGAAATCAGAAAACAAGAGATAATTTTATTTTAGAGAGAGAATTATCTATCATTATTATTTATTTTTGGAATTAGAAAAAAAAAATAACCAGAAGATTATTGAAAAAATTGGTTTCATAGTAAAAAATAACAGTTGTTATCTGTATATATAAGTGAAAATATTGCAACCATAGAGAGAAAACCACTGAAAAATATTAATTTATAAATAAAAACATAATATTCATTTCTAAACTGTTAAATTTTACAAAGCAAGTTTAACATACAAGCTAAATTTGATATTCTTTCTTAACATTTTTATTTTAAAGCATATAGCTTACCTTAAAAAGTTAAATAAACACTCATGCTAAAGCATTAGATTTCCGAAAGTATAGACTGTAACATTTCTTCCAAAGAGAAAAAAAATGCAAAAAATTTCCCTAAGCAAGATATGCTTCATTCAGCACGTAAATTTAACATAGAAGTAGCAATTGCTTAACTTGGTAAAACATAAATTGTCCCCCATGCTTTAATTACTCCTTTCCCTTTCGGTGTTTTTAATAGCAGGTGAGGAACTGTTTGTAGCAAGTGAAATTGTGCATAAAAGGCCCCTAAAACATACCTTTGCAACAAACCATAGAATTAAATGCTGAACAATTTTGTGGAAGGGTGTTGTTGATCCTCCCAAAAAAACGCATGATAAAAGATGTATGCAAATTGTCCTCCATGAGTTGCGAGCGTTGCAAATGGAGGCTCTTTCCAGAATAGTTTAAGTGGAGTCACATTTCATTTAAAAAAGAATTTTTTAATGCACTTAAGGTAAAAAGTGTTTCTAAGTACAAAGAAGGAATGCAAAGAAGATGTTCCTAGATTTAAAATTATGTAAAGAGGCTTCGTGCTGCTTGATTCTTTATATACTACATAAGATGATTAATATACTATGAAAAGTTAAACAATATTTATATTTATATTTATTAAATAAATATATTTATAAATATTGTATTAGTATGTTAAGTAATGAATACCTAGTATTCCGTTAAAGTATGAAATCCTTTATTTTATAGAATACCTAGTTATTCCATGAAAAAACTGATTGTGTTAGATAAAGTGTAAAACTATCTTGTATTTCATGGTTTAACTAGTTATTTCATAGAATAACGATCTGCAGACCGTTAAGGTGTAAAATAATCTATATCATGTATCTCGCTCTACAAATACATTTACCTTCCACCTTTACTCATTCTGAAGCATCTGTGTGGTTTGTTGTTGTTGTTGTGTCAAATGGCACTTGTCATGGACAAGCCCGCTGCTGACCCAACAGCAGATTTAAGCCGAATGAAGCGTCTCGTATTTGAGTAGCACCAACTAGGGCCAAGAATACGACTTTGCTACTCACTCACCATATTCGCTTTCACAACCCCTTTTTGCAGGGGGGCACATTTACACATCTCACAGATAGCACACAGAACAACCATGCCCGAACCGGGACTCGAACCCGGGACTTCCAGAACACGAGGAAGACGCGCCACCTCTGTGCCAGCAAGCCGGCATCTGTGTGGTTTACCGTCCGTATCCCAGTGCCTGAAGTTGACAGAGGAAAAGGTGATCCCAAATCTATTTTAGCTATCATCATAAAAATAACCGAACAAGGATTTTTTCAATTGGGCCCAAGAAACGGACACATAAAACAGTTATATTCCCCATCCCAGTTCAGTGTCTGTGAACAAAAATTAATTAAAATCGAAGAAGTACCGGATGTAGAAATATTGCTCCGGTCAGTTGCTATAGCTCAAAGTTTAGGTACTGGTCAGGGATTTAAAAAATGTTCGTGTAAAACCCAGTGTGTCAACAAAACATGTTTTTGTTTTAGAAATAAAGTTCCTTGTAATTTCAAGTGTCATTTTAATAATCCTTGTTGGAACAAATTATTTTGTGGTACGTTTTCATAAATACCATTTATAAGCTGGATAAATTAGATAAATTGCTTCTTTTTCATTTTAATTGTCTATCATTAGTTTATTTATAGAATACCTAGTTATTTCATTTTAGATAAATTGTTTATTTTACACTTTAACTGTCACTCATTAGTTGATTTATACAATGCCTAGTTATTTAATTGAATAACTAGTTAAAGTATCAAATTAATAACATTTTACTCACTTTAACGGACACTATCAGTTATTCCATGGAATAACTAGGTATTCTAAAAAATAACTGCATTATATACTGTAAAGGTAACATATATGTAACTTATATACACATATCTCTTAAATGAGACAGCAATCCTGTTAAAAACAAAATATAATATTAAATTTTATATTTAACAACGATTATATGTTTTAATGACGAGACAAATGTACTACATCACCATAGATGTTGCTCGAAGTGGAATGAAAATGGCTTTTTATTGATTGGCATTATATTTGGAAAATATTATTTTAAGTAGAAAAACAGAAGGGAAAATATTGTACTAAAATGATATTCCAGGTTAAAAGACATGAAAAAAAATATTTAAAATTGAATTTCCTCTTAGCTGCATGTGTCATTCAAATTTTATGTATATGTATTCTTTCAGAACATAATTTAAAAGATTGAGGTTTTATGGACTTAAAAATTAGTACAGAAAAATAGAAAATGGGACTAATAAATGTATTATAAAACTGAAAACCTGACATGAAAGGTGTATTTTTTCTCAACATTGAATTTAACATTATTAAGATATTCATATCAAGCACATCGAATTGAATTACTTAAATATCTTAATAATATTGTTGAAAATGCAAAAGATCTCAATAACTTTTTTGAAACTTGATTTTCCTTACTTTATTTTGTTTTAAATTTCTCTCTGGATTAGTTTTAGCACCTATTTATCTGAAAACAGATTTTAAAACATTTGCTAAATTTTGGCAAAAGAGTAAAAAATATCAGTATTTTTCATAAAATATGTAATTATTAATCAGAAAGCTTATTTTAAAAATATATAATAAGAAACGTTCGATATAATATTTACAATGTCAGATTTTATATATATTAT
>JAOUZG010016999.1:2307572-2383051 GCA_026289955.1 Argiope argentata | reverse complement strand
ATATATATATATATATATATATATATATATAGTTCAAATTTTCAATCGTTAATAAAATACTTTTTTTTATGTTAATACAGTTTTTTCAAATATTAATTCCTTAATTTTCATTATTTAATTAAAAACTAACTTTCTCTTTATAAATCATTATTTATGGCGAATGAGACTGTTAGTCTGGTTGGTAGGTCGTTGGATTCACATTCGCTAGGTTATAAGTTCGAACCCGGCACATGAAGGCTCTGTTAGTGCGTGCGGACGTTAAATCTGTCATGGTCACAGCGTAATAGGAGAGTAATGCCACTGGGGATGCTGGGTCAGAGGTGACTGTTCTATGTTTCAGATCGTAAATTACGATCTAAGGACAAATGTATGAATGAAGTTCGTCTCCTTAAAAACGGTTTGTGTGTGTAAGCTAGAAAGTCAGATTTCTGCCCGCTTTGAACCCCTAAGCCTTCGAATGCTCAGAATTTTATAGCGTCAGAAGCTAATGTAACCCTCTTTGTGTTGTAAGCGTAACACGAGAACAGAAATTGTAATTATTTAATAAAAAGTAACTAAAATAAAAAATTTCTTTGATGAATTTAGTAGCAATTAACTTATTTTTTATATTAAGGGTTGGTTTTTGTATTTTATCCTCAAATTATATTTCTCCAGTATAACGCATGCATTAATATGAATTAACTTCAGAAACTAAAACTGAAACTTCATAATCTAAAATTAATAGATTTATAAATCATTAAGACCCATTACAAAAATTTCCTGGAATCGAGAAATATTATGTATGCAAAACGACATCAATGATTAAAACAGAGCCTAAAAAAGTATTTAAACACACCTTTTGAACAAAATATTAAATTAAAATATTCAAAAGTATTATAAAGATATTCTTTAAAAGATTACTGTAAAATTATATATTATAGTTATAAAAATGTAAATTTTTCATCTCTGACTTTTTCATTGCATTCTTATACTTGCTATCTTATAAAACATTTTTCACTCATTATTTGGAGTTTCTGGAGAAATCATTAAATAATAAAAATAATAATAAAATGTAAAAAAATAATAATTAGGAAACAATGAATCCCTTTCAAGTTGGTTTTAAAAAATCGGACAAAATTTATAATAATTGTTAAAAATATAATTTTAATTTTTCTTCAAAATCCTTCATTTCTTTTTCTCATATTCTAATGAAAATTACAAATTGTTGATATTGCATTAAATTAACATTTAAATCTTAGCCTTTTAATATATTGGTTAGAAATGTTTGAGTTAATCAAACTGTGAATTGACGATCACAGAAAATTAACAACATATGTTACTTGCTTGGACTTTGAGCTAATAGTATAGACGCAAGTCGGAATGGTTGATGAATTTTAATGCAAACAAAAATGAAATTAAATGTCATATACTAAAATTAACTGTTCGACATGAAAACGTATTGCTATCAAAAAAATTATTAACCATTATTAAATTTGAAATTTCCTAGCATCTTTAGTAAAGACCATTTATCATAGTGCATCATTAAAACCATTCATCATGAAATAGCCTATTGAGATATTTGAAATTTTATAGAGCATAAAGAAATTTAAAACACCAAAATAAATGGCGTATAAGGTTATTTTCAAAATGCAACATAAAGTTAAATATTTTACAAATATAATTATAAATGTTCTGTGTCGTCTTTGTGGCACACAGGTAACACGTCTTCCTCGTGTTCTGTGAGTCCTAGGTTCGAACCCCGGTTCTAGCATGATTGTTCTTCCGTATTCTATTTGTGAGATATGTGAATGTCCCCCCCCCCCTGTAAAAACCGTTCAAGCGTGTGGGTGGATGTTTCATCCTCATATGATCTAGAAGTCAGACTTCTGCCTTCGGGTGCTCCGGGGTCCATACCCTCAGAAGCTACTGCGCCCCTTTTTTCCATGATAAAAAGCGGACACGATATCATTATCAACAAATCATGTCCTGTACTATGTCTTTCATTTCCTGATACAATCCTTAGAAACTCAAGATAACTTATTGAGTGGTTGAAAATATTACAAGTTGTGCTACGGATGGTAGAATGCACGTTCTATAATATCGGACACAGTAGAAATGAGTTCTGACCTACCGTCAGGAGAAAAACCCTAATATTTCTAAAAATATGTGTATTTTTTCAATGCAGACCCCTTCAAATGTTATATACCTGCTCTGAAGTATCTCTCAATTCTGAAATATTTGAAATAACATATCTGTCTGCATTTCTTTGCCGTAGGTAGACGAGTCTAAGTGAAGAGGGAAGTAGGCATTAAAACAGGCCACAGCATTTGGCTGACTAAGCGCGCTTCATCAGGCGAAAAATTCATTTCGCTTGTACTGATGGAGATATATTTATATGACAGTTAAATAAAATTAAATTGTAAGAAAAATTAAAAATTCCTTGTTATTTGAGCTTTAAAATAATGTCTTGAATGAAGAAGACTTCAACTATATTTCTTCAACTGCTTTTGTATTGATTTTTAAATACTTGCGACTGTCGTTAATTAAATAAAAACCATAGAATAATAATAAAATAGTTTGATATTTTCTTGAAGATTCATGTGTCATTAAGATGTAGAAAACTTTAGTTCAAACTTAAAATCCCCAGTTATGTTTTTTTTCACCAATGCATCTTTTTTAATGATGATTATATGTATTCAATGGGACTCAAATCGCAATGATAAGGAGGCAGTCTTTCAATATCATGCCCTGCTTCGAAAAAAATGTGGTCCAATTACGTTTGAAATCGGCATTTTTAAAGAGTGAGTGTCCCTGTTCAAAAAAATTATGTTAACATTCTGAACTACAGCTCTTGCTTGAGGATGCAAAGTCTTCCCACTTTTAAATGTAGTCACTGCATAAGGCAAATCTACAATTCAATTCAAACAAATGGCAGATTCTCCTTCACAGCTAAAATCAAAGATTGGCGAAGCAAAACAAGAAATAGAATTGATGAGAAAAATCACAAAATATGAGCGTCGGGTATGGTCCGAAGTACAAAGGAAAATCACGCTTCTAATCGGCGATTCTTCTTACGATAATGATTCTTCAAACCTGTTCTTTTGACGCCAAATAAAATACAGTCCTTTCCATTACCCTCAAAATGTAATAGAATGTCACGTTTCCAAGGCGACAAATTCCTACTTTTAGGGTTACTAGGGTTTTTCAACTGACGGTAGGACAATACCCGTTAGACAAAATATTCGAAGGACCCCCACATTCAAATAGTAAGCTTCATGGTTGGAGTTATGTCATACAAAGGCTTGTTAAAAGTAAAATTGAAGATAAAGTAGTGAGCAACAAGTTCCAGAGTACCTGTTTCAGGTAACGGATTCCGTGTGGAAGAGTAAAACATTTTATAAAATGTTTTGATGTAGCAGATAAAAATACTAACATATTATTTTATCACTCATCAAATTTTATAAAATTGTGATGATTAGTTATTGTTACACATTGACTGCACAAAATTTCTATTTGATAAATATTTCTAAAAATATGTGTATTTTTTCAATGCAGACCCCTTCAAATGTTATATACCTGCTCTGAAGTATCTCTCAATTCTGAAATATTTGAAATAACATATCTGTCTGCATTTCTTAAGAGCAACAACTGTCAACTTTGAAAACACCTATTTTTGATTTAATCCTATTATTCCGAAATAAAACTAAAATACAGACGTAGCTAAATACAGATTGGAATGTATGCATTCAATATTCTGTAGAACCAAACATACTTAAGTTATAGTTTAAGACATGAACGCATGTTATATCATTGTTAAAGTGTAGAGAAAAGAATCCAAGTTTGGGATTTGTCCTGAATATGCTTACCTTATTTCACCAATATTTAGAATAATAATTCCTAGCAACAACTGAATGTAAAATTTCTTCATGCTTGCACTTTGTAAACAGATTAATGTCGAAGTTACAAAATATGACATTCGACTCATTAGAGACTTTTTTTAAAAAAATGGCCACGGTTAATTTTTTAAAGATACAAAAGGCGTTTCCTTCCAGTATTCTAAAGTTATCATGCACATTGATTCATTTGTATAGGATTCGACTGTGTCTACTAGAAAACTCCGTATCGGATTGAATAATGTCTAATGTTTTTCAATTTGTTTCTTTTTTTTGGTAATACTCTTTTGTCTATAAAATTTAAATTAAACATTTTTTATAAAATTCTTTTAACCACTTAGCATTCAATGATGTATCTGACAAGCGCATCGAATTACTGAATTTTTATTTCCAAGTCTGTAATTAAGCCACAGAATTAAAATATTTAAATATGGAAAAATCAATATGAAACGATTTGGTATCCCAAATGTTCAATATATTATTTAAAAAATCAAATTAACAATAAATTACCAAAATAGGATGAGTTATCTAATTAGAAACTTAAATAAATTCGCATGTAAAGTAGTTAAGTAAAGTATTTATATAATTTCTTTAAAAAAATATTTAAAAATAATTTATGTAATTTGAATCACGATAAAGCTTATTTAAACTTCTAAATGACCGTAAATAGCAATTTTGGATACTGTATCTGAAATTCAATTAACTGAAATCCATAGTATAATTTGAATAGTGAAAATTCGGAGAAACTTTGAATTACATTCTGTATGCATATATATTCTTGTCAGTTTTCGGCATGAATTTAAAAATGGCAAAAACAATTTTTAATATACTTGGAAGCAAAGTTCTACTTGGGATATTAAGTAATCTCCAATGATTGAATTCTGCCTCCTAAACGGTGGGGACACGAATTCAGGTGGAACACGTTTGCGTTAATTAATGAATCCAGAACGCTATTAGGGCCATTCAACGTATCACAGCGGCGATATTTCAGGCGGTGAGCGTTTATTGACAGAATGTAATGCGAACAAATGAAGGAGCAATCCAACAAGCACGCCAACAGCTATTAACTATGCTTTCGGCTTCAAATACGCTCACAGCATCCCAAACTATTTATGGTCCAGGATTTAATCGCACTTGCCAATTACAATTACATTCGCATCAGGGTGTGGTGCGGACAGCTTTCTCACCCAAAAAAGAATAAATTCCACTCCCTGCTACTGTTTTCAGTCGATATGCGACATTGAAGTATTTATTTACGTATAGTAAATGTTTTACGAAATTACATTTAAGACTGATTACGAGTTAAAAAAATAAAATGCGCGTTGTCATTCTGTATTTTAATTTTACATGGGGAAAAGTGAAATAAATAAGCAGTCCCGAAATGTTGCTAATGGTTGAAAACTCACATATATCATCCCGGGATGGATATTTCTAGGTGATGCCTGAGCTAATATTACAGAAGAACTTAAGTAATAAAAACCAATAGAAGGATACATATATCAATAAACGCAACATTAATAGAATGTGGAATGCTCTTATTGCACTTATAGACGTCTCTCTCCATTATCATCCATGGAAACTCATGGTACGCTAAAGCTTCCAGATCGAACTATTCTAGATTCGAGACCAGATTTCAGGTAAGAGTAAAAATTCTTATATATAGAAGGCCTTGATGAAAAGCAATAAATATGTCGGATTTGCAACACCCCCAGAAATTTGTATCGGTTTCGTTTTATTTAGTTATATGAGCATTCCGTTGTAAATCAACTCTAGTGCTATTTGGGGCGGATCTCATAATTTTGAAACGCTGTCAGTTGACGAGGGCAACATCTAAGCTGATACCCCCTCTTCACACCACACCACATCAGCGGGAGGTCGTTTAGTCATTTAACGTGCAATTGGCCCCCTTACGTGACGGTTCTTCGGTGGAATCGGATCACGAACTTCTTAAAACCCTACCGCCCACGAGCCGAGACCTTATCACAAGGTCACAGCAGCCCGTAAAGCTCTGCAATTTTCACTCAAAGACGCATCTGTTTTCATGATATATGATATTTAGACTTAATATTCAATATAAAATTCAGAAAGTTCAGTTATGTATAAAAACACTATAAGTTACAAAATAAGCAACTATCTGCTTCCATGATTTTTCGAAAATAAACTTTTAATTTAGAGCTGCAAAGAGATGGTCAGAGAGACAGAAATTATAAACAAATTATTTATAAATAATCGGGTTAATGTTTCATAAAGAGAAAAGAAAAAAATTGCATTAAAAATCTGCAGTTTATGTGCAGGTAAAGCATATTCTGCAATTAAAATGTAGTGTACTTTAGTTTCTAATATAAAAACTCCCTTTCTTGTGATAATTCATTCTGACTTAAATTCGATATCAAAATTATTTTGACACGTTACGCTTTTATGGATTTAATTTTAAAATATCCTTTGCTTTTTATAAGTTTTTTTAATATATTTATTTTTAGAACATTCCTAAGTATTTGCTTTCATTTTTCCCCTTTATTGAGTAATTATTTTCTACTTCTTATTCCTTAATTTGTATTTTTTAAATAAAACTTATAGCACCTTATTTCCATTTTTTTCTCTAAATTTCTTTTAACGAAATCAATTATAAACAATTAATTTTTATAGATATTTTATTTTCTTATTCATAATTAACTACGCATGACTTTTGCTACGGCGTATTTATCGATATGAAGCTACTGCTTAAATATTCATACCTTCATGTATAGCAAGAAGTATTGAAAATATATTGAATACTTTCTTTGAAATATAAAATTTATATATTTGTAATAAAGTATTTATAATATTTCATGTTAAAAATATAATACTTACAAAGAATAATATAAAAATAATTAAATTCAAAAATATTTTAATTCAATTATGCATGCAATTAAAACTCACAAGGAAATCAAACAGAAGAACAAAATGAACCTTTGGTTTTATAATATATATCCGATTATTAAGAGAGTTTTAAGAATTATTTTATAGAAGTATATAATGGATTAAATTTACATAAAATATAGCGGAAGCAACGATAATAATAGTTTAAATTTAAGTTAAAAATGGTTTTATAAATTGTATTTCTCCATAAGATGCTAAAAAATGCACAGTGTATCAGCAAAAATTCAGCTATAATATTTATTTTAATTTATCTGTGCACGTGTAAGAAGTGAAAAAAAATCTTTTCATATCGAAATACACAGTATACAAAAGGAAGATTATAAAATAAAAGTCTATTTTTAAACAATAAAAATATCTGTAGAAACTATACGTTGGAATTTAAGAACATCTTTTTCCAAAGGAATGTTCAAGGGAGAAAAAATATCACCAAACGTGGCAACATTTCAAGATTTACTCTAATCCCTAACTTCAGTGAGAATTCTTTCTTTGGCGTCTGTGTGAAGCAATAAAGTGTCTAACTGCGCCACAACGCCGAATGCATTTCTCTCTTCCGATATCTCTTCGACACCATTCAAATAATTTTGAGCCATTTGGCGAGGTTAATGAAGCGAAGAGTTAACTCTTGGCGCCACCAGCTTGTTTCTATCCCCCTAGGAGCATTAGTAGTTATGTGAAATAATAAATCTCCAAAAAAATCTCCAGAGAAGACTTTCTAAAGAAAGACTTAAGAGCAGAGAGCTTGTCGAATTTCCTCCAAAACATATTTTAAAAACTGTAATTTTCTTTCCTCAAAGTTTCCTGCAGTGGTGAGAATTGTCTCGATGTTTTCCTTAGAGGTTCTTTTTTTAAATTGAATCTCTCAGAATGGAATTCCTGAATCATAATTTTTGTTAAGGTAAGTTTTTTGCAAGAATTTTATGCTGAAAGAAATCTGATAAAAGAGAAGATATTTCTCTCTGTTTTTGTAAATCCTAATTTTTACCATCTGATATAAAAGAAGGGATTGGTGCTAATACGTTTTATGTGTATTACTAGGTTGTATTTACATTATTTTGCCAGAATTTTTTCTTTGATTACCTTAGCACGAATATTAAATTCTTATACAAATATGAAATGTGAATCGCAATAATTTTTTTTTATTTGTTTGTGAATTATAATTTAATTTGATATTTATGTATTGAGGTGTTTTAAAAGGCATGAATACATTGAAAGCAAAACTAATTTATTTAAAAAAACGATTTTTTTCTTCTTTGTTATATAATTCCTTGATTTTCTATTGAAGGCATGCATCCATTAAGCAAATAAGCAATAAAATCTTCTTTTTACTATAGATAATAACTATAATTTTGTGTATTTTCAAGTTGTTTAGATTAGTTTCTTCTATCGATAATGTAAAATTATTTTCAACGTAGTCTTTTATTTACTGTCAGTTTTTACTATCAAGCATTTCTTTGCTTTAAATTTAAAACTATGTGTATTTATTTGTATTATTTCTCTATGAAATCAATATCATACCTCTTTCCTAAGAAATAGATTTCAAAATGAGGTGAAAGTAGTTGTGCTGAAGGGTTTAAAACTTTCTTATTGCAAAACTTCTTTATTGCAAAACAACTGCTGTGCATATTGTCTTATGAAACAATGTTATATGAATAAATTGGATGTAGCAATTTTTCACTTTGCCAGAACAGAGTTCATAGATAAAAAAAGTGAGTTTTTAAAATAACTTTCGTTTTAGCTACAATCTTTTTTTTAAATCCCTTTCTCATGTTTGGAAAAGACTGTCAATTTATTTAGCACAGTTTTTAAACATATGCTAAATATATTTACTTGCAGTTTTTTAATAATAACAAGGAAAGAAAGTTGTATAGTTTTGAATAGCTGCCATTGAGTTATACCATTTTAATTGAAATGAATTAATCTGGTGTGGCATCTAATAAAGAAGAAATTCGAAGATAGGTACATCTCTGTTAAATATTATATTTCGAAAAAATATCAGGTTTCACAAACTGTTGGGCGAGCTCATTACTAAGAAAATTTTAATATTGTACGACGTCATTCTTTTACAATGTTTCTTCCAATCCTCCCTTTTTTTTTTCTTATCAAGATCGTATTTCCTTATTAGATGATGAAATAATCTACTTTTCTGTTCTTGGGTGTTTAATAGGTTTATTTATGTAAAAATGAAATAGGCTAATACTTGTTTGATTTTGGAGCATTAAAATCGAAGAATAAGCATTTTCTATTAAAAGATTATACGAAGCGTTTTTACCTTTTTGCACCCCGATGGTGCCTCAAACTCACCACTCAAGATAGAGCATCCTTTTGACGTTTTATTTATTTATTTTTCAAATTTAATTGTTAAAAACGCTTAGATAATGGTTAAGAGAAGTAGATTAATTTTTCAAAGATATTCGACTTAAAATAATTATGTATATTTATTTTTCATAGAAATAAACAAATCTTTGTATTAGGTGAATAATTTTGTATCTTATTATTTCTCGGAGGGTAAAGGGTTAATATATGAAGATATTGTGTGCTTGCGTCGATTTCTTACTAAAGACTCTTGGTTTAATAGCCACAAGAGGAATATATTATTATTTTGTAATATAGAACGATTATTTGATACATACATACAGATGTGGGTGTCACAGGAGGAATTCGTTGTTACTTTATAATGCAAAACTATTATTTAATACATAAAGATTTGGGCGTCACAGAAGGAATTTGTTATAACTTTGTAATGAAAAAACTATTATTTGATACACATAGATTTGGGAGTCTCAGGAGGAATTTGTTATTACTTTAAAATACAGAACTATTATTTGATACATATAGATTTGGGTGACATTATTTGGGTGCATGTTAGTAAACGTATGTTCTCTTAAAGTCTCTTAGCTCTATATAAAGAAAATTAAATTAATTATTCTGGTTTTATCCATTACTTCTTCCATGTACGATTTTTAACAGCTTTTGTAACCTTTTCCCAAGAATAATTATACTATTAGAGACTCTTACTCATATTCTTTGGATGCTTTCATTAGATTACAATGAGAAGAAAATTGAATTTTCTCCTCCATCACTATCCAGAGGTCTGTACAATCCAATTTTGGGTCTGCCCCCTTTTTTCAGATGAATAGCCTTCATTACCTGAAGTAAAACAGAAAGAAAATTGTGCCAAGAACAAAATCCTCCACAGAAGAAACAAGAAGTCAGCAAAAGTGAAATCCTCTCATTCCTCGGGAAATCACACATCTCGCGTCTTCTGCTGAAGAAAGAAATTATAAGAATATATATAAAAAAGGCATTCTTTGTATAAGGAAGCATATAAGTCTTAAGAAATGTATCGACGCAGCAGAAAGTTTGTATCAATTTTGGGAGTATTTTCCTTGGCTGTTTTTTTTAAACTGGAATCGTATTGGAAATAAAAAGTTAGCCTTATTTCTAGGATTCCTTTTATTAATTACTTCACCTTGTGAAATGAAACAAATTTTCTATTTAGGTGTTAAAGATATTTATAATTTAAAATTTATAAAGTATTTACGTATGAGTTTCCACATTTGTTTTCGACGATGATATTATCTTATTGTATGAAATCATGCCTCGTTTATATAAGAAGTGTTCAAATGAAAAGTTGGAAACAACTTTAAGGCTATAAATGAAACGTTATTCAAAGGCCTGAGTACAGCATTCCCATTGATTAACGAGCCAAATGATATCTTGTCTCATCATTCATGTGGCCGGGAAGAGATCCAGTCTTTCATAGAGTCCTTGAATTCACCATCCGAGTTGAAGTGCATCTCCTTGAAATATTTTTTCAGGGTACCATGCGCATGAAAATCGCAGGGTTACATGTCGGGATCTGTAGGATGAATAGCCAACGAAACAGACTCTTCATTTTCTCACTGCTTTCTCTGTAACACAGTCTTTCCCTTATATGGTAACTATCCAGCGATGAATAATTGCTGAAATTGAATAACCCTGTGCTGCTCCTTAATCGCCGAATTTCGCAATGTGAACGCCATCATGTATACAAATGCGCTGCAATAGCGATTGGACGGCGTTCTTTATAATAGCATCTGCTCTCTCCTGCACATGCAGGTGCCTGCTTATTCTCCGATCTACGCCAGAGACTCCTCAAATCACATGTCTGGATGTCTTACTACGTTTTCTATAGCGGCTTAGGTAAATATGTTAAGGGTTGCGTTATCATTTTACCCTCGTACTTAGTCATAGAAATATATTATCTGAATTCCTTTACATTTCATTTACTAAATAAATATCCATCTATATGACATTTATCGCTTATTATCATTTTATGATATGTAGTCATTGTTCTATCATTGAGTCACGGATCCACTTTTTCATCAGAGATTTCTTTTTTTTAAACTTTTATTCATGTACAATCAAAATTTGGAAACCCTTTAGTTTTCATTCATTAAATTAATATCCGTCTGTCTGGCTTTCATCCTTTATTATCATTTTACAATGCGCTGTCATTGTTCTATCACTGAGTCACGAAGCCACTGAAATGTTTGGATGGGATTAATTTAAAATACCCAATTGAATTTGAATGTGGGTCCAAATCAATACTAGAGAAACGCATTGTTACCAGGGTCCGTGTGCTGAAACCTCAATTAGAAAACGGGACTCAACTACTTAAATGAAACCATTCCCAAATGAGAGGCTAGGTGGTTTGGATGCATATAATTCGATGAATCGGAACGCGGTATTTCTCCTCCGGCAGAACCACTTTATTTCAAAGCATAGATTTCCTTCGCCTTGTTTAGGCTTAGGAGGGGAGATTAGACAGTTGGTTTGGCCTACGTTTAGGGGTCAATATTCACAAAGACTTCAGAAATCTCCTATCTCACTATGTGCTTTATAATATAGGATTGGTGAAGGTTGGGGATATGTATCTTACATCTGCATCGATTTATGTCTTCACTGTTTACAAAAGGTTTCGCATATGTAATGGTGCATTTTAACATATCGCTACTTGCATCAGTAGATAAAAGTATACATGCCTTCTTTTTTTCCTCCTCTTTCAGTTATTTCAATGCAAGATGTCATGATTTTCTTTTGTGATTTGAATGTCTATATGATGTGCATAATGTAAAAATGAGCATAAATGATGGACACGATTTTTTTAAGAAAATCGTATTTTTCAGTACTTTTACTTTAGTTGGGTGGAAACGAACAATCGCCAAAGAAATTTGGCAGAATTCTACAATATTTGACAAATTTTCGCTGCCACTCGCCTAACGAAAATGTACGGATTTTCGAAACTACTGCTATTATAAAACTTTCGAAACTACAATTAATACAGTAAGTGATAAATGAATGTAAAGAGAAATATATTAGGGTTTTTTTCAGTTATGAATCGCCAATTTGGGCATAAATTGGCTTAAAGCATGCGCCCCAATTCCTTTCAAACATTTTGTAGCGTTTTGTTTTGCTATTATATTGTACATGACACCACATTGATAAATCATGGAGGCAGGATATTGTTTATTATTCTACCAATGCCGGAAACACTTCTAGAACTTAACTCATTCGCTGCCAACCACGATTAAACTCATGGTTTGTAGGGTTTTACCCATTGCCAGCACGAATATACTCGTGATACTTTCAATATATTATAACGTACAACTTGCTCAACATGCAAACTTTTTATGGCTCCAAACATAAATATACGAGTAAAAACTTCAGAAAAAGGTACAAATAAATTGTTTTTGGAAAAATTCTACTTTATTTAACCCATTCGCTGCCAATCCTAAATTGTATGAGGTCATTCCCATTGCCAACCACGAGTAGACTCGTGTTTGATGTTTATACATGTAAATGATTTTTTATGACACAATATGTGTATTTATTTTTAAATAATAAACCGGATAAACAATAACCCCCAAAATAGAAATGACATTACGAATGGGTTAAAGAACACATTTGTGAAGCCTTCAGAGCCATTGACGGATTAATGTTACTAAATGTTTGGAACTAACTGGATTCCGGATTGGAAGTATACCGTGTATTAAGTGGACCACATATATTGAATATTTTTAATCGAATCAAACTTGGTATAGTTATCTTTAAATCCATGCATCATTTTTTGTAATATTTGCCACGCCGGCGTCCTGGCAGAGGGGTAGCGTGTCTTCTCCCTGATCCGGGTGTTTAGGGCTGGAGTTCCAGTTCCGGCATAGTTGTTCTTCTACGTTCTCTACGCAAGGTGTGTGAATGCGCCCCACCCCCCGTAAAAAAGGGGATGTGCAAGCGAACGTGATGAGCGGGTAGTAAAAGTCGTATTCTTGGTCCTATTTGACACTACTTCAAAACAAGAGACGCTAATTTCAGTTTGAAATCGCTGATGCATCAGCGAGCTTGTGTCCGAAATGGCGAGTGCCATTAGAAACAACGATATTTGCAGCAGTTTCAAAAATATGGATTTTTTAAAATAAGGTTTATCTTTTGAGCTCACCCTGTATATTCACATGAAAAAAATCCCCTTCTATTATTTATATATAATTCTTGAGGGTCTCACATTTCTGTCTTTTCATGATGACCTTCGACTGAGTGTAGAGTCTTCAATTATTAGCTAGCATTCAGTTTTCAAAGAAATAAATTATGGCGCTGGAACAGAAATAAAGAATTAAGGAAGATTAAATGAAAATGAAATAAAGATAACTTTCAAAAAAATACTGGATTTTATGAAAGTTTTGCATTAATTGTTCTTCAACTGATTTTTAAGTATATAAGCAAAGTAGCCTTATTATTGGTCTAATCCCGTGGGAAGAACCTCAGATAGGGAGAAAAGAAGTTTCCGCCAAGCATGGTGGATACATAAATGATAGGGAGTTGTAGATCCATTAATACCCTTCCAATAATCCATCCCTTACCGATAATGGAACGTAACTGGTGATGACCTTAAGATTCAACCTCAGTTCCTTACAATGCTTTTGCTGTCTGATTATTAAGATGTTTTCTGTGGGCTCTTGGGTGGGTCGGAATTATTACTATTTTATATTTTGTCTCGATGTATGTTATTTAGTAATAATAGCTGACCGTGACATAACTTCTGAGTTATTTATACCTGTGGGCAAATACGTTACTGTGTGGGTGATATTATAAGTAAGGGAATAATGATGAGTATATTTAACTTATTGACGTACGAATTTAATTAACTTTCTAATTAGCTGACACATCCTATTTTGGCCATTTACTGTTAATCTGATTTAAAAAAAATATTTTTAGCATTTGGTATAATAAAGCATTTCGAATTGATTTTTACGTATTTAATTACTTCATTATGTGGCTTAGTTGACGACTTCAAACTAAAAATTCAGTAATTCGATGCGCGTGCTAGATACGTCATCGTAGGCTAAGGGTTTTAATAGGAAAGAAGACTTGTCCTTCAGAATCTTTGATAATAATAAAAATGGTTAAGTTACTGAAGTGTGGAAATTTTAAAGTAATATATCTGGATTAAGAATAATGAATATGCATGTTGCAAATATACATTAAAGGATCGATATGTTTGCATCGTAAGAACTTACTCAAAATATTAAATAATATAAAACTAAATACTTTTTTTTCTTTTTCAGAAAAGGGTTTTTGAAAATATTATGCGCAAATATTTACACCTCCATAAAATTAAAAAGAATTACATTTTATAAACTGTAATTTCTTTTTCTTAATTTCAAATATGGTTTACCATCCTATACCGTAAAGGAAAATTCCTTTAAATGCTTGCATTTTATGAAGACGCTCTTCTGATGTAATTACATTGTTGAGCATAGAAAAGACCAAATATTTTTTCCTTCTTATTTATAGATTGTAGTAATGCTACCAATAACGATTTTTTAATAATTACCTATTTTTCTGACGTACATGAATATTTATGATTTCCTTCAAACTTGCGCTTGTCATTTGATCATTATCCGTTGACGTAAGTGTGAAAAATGAAATGAAATGAAATCTTGATGTGATGTGGTTTTGATGATGTCGAGTCCGCTTTTTACTACAGAAAGAGGGGTGCAGTAGCTTCTGAGGGTATGGACCCCTGAGCACCCGAGGGCAGACATCCGACTTCTAGCTCATATGAGGCGGCTGAAACATACACCCACGTGCTTGCACAGCTCTTCTTTACAGGGGGGCAAATTCACACCTCACTGATAGATCACTGAAGAACAACCATGGCCGAACCGGGACTCGAACCCGGGACTCAGAGAACACGATGAAGACACGCTACCTCTGTGCCAGAAAACCGGCATGTGTTGTAGTCTTAACACCAATATGGATTAGCATAATTTATTTATAATACATACCTTTACTCTTGTTACTCTGACTATATATTAGCGATATATGTATTGTAAAATATTATAGGCTTAATTTGTATTTCTATGCTCATGGCTAATATAATACGAGAACATTAAAGACCTGACATAATCTGAAATTACCATTACCTCACACATTCTAAAGTGAACATTATCAAAAGAATTATTTCCTTCAAGTTACATTTTAAATCTTCAGAGTCTTGCTGAATCTGCCAGCCACTAAATATTTAGAATAATCTTTCCATTATTTTTGTGTTTATGTTTATCTTAATTGTACTTGAAGATTACCGGCTTTCTGGCACAGAGGTAGCGCGTCTTTCTCGTGATCTGGGAGTCCCGGGCTCGGGTACTGGTTCGGGCAGGGTTGTTCTTCTGTGTGCTATCTGTGAGATGTGTGACTGTGCCTTCCTGTAAAAAGGGGCTGTGCAAGCAAATGTTGTGAGTGTGTAGCTAAGTTGTACTCTTGGCCCTAGTTGGCGCTTCTTAAAAACAAGAGACGCGCCTTTCGGCTTAAATTTGCTACTGTGGGTTTCCAGTATCTTAATACTAAAGGGACAGATAACCAATCGTCTCTGCGACGACTGTTGTTCTGGTTATACTGCAAGCAGAAATATTTCGGGGAAAAGGAATGTCCCCAAATGAAGTTCCCAAGGTCCAATAAAGGTATTGAGTAGAACGATCCATTTATGATTATAAGAGAAGAATAGTCAAAGTTATTTCGTAAGCGTTCGTCCAGGGGACGAATGGTTAGCATTCTAGGGTTAAAAAACGTCTACATATCCATTAACTCACCCAAACCACCGCTGGCTGATAAAACTATTTATGCAGTTTTATTTACTTACAGTGGAACATTTTGATCAATTAACCAGAACATTTTTCATGACATAATAAAAAATCAAACAAAATATTAAAATTCTCTATAAACTAAAGTACACTTTTGATCGTACTTATGAAATGCAAAACGGAACGATCAATTGTTGGAAACTATTAGTACCAAATGAAGCAAACTTTAGAAAACGTCTCTTAAATTCTTAACGCTTCGTTAGATACAAATAAAGATTCTAAAGATTTCTTCGAAACAATGGAACATATTTGAACAAGAATCGGTGCTTAAATCTCGAAAAAAGGAAATCCCTTTCTTTATTCCTGATGTATTTAGCTCCGTTACGTATTAAGTCTATTTGCTCGATTCTGCCTTCTATTGCTAGGATTCCCCTCTATAAAATGTAATACCCATCTAAAGCAGAGGTTATTTTAGTTCACCAAAGTTAATGCTTACATAGAAACGCGTCGATAGTTTAAATCCTTCGAGCTTTGCGCCGCCATTTTACTGTTTTATTTGCAGCCATTCTCTGGCGCACTTAACCAAGATAAAACGCTTGCCAGTCGCCAGCGGAAGAGCCACTTTAAACGACTTCGGGATTTTTCATTGTAATGATGAGAATAAAAAAAAGCGCCAGGACAAAAAAAAAGCGCCAAAAATTCCTTTATTTTCTTTTTGTTTCGAAAACTCAATCGCGTAAAAAAAGGAAATTAATTTTATTATTGTTTTTCGAATACCATTGTAACTTATAAGTCTAGAATAGAGTTTCTGGCTCACCAAATGTATTTTTAGAAGGATTCTTTTTTCTCCTTTTTACAGTTCAATGCGTGTTCAAATAAATCAGCTTTTCTTCTCTTCTATGTAAGTGAAGAATTTCAATTAAAGAACAACTTCTCATTTTAAAGAACGTTGAAAATAAATAGTCAGTTGTTAACAGTATTTTTTAAACTGTTTTACTGATAATTTTTTGGGTTGTTTCTTTCTAATATTATTGTGTTATTATTAAGCTTTCTAAATGGTTGAGTAAATTTGTATTAAAATCGGAAAAGTAACACATTTTGAATAATTTGCCTGAACTAACTGCAATTAAAAATCAATTGCATTATCTTTGCGTGTATATGTATTTATACTTCAACCTGGATTATAAATGGTATTTTGTTAATTTTTTAGCCTCATTTTACATGTTAAACTACTAAATAATTAAGTTTACCTTACTAAAAAAATAATTCGGGGAACTGCAATCCTTAAAAATATTCCGAATATATTTGGTACATTTATACTGTGCTTCAAGTTTAGCTTCGAAATCCTATTTTACAATTGAAATGTTCAGTGTTTTTTAAAAATAAGAACACTTTTAATTTTTCGAATACACGTGTTTGAAATAAAATATTTAAAAAAAATGTATTTCTTCTAGGGAAGGAATTTTATTTTGTAATATATTTATATATTTTTTTAAAAAATCTCATTATTTTAATCCTTTTGAAGTTAATTATTTACTCCGATCAAATTAATTCCATTGAGAAAATCACATAAACATAGGAAAATCATATATTTTAGAAATAAATTAAAAACTTTGAATTTGGTTTTTCACATAGATGAACACCATCAACGTCCATTTGCCTGAGAATATTTTAAAGATGAGATTTAGAAAAAAAAGGAATAATTTCTTATTCCTTTTGAAAATACAGAATATTTTTAACTTGCTTTTTGTGCAAAAATTTTTTGATCATCTTAATTTTATTGATTTGCTAATTAATTAGGTATTCATCAGCTGCTGCAAGGTACATTTTCTAGCATATCTTTCAGGGCATAACATGAAAGGGCTTTTTATTATGCATTTAAATTAATATTCCGATTTGATGGGACAATATTATACTATTGATGTATTGAAATTACCTATCTTTATTTCGCCTTCATTTGTTGATTAATTTAATATCCATAGAATATTTTTTTTAATTATTTAGTATCAATTCAAAATTATATTTGCCAAGGGAAAAAGTGCTCAATCATCAAAGTAATCATATTAAAATATAATATTGAACAATTGTGGTCTCTATCTTGATATATCATTGTACTGGCATTTCATTCAAATGCATAGATTCAAGACTACACGCAGTTATTTTATTATGAGTTTATAGGAACCAAGTAAAAATAATATAGTAAAAGTTGAAAATCTGATAATTAGACTTAATTTTAGAAAGAAGTTGTTTATATTTTCTGAGGGCATTGCAGCTGATTTCGAGCATTTTGGATTTGATTATAAATTTTTTATATGAATCAATGACAATTAAAGTAGACATAGTGACCTGCTGGTTTTTTTAAAGAAAAGTTTCTCTCAAAAAAAGTTAATTTCTAATATGAATAAATTCATCATTTGATTAAAAAATAAGTTAATATTAGATGGAAGATCCCGGAAAATGAAATATGAATTAAACAAAAATGTCTTCTAAGTATGGGGATATTATTATTGGGTTGTTCGGAAAGTCATTTCGTTTTTTTTGGGGGGAACATGAAAGACAGTTTTCGTATAATGAATAAATATTTTATTAAATTATATATTGGCCATTCTGGTCCAACACCTTTTGCCATCTTTCTGGCAGTAACATAATTCCCCTCTCATAAAAGTTTTGGTCCTTGCTGGCAAAAAACTGGTTCAGGTGGTTTTTGACATCTTCATTTGAGGTAAAGGTTTTGCCATCCAAAAAATTTTGCAGGGACCGGAACAAATAGTAGTCGGAAGGCGCCAGATCTAGAGAATATGGTGGTTGTTGCAGTACGTCCCATTCAAGCTGTAAAAGTTTTTGGCGAGTGACCAAACTTGTGTGAGGTCTCGCATTATCCTGGTGGAACACTACACCCTTCCTGTTGATTAATTCGGGCCTCTTCTCTTTAAGTGAATCATTCAATTTGTCCAGTTGATGACAATATACTTCTGAATTATTCGTTGTATTGTCCGGCAAAAGCTCAAAAAAAAAACGATTCCTTTGATATCCCACCAAACGGAGAGCATCACCTTTTTTTGGTGAATGTTGGCTTTTGACACGCTTTGAGCCGGTTCATCTTTTCTGCTCCATGACCTCTTGCGTTTAACATTGTTGTATACAACCCATTTTTCGTCCCCAGTAATAATCCGCTTCAAAAATGGATCATTTTCTTGACGTTTGAGGAGCGAATCACACGCGTCAACGCGACGACACAAATTTCGCTCCGTAAGGACATGGGGCACCCACACATCGAGCTTCGAGGTTAAGCCCATGCCTTTCAAATGGCCATAAACAGTCGAATTCGACAAATTTAATCTATCACCGATCTCTCGTGTGGTTATTCGCCGATTTGCATCAACTAATGCCTTTATCGCATCTTTGTCAGCTTCGACCGGCCTTCCAGACCGTGGTGCATCTTCGACATCAAAATTGCCGGATCGAAATTTTGCAAACCAGTTCTGGCACTGGCGTACTGTTAACACGCCTTCTCCATACACATCCGTCAATTTTTTTCTCGCTTGGACAGCATTTTTACCTTTTCTGAAGTAAAAAAGTAAAATATGACGAAAATGCTGCTTATTTCTCTCCATATTTAAAAGGGCACCAACCAAAAACTACTCCGTAGAATTAATAGAACTTTTTCTCACACAAGCCTTGCAATATCAGCTCTCAAGACATATAATGGTTATGCGGCTTAAGTGTGAAGTTGGTTTCGAAAAAACGTAATTAAGTCCTCTGACGGGAAAAAACGAAATTACTTTCCGAACAACCCAATACTATGCTTCTTTTTTCGCTATATGGACTATACAAATATTAAGAAGAATCCTTCTTCTTTAACTTTCAATAATGAAAAAAAATCATGCGATTAAATATTTCATAAAATAATATAGATTTGAGTTTCAGAGTAACAATACATTCAAGCAATTAGGTAACTGTTTTTTATAATTGGAAAATTCGACAAAAATTCTCATGGCTATTAAGGTGTCATCATTAAAACCCCCTTTTTTATTTTAAATTAAAAAAAAATCTTTTTTGTACTGTAGTATATTTTTAGAAGTTACCTATTGATTCCATCAACATTTCCTTATATGTTTTATTAATAAAAGATTACAATTAAATTTCAAAGTAATCCAGCATAATTGATTGCTCATTCTCACTCACTAATATATATAAGTTTTGAATTTGACAGCTGTAGACCAAGCAGTTTGACTTATATAGCGTCAATGTATATACACATAATCATACGTTTATTTTTATTAGTAGTAGAAATGGATGTTAACTGCGCACATAATGTAAGATGTTTTCCCAAATATTGTGAGATTAATCAATATTACGCATCTGAGGGAGTATGTTATCCTCTAATTTGGTTCCAAGAAAATTCATCCTCGAATTGCATTTGTTCTGGTAACTGCAAACTGATTTAATAATTTTTAAACTACAGTGGCGACTCATAAAATCTTTATTCCTTCATCTGACTGATTGACAAATGTTGAAATTCGTTGTGAAAAATACTTTCAAAAGTTGATTTAAGATTTAATCTCTGTAATATATAGTTCTATTTTAGAGGAAATGCAAAATTAGTGCTGTAGAGTTAGCCATATAAGTCAGATAACATGTACGATACTGAAGTCGACTTTTCTATTACTTGGTAACATGTTACTCGACTATTATGTTATTCGGCTACAGGCGTCGCAAATTCGTACCGCGACTTTCACTCGCTACATTGGTGACCTCGAAACGCAACCTCCTGCAACAGTCGTGGCGCCATCTTCCCACAGAAAAATCTTCAGACTCACACAACGTTGGCAAGCAAAACAAACAAACAAAAATCGTCAGACTCACTTGACAACCCACTTTCAAGCAGCAACTTGCCATAACGCTTGGCGCAATACAAAAAAAATCGTTCGCTTCTTTTCTGATTCACTGATTGGGGGAGTCTTGTAACGTTAGCCTTATAAGCCCGATAACATCTACGACACTGAAGTCAACTTTTGTATTATGGTCATATTACTCGGCTACAGGCCCTGTCGTCGCAGGTTCGTATCGTAATCTTCACTCGCTACAGTGAGGATCAAGAAATGTACTAGAAAAATGGTTTGTAAATTCACAATGCACTTCATCAAATTCTGAATAATATTTAGGGCGAAGACATCTACACACAGCATTTTAAAACACATCCCTCTTTCAGAATGAGAATCCTTTTAAAATTTATTTTTCTGATGATCATTTTTGATTTTAAATGCCGAAAATACATCACTACAATCAATTAATGTAAATTTCAAAATTAATCGGGAAACAATTTTTTCCCTCGATTTTCCCATCTTCGGTGAAACAGAGAAGAATTATTTTTCTCTTCGGCAGCGATGATAAATTGGCTTTAGTTAACAATTTCTCTTTATTTACTCATAATGAATCCGAGTTGCAATTACTTACACAATGTATGCAGAGCTACTTCATGTCGTATTGTCTGCATTAATAATTTCTGCATGCGTGGCATTCATTTTTAATTTATTCTCTGCTGCAAACCTGCAAAGAGGCCGGTAAGAAGCATGCCGGGATGGTAAATATTTGAACAATTGTTCGCTGTGGTGAATATGTGTTGAATAAATGAGTGGAATGGTAGAGAATGGTATTGTTTGTTTTCTCGTTCCGTTAAGTAAGAGATGCTCTTCTCGCTGTCGTCTTTTTAAATGTAAAGGCCATTTTGTTTCATCTTCAGGGATACAGAACATTCTTTTCAAGTTACCTTCAAAATTGATATATTTTAAGTGCTTTTCAAATCGATATGACGTATCTCACCATTACTTGAAGAATGTGGGTATCCTGAAGATTTTCATATTCATCTTCCATTTTTAAAAGGCTTCTTTCTATCTTTTAAAATAATATAAATGATAAAATATTTCTTTTTCTATTTTTTAAAATGAGTATTTCTATCTAAAATATTTTTTTTCATCTATAAAAACTCTCAAAATAAAAAAATGGATATGAATTATTATGTATTTAGTTACTGTCAATTTTTTCACTAACTTAAGTAATCAATGTAATATTAAATTTCTATAGACAACATTTTAGAATATTTTATTTTTTGCATTAATGACTTTCTGTTTGAAGCTAGACCTCACAAAATGCTTATATTAAGGGTTATTTAAATAATTCAATATTTCGTAAGGGTAATAATAGTTGTTAGCGAAGTCGAAAACTGTACTTCGCAGTTATTTATAATATGCTTTATTTATGACATACTTTTATAATGCAGAGTAGTCTTATTTCATAAAGATTACAACAAATAAATCCCGTGATATCATTTAAACAACTGAAATAATAAAATGTCTTCAGTATTTTGGAATTGTTACGCTTAAAAAAAATATGAGGAAATAATATAAATCAAAGAAATACGAAACCGCTCTAAAAATTGTATCAAATAAAATTAATTCTAAAGTTTATTTCTATGAAGGATTTTAATGTATTTTTTATCTAGAGCTATGCTTAGTGAGATTGTATTGAGAATGAGGATATATTCATACAAATTAAACTCAAATACAATAATTTGTCAATTTTGCTAAACAGTTACATATTTTACATTGGTCAGTAATATAATACATTTGAAATGAAGATAAAAGTTCAAACTAAAAACGGAAGAAAAATAATTCCTAATTTTTAATTATTACATGAAAATATTAAACAAAATCTGAATAAAAAATACTCATTAGATTAAAAAATAAATACCTCAGTAAAATTATCAGTGAAGAAAAGTATGTCAATTTTTTTCAATATTTCTAATTCCTTCATATTGCATATTCATAGAATTTCTAAAATATAAAATAGGCTGCCAATTATTAATTATTTCTGAAACTAATTTAGAAAGGTATTTAGCTAAAACTTGCGTATCCAAAATATTTTAATATCATCTTAGAGGTGCTTACAAATTAATGCGGTAATTGCCGCGAATTGTGCTCCTTATATTACTACATTTTCTTTTTTCTTTTGTTATCGCATTCCTTTCCTTATCATCACATTCTTTCATTCACATTTTTGACGACTTTTAATATCTCTCTATAAAAGAACACATTATTTAAACTTAACTATTATGCAACAAAGTTAAGTGTTTAAAGTAAACATAACGTGTAAAAGTATGGAAAATATGAAATTGCATAGTTGATGATTATTATTTTCTAATATATTAAAAAGTTAGAAAAAATATGAAGCAGAAATTTACTTGTATTTTGGACTTCCGGAATGAAAACTTCCCCCAATTAATATATATATCTATAAAATTTTCACTTCATTTTTTTTCTAAAAATGGATATTATTCTAAAAACCAAGAATTTATTAATTTCAATATTCACCTTTGCATTCTAAAATTTATACCAGACGTGTGAATAATAATTTCACTATAATAAAATATGTTCTTAAAAACATTGAGTTTCTCCAATGAGCTTTAATCAAGAATGAATATCATTTATGAAAGAATGGCGATGGATCAATTTAAGACGTATGGTCAGGAAATTGTAGGTTTTGATTCTCTATTTTTGCATGTACCATTATATATGAGGACCATTATATATATAATATAAATAATATGATGACCTGATGACCATTATACGGTAAACTTTGGTCATAATACATCACATTACTTCAATATGATAGTGAAAGCTTTGAAGAGGATTTTGATTTCAAATTTGTGTGGTCCTGGTCAGTGGACCTTGATCCATAATTCACATGTCTATCCGTCTTGCATATTGCTAAGAAAAGTAATCCCATTCTTTAGTAATGAGGAAAGATAATTAAATAATTAGCTAAACTAGATTATTAAATTATTAGCTAAACTCAGGAAGTGCATCTTTATGTACAATATTATACAATATTGAGTGATAATTAATTATATCAGATAATATTCAATGACATAAAATATTGTAAAGATTTTTTTCATGTCATGCAATATTGTACAATTTATGAGTGCTTAATCTTACTACTGAGAACCAATTTAAATATTTTGCTGTAAAATGAAAAAAAAACAATATGATAAATATTCAAATATTTCTTTTGAATGATTGGTTAAAACTAAAAAAATGCGTTAAAGTTTTTTTTTAAATATTAGTTCATTTTATGTCACTCCAATTTTTTAATATTTATTCAAGGCCAAAACTTTTTATAAACCTGATGGTGATATAGATACGTACTGATAATTCTATTATTTTTAGTCTTTACGTATTATTAGTGTGTGGCTAATTAATTTTTCCTAAATTAACTGAAGCTCACTAAAAATAATAAACTCTTCTTGTTTAAATAAGCAGCAAATATTCCGCCTGAATAACATCGCGTGTAAAAGTGAGAAAACTTTCTGCCTTCTGATAAGCACTTGTGTTCGAAACATATTTGAATTTGACACATTTGATTAATAGGATTTCTTCTGCATAGATAATGATTCCTGTGCGGAAGGAATTCATCATAAAGCTGCATAATTAATTAAAATTCTAATATTTGCGATTTTGTGGGTAGAATTGACGCCACTGGGAATCGATATCTAACAGCCTTGGGCATTTTTACAAGCACTGAATTTATTGTTATTGAACTTAATCTTTTCAATAAAAATAACATTCTAAAATGAAAATTTGTTCCGCATTTTTTTCAATGATGCATTAAATTTATAATTTTTTATTAGAGTTAAGATTGAGTAGTCCTTTCAGAAATTGTATTTAGAAAAAGAAAATCCTTTGAAAATTAAAAATATATTGATGCATATTGATTTCTAAATAATTTATTACGTTATCTATATCATGCATCAAACTACATTTTGAATTATTTTACATTGATATTACATATCTGAAAGACCCTATATTCCTTTAAAGATAAATACAAATTTCTCTCAGAAATATAGAGAGAATTAAAAAGGAAAAGTAAAGATGGAAAAAATGAGATCTTAGACGAATTGATTTTGCCTTGGGAAGTTCAAATTTTCTAAATGGCGGTGATTTTTTTTCATTTAAAGTACAATTTTACTAACGATATAACAGTCCAGATGTTTATTTTATATAAATAAACAGATCTTCCTTAAATTTGACTGAATGTTTGGAGTCAATTAGTTTACAAAGTTTCTTGAGACAGTTTTCAGAAACGCTTTTTGAATTCAAGATTTCTTCTTATTCGGAAGAAAACTAGTAATATTTATTTATTCCACACTATCTTTTCGAGCATTTTAAAGAAGGAATAGGAAAAATAAAAACCAATTCAAAATTACCCAAGTCAATGTGATTATGTTCATTAAAATTTAAACTTAAAGGTTATTAGAGGTTTTCTATCAAGTAAATTAGTAATTGTAGTGGTTGAATTTGAATTAATCAGAAAATTTAAATATTAATTAATTACATTATCGTAAATGTTTATTTTTCAACATAAAAAATATAAATTAGAAAATTATAAATGAAAAATATGTGCTATATTTACTTATTAAACATGAAAGAATTAAAAGAATGGTTATATTACTTTATTTGTGGAAACTGTCCAATATAGCTTTTTGAATCCTTACACCATGTATACATAGTAAGTGCTAAAATTCTATAAATCAATGTTATTATTTAGGTACAATTAATACTGCATATAATTAAATTACATCATCTTTAATGCATCTCAAAAATGTGTTTCGTAATTTCTGCTTAACAATGTTAAAGCAGAAATTACAAAAAATAAATAGTAAAAGTGTTTCACTCTTTTTACTTTTTTGAGCCACGGTATATCCTCTGGTTGACCTTCAGATACCTATTGTTTTTCTCCCATGTTATTAAAAATGACTATAATACATGCAATAACAATAATACAAGAAAATAAAATTATATTATTTGTACTTTATTTCATTGGCATTTATAGTAATTTGGATTCTAATGTTATTTTTCGGAGACAGGCTTTAAATGTAAACTTAATTGAATGTAATAGAGATCTAATCTATAAAATAACTATAACAACATATTTACCGAGAGACTAGTTACTATAGCAATCATATGTAATTTGTGTCAATTGTAAGACAAATAATAGAATTTGAAAAAAAAAAGAAAACGAAATGAAATAAGTTTTAGCAATAGCGTTGATATATTAAAATAGCAATGACATGATGATTTACATGATATATTAAGTTCAATAAAATGAAAATTAAGTTGATTTAATGAATTAGGGAAATGGTATGTATGATTTCCTTTTATGTACGGGAAAATTTTTCGATATCCCAACAATAATTATTTCCCATATATTTGCCTTGCCGTCTTTTACCTCATTATTTTGATATTCTAGTAAAGATTTTGTCCTTCTACCTCATTAAAATGACCCAGAAAAAAGGGCTGGGAACTTTAAAAAGGGAATATAACTTTTTTAATATTGAAATGGCAGTTTTTAGAATTTTTAACCTCAATTTTCACATTATTCTTAATTTTTATAATAATTTTTTTTATTATTATACAAGATAAAACATGACTAAGTGAAATGTTCAATGTTGATCATATATGAGGAGATATTTTAAAATTTTAAGAATTTTAATTTAAGAGATTCAAAACCCAAATATTGCAGAAATATTTGGGTTTTTGTTTGGTATCAGTTTCTCCCCTTTTCGAATCAGAAAATATTTTTAAAATGCGTTTGAAGCAGTCTCAATTCTCTTCTGTGTCATTCCATAAATTGTTGCATAAAATTGTTTCTAAATTAATTATTTGACGAATTATTTTACTTCTATCATCCAATGTTTCCCTGCTCAAATCTCAAGCCTGTACGATTAAATTTATAATGCGTTTCATAGCAAGATATTTCGGACATTGTGATTTTTGTTCTTAAATTTTATAGAATGGGAATTTAAAAAGAAACATAATTAAATTTGTATTGTTCAATAAGGCATAGTTTCATCTTCTGATATTTACTGTAAAAAAATCTAAATCTTCTTTTTTCTTTTGTATACATAAGAAAAAAGAAGAAAAGGAATAGTATTCTAATTGTGATATTCTAATATGTATTATTGCAATATTGTAATATTATTGTAAACTCTATCATTCTTATAACGACGGAATAATTTTTTTCCTCAGCAGCTCTATTAACCATGATTTTAATATCAGATTTTAGACTGCATTTTTTTTGTATTAATTTAGATGTGAAAACTATTTAAAATTAGTTTCAACTTTCTAAGTTTTGACATTCAAACCAATGAACTAGATTTTAGGGAATCTTTGTCTAATTTTTGTTCGATAAAAAAATATAATTTTTCAAAAATAAAATCCGTGATACATGTACAGGTTGAAGAAATAATTGAACCATTAATAATGTGTATTATTTTGCAGATAAAGTTCCTCAGTTCAATAACATCCATTTTGAATATCATAACCTGACGATATCCTAAAGCAAATTTCCTTTGGAAGGTGAAAAAAAATATTTTTTTCAGTTATTCATCAATATTATCACACAGAGGATAAGATGAGTGACAAATTAATTGAAATAAGGGTTGAAAATATAGAAAAAATAGCAATAGGTTTTGGAAAGTACTTCACAAAGTTAATTCTTTTTTTGTTAAAATCACGGAAAGAAAAAGAAATTACGAATACTATAAATTTATTTACATTTTAGCTTCCCTCTCTCTTTTCTTTTTTTTTTGCAAATAAATCTTTAAAAATTTTGTTCATTATATTTGCGAATACTTTCGAAGTTCAATTCCCTGGGTGAGGGAAGAAAACATCGCCTTCTCGTCCTGGAATCATTTTCTTTCGCATAAGATACAGGAGACTGTTTGCCGATATTTTAGCCCGGGTGTTATTTTTGTACATGCCGGGAGATTTCTTGTATTAACTCGACGAAGATAGAAAAGCGTCTCGTATCTCCTTGTTAAGAACTTCGGTGGTAGATAAAATAAATAATGGAGGGGTGGAAAAAGATCACAAAGGAAGAACAAAAAGCAAAAGTCTAAAATCTCGGGATATTTTTCTTTTCTTTAGTTTATCCTTCGAAAGATTCGGTTCTGTTGGCTCGTGCCCTGTGAAACATCAGTGATTTTTATTTATTTTATTATTATCTTCTTCCTATCACATCACAATTTTCTTTTCTCACAGATTTTCTTTGTCTTAGGCAACGGATCTTGGCGATTCTACAGGGAGAGGTGTTTTTCGAGATGTAGTTGCAATGTAGGCTATATTCTCGGCATTACTATCATCGAATTCAGACGGATCTACTTTTGATAAAAAGTTCCACGGCGTTGCACTCATCCGAATAAGATGGTCTGAAAACAACAAAAAAAAAGGGCGAGGAAGAAACGGCGAGTTGAATGGGCTAAAGGAAGACTTTTATCATAGAAACATAAAAGCTATTTTGAGCTAAAAATATCTGTGCTGAAAATGCGATCATAAATATTTCCTCTTCTTGTGAGGAAATGTATCTTTTGTTTTATTTTTATGAAAGTGTTAGAAAAGCTTCTACTGGATAATGCATATTTTAGGAATTTTTGAAAGGGAAATATTGCAAGGAATCAAAAGGAATCTCATAATTTCATTGGTTTTCTGATTTTTCCCATATTGTTTAAGTATTTTATCCGAAAGTTAAATTTTTTTAAAAAATCCACTTCATTTTATAGATGATAAACAGTTTCTTTATATATATTTTTTTAATCTAAAATTCATTCTTGCATAGATAAGATTTGCATTGGAAAATTATTTCTGTATGAAATGAATGGACAAAAAATTATATCTTTAAGATGGCTGTTTAAAATAAAGATAAAGAACTACATTAATAGGACAAAACCAAAAGTGTTTTCTTGAATATTACACGAATGAAATCAAACACCGTATAATGTAAAAAAACATAAACATCTCGAAGAACTTTTAAGCCGTATATGAGAATTATATTGATATACCTTATTTAAAATTTCACAAACTTTCCTTTCTCTTTCTAAGCTATTTGAATAAATTCAAATCTATAATGGAAGAAGGTTGCTAATCACCAATAATCAAACAAACACAATGATTTAAATAAATTAAAGTCTCTTTGCGGCCCTTTAGAAAATTCCCATTTAACTTTAAAGATATAAATGGGATTTTAAGATACTAATACTTGGCTAGAACTAAGAAAACTAATAAATTTTCGCTCTTGAGATCTAAGTAAAATTTCACTGATGGTGAAGCCTTTGTAAAGTAAACTTCAAAAGAGGAAGTATCTAAAATTAAAAGCGAAAATGTTATTAAACATCCTAAATAAATGACCGAAAACTAATCTTATTGCAATCATAGAATAAAAAGATTAAATTAATATGTTAAATTTAATTCACATGTAAAATCCATAATTCTTAATTTCCGATTCTTAAAAATCTAAAGATTCAAACATATTATATTTACCCAAAACTATAAATTAACTCACCGAAAGTTGTTCTTTAATAGCTTAAAAACAGTAATAATTTTTCATGAGTCTGATTTATTTCTTAAAGTTTTGTACGTTTGAAAAAAAGTAGAATTAAATATATCATATTTATAACATTGTAAAATGACATGATGCAGTGATATTATTTTCAATATAATGAATACCAATTCAAATCTTATTCACTGTTTTACTAGAATAATCCTAGTCAATTTACATCAAGAATTTTACCTTTAACAAATTTTCATAATGAAACTTGGTAAACAGACGTCATTAAATTATTAATATCTATCATTAAAAAGTGCATACAAGTATGTCCTTTGAGTATCATGCAACATTCTATTATTATAAGAATTTGATTGTTTATTAATCATAAGAAATTACATACTAAAGGCGTCAACTGTTAAGTCTTTCGGGCAAAATTTATTTGTAAGATTCCATAATACTTATTAATCATAAATTACAAAAACATATTGGTTATTACTTTAAAAATGATTAACTGTGTTTAAAGATCATACTTCTAAAATCTTTTTAAAAATCAGACAGACGAATGAATTTAACAATATGACCTTCAAAATAAAATGCGGGAGTGTAAAATAGTCTTTAAATGTTAGTGAAAAAGGTTAAACCTTTATTGCAATGATTTCATTTATTTTCGTGTCTTTAAACATAGCTCCTAGAAAGAATTAGAAAATATAGAGCTTCATTTCCTCTTTACACAAGAGCTTAAACATTTATTCCAGTTTCTGAGAGCGTTTCATCAGATATGCTCACCATCCATGTTGCTTTTGTATACCCACATAAATTTCCGTAGTGACTATATATAAAAATAAATAGCCTATTTCTCTCATTTCTTTTGCTTAGCATTTCACCAAAGAACTGCAAAGTTATTGCTAATTTTTCTTTCCTATTTCACTTCATTCATCAAGCTTCTGAATCGTGAAAGATTCATTGTTAGCTGGCCTGAAAATTTACGAGCCACAATTGAAAAAACAAACAAAATGGGCACTGCAAACAGCAAACAGAACGCAACCATCCGTGTTGCCAGTCTGAGCTTGAAAAACGCGTGCCATTTATTCTTCCTTCCACCAACTCAGACAGCTGATTGAATAGGAAATAAAGCAGAATAGGATGGCAGCCACCTTTCCAGCCCCACGTAATCAAGAGGAGGGCAGTGGGTGGGTGTCCCCAGAATGGCCTGAAACTGCCATCAATACGAAGTTGAAACTAATGGATGGAATCAGAGGCAGACCCCCGTTTACTGAATCTGACAGGGCATTTGTCAAATCACTGGGAAACCATATCTTTCGGCCGAGTGCTAGATTACAGGAGTTTCCCGGAGACTTCTAGTTTAGGATATCGCAATTATCCCCTTTCTTAGGACGGCGGTTTATCATTGGAGGGAGCCAGGAATTTTTGCACGCGCAAATGAATCAAGTCAAATGAGAAGCGTCTGCTGGAGAAGAATGCATCGCCCCAGAGTATTTCTCTGAAGTTCCAAAAGGCTGACATCAAAAGATATTTTCCGTTCTCGGCTACATAAAAAGGAATAGTAGCAGATCTTTTAAAGAATCTGATAGGCAAATTATTTTTTTCAATTTCCATTTAAACTTTGTCCTTTATTTATTTTAAGTTAAATCGGATTATCAAATAGTTTTGAATTTATATTATAGAAAAATTTTATTTGTTCTTTTTTATAGATTTATACTCTTTTTTTTGTATTGACAAAAAAAAATGTGTTTTAATACACATAATAAAATTCTGTATTGCTTCGTCTTTTTTCAAGTTTCCAATTGATAGAAAATGTCCACGTTGAGACTTTTACTGCCATCGAAGGTTTCTACGGCATTCAGAATATCAGATAACATAAAAAATATTGTATAATATATTATTTATAAGGAGCTTTGTGCTGCTCTTACATTATTTGGATATGGACGCTACATCATATCACTGTTCCTATGAAACTTAATTTCGTATGCCATCTAGATTTAAAATAAGGGGTTGTATTCTCTTAGTGGTTTCTATCTTGTTTAATAAAATGATTAGAATTTCCAAGTAAAATTATAGCGCCTAGTGTTTATATGCGTTTTATTTCAGTGTTATTATATATATATATATATATATATATATACACTCCGTTTTAAATGTAAATACTGAGAGATCTTTTCTTCAATTTTTTCAATTCAATTCAACTCTTGAATAGAGGTTTTATAAGGTTAAATAAGGGTTTTAACATTTTCCATGGCCACGTTGTTTCTCCCCAAATTTATCAGTCTTGGAATTAAATTAGATAAGTTATCATAAGTTCTCATTGAACAGAAGACGTCATTCAAGGTGCTTTAGTGAATTATCGCACACAAAGTGATTTGTCTTGATGTGTTTCTTAATTATTTATTAAACAATAAAAAAATCTAGCAAAATGAAGCTAAATGAAGGTTTTTCTTAAATCTTTCTCATTCCTAAAAAATATTTCAGTATACAATGACTAGGAAACATTAACTTTTAGCTAGTTAATATGAAACAAAAAGTTAATTATAGCCAAAGATTTTGGATAAATTAAATAATTAACGCACTATTTAATGGTATTATTGGTGCTATTATATAAAGAATAATATAAATTTGATTTCGAATAGATAAAATAGATTACTTTTCGGAATCATTTTTCTATTAGTAAAATTATACTAAATTCTTGATTATAATTTTTGATCTTTATATAAATCAGTAAACTTTTCAAAAGGACTTTAGATATTTTAAACATTTGTGCCATTTAATGAAGTTCTATTTTGTGAAATCTATTTAGCATAATTTATCATTCAACTTCCAAATAATACCGGTATTGCAGGTGTAAAAATAATTTTAATAGTTTCGATCAGTAACAGAACAATAAGGATTAGAACAAATTATACAAAGAAAATTATCGGCATGTTTTTAGAACTGAAAAATAGATGGAAAGAATAGAATCCGCTATTGGAAATACATCTTTACTTTAATCGTGAATTGAAGGTCTGAATTATTGCAGTCTCGCTAACACTTTCTTGAACCATGGGAAGTATGTTTTCCTGTCAATTCATCAATCATTGTACGAATTTATGTAGGATTGTTTATGTTTTGACAAATATCTCTATCAAACAGAATCTTAGATACTACAGTTTAGTATCTCACACAAAATACTGTATCTTTATTTGTTACTTAATCATTAACCAAATTAATTAGTCAAAGAATTTTTTTAATAAGAATACTGTTCAATATACTGGAGCCAAAGTCACTCCAAAGTCCTTTACTTTTATTATAACATGATTAGAAACTAATTGACGTTCAAAGGGCTAACATAAATTGAATTTTTTTTTGAATTTATTGTGAGTTTTTATGAAATGGTCTTTACGTAAATACAAAACCTTGGGAAAAGGTACAGTAAAAACCTTTATCGACTTTTGACATCATTTTATCCAATACTATTTTAATTTGTTTTCAGTTATTATTTTTTGGGCATCATAATATTTAATTATTTTAAATCGTATATTTAAAAAAATAATTTTTATTCTTTTGAATAATGATTTAAATAGCAACAATCATAGTAAAATTGAAATAAATGAATAAAAAAGCAATAATAATAAGATATGGATAATTTTTATTTTTCAATTGCAAAATAAAATGAAAATGTTATTTTACATTATCACTACTATTTGAAAAAAATATTAATAGAGTTGAAATTTCGAAAAAGTGTTATCAAATTAAATACCATTAAAGGCATCATTAAAGTATTAGTATTTCAGAGTTCGTATGAAAATAAAATCTTTTGTTATCAATTCATATTTAATCAAGCGTCTTTCAAGAAACATTTTTAATTAATTTTTCTGAAGTTTTCATTTTAAACAAATATTTTTTTAGTTAAATTCTTCACTCTTTTTTTCACTGAAGCATTTTTTTTTGTAAATAATAATGTACATTTAAAATTAAACTAATGAATACAATATTTAATTCTTTAAGTTATGTTATTCGTTATGGATAAATGTTTAATCATTTTACAGTTCAAAATTTCATTGATAAGATTTGCCTTCGGGTATCGATTTTCCTGAGTCCTTAAAATTGTTTGGTTAAGACAACATAACTAATCAACTAAGAGAGAGGAAAAAAACCCTTCAAAAATCCTTACTCGGACTGATTTGTGATAGGAGCGTTATTCGAAAAACCTGAGTTTAAATAAAGTATTTTTATTTCTTACAAAATCTGATTCAGAAATTCGGAAATTCCTTAAATATTGGATGGACTACATTCATATTTCAAATTGAAATCGTCTCTTCCCTTCTTACAAATCCCTATGTTAAACTTCTGAATAGACTCTCTCTCTTGGAAAATGATATTCTTCTATCGATTTTGAAGAAAAAAATAGAAAAGAAAAACAAGTTTTTTTAAAAATAAACCTTTCTCAAATGAAAAATACATGTATCCGTTTTCAAGCATCTAATATTTTTTTCCAAACAATGTTATAGAATACTGGATGGCAATGGAAATCAAATACAAATGATACGTGAACTTTTTTTTCTATTTGAAATTTTGTTTCGAATGGAAGGTATCCTTTTATTCTTGATATATCAGAATGTAATTCAAAATATAAGCTTTGAAATCTTTGAAAAATTGTAACATATTCCACTGAATTTTTATTGATTATATATATATAGATATATATATATATATATATATATATATAATTTGTCGTAGTTCAATGTCATTATAATTATGAATTCTAATTTAATGTTTATTAAATATTGTATTTACCATTATTTTGTTAAAAATTCCAGTCAACATGTTTTATAGTCTCGTAGCTGATAAAATTACTTTCATAAAAGTCAGAGTTAACTTTTTACGTCTTTTACTACTAAAATCGATGATAGAATAGTACGATAGCTTAGCGTTAATTGAATAGAGTGTAACAATTGGGCCGGGATAGCCTATTTAGTAGAGCGTTATATTCGCATCCCTTCGCCCAATCCCTTGAACCCACCAACCAAAGACTCTCCGTGTGAGTGTACGGTGGCTGACAAACGTTAAATATGTGTTGGGCAAAAGTCCTCCATGTCGAAAGTAATACCACTAGGGGTACTGGGTCAGAGGTGATCTTTCTCTGTTCCAGATCTAAAGTGTGATATGTGAATGAATGTATGAAGTCCACTCTGTAAAAAGGGTTTGCGCCGTGTGTGAGCTAGAAGTTAGATTTCTGCCCTCCGGTTCTCAGGGATCCATACCCTCAGAAGCCGCTGAACCCCCTCAATCCGTTGTAAAACGCGTAACGCGCGAACAACAGCAGTGATATAATTGTATTTTTATGAATTTTCATAATAATTAAAAATTTCTTATTAGAGTTTTGTTCATTACATTTGACATCCTTCATTTCAAGTATTATTATGGATACTTGAAAGGTTTTTATAAATGTATTTATGTGTGAATGTTATTTTAATGTTTGCGTTCTTTCTGAATATTGGTTTACAGAAAACGTTAAGCGTCATCCTTAAGCAAGCTTTTTCTCTGTTCAAAAATGACTCTTTTATTTTATATAGCACATTTTCTAAAGTCTTATATGTATGTAGCAGCTTTAAAATAACACTAATTAATATTTTATTTAAAAAAACCGCATTGTTTCAAGGAAAAATTGTTAGATATAATAATAATTAATTTAATCCTTATTCAGTACGCTCCAGATGTTTAGTATTATATAATTCAATATCATATTTCAATTCATTAGAGGAGATGAAACATTGATCTGTATCTTCAATCGCATCTTGCACAAGGTATAGTAACAAGAAAATATGTAGCAAGTAATAACGACATAAAACATTTGATCACGATTTAAAATTGCGTGTATTTTCTCAGATATTCCTCCCATAACTTCATAATGGTGTTATAAGGAAAATTTGACATTATAAATGATTTTTATTAAATACATTGGAATTTTTTTTACTGAGCAGTTAGAAATCCCCTTGCACCACTAAGTTTCATATGAGGTTTGCAACAGTATACAACACATCACGTAAAGGCATCATGTATAGAACAGTTACTCACGCATCACATTCGTTTGCCCAGCCTTTTTTTTTTACCCCGAAAGAGTACGTTCAAGCATATCACAAATAGCTCAGATAAAGAACAATCCTACCCGAGCCGAGATTCAAACCCAGGATACCCAGAGCATGGAGAAGGCGCGCTACCCCTGTTCCAGGACATCGGCAACGCCTTGGCATTCTAATTTATTTAAATTCCTAATTAGTTTTAATCATATTTGGAAACATTTTCTTATTTTTATTCGTATGATAATAAAAAGGGTTTTTCAAATATTGAACCGTCTCTAAGTGATTTTGATAATTTTAAATACTCGATTATATTGCTTAATTGCAGGATTAAAAATTAAAAATTCAGCAATTCGTTTAGAGTATTATACAGGTTATTGTATTCGGAGGCATTAAAAAATTGCTAACTATTCAATTATCAACAATCTTACTAAAGAGAGTATATTCTAATATACCTTACGAAATGCAGTTTTGCAATTATTAATAAAGTTTTGGTGAAAAAAATAATGGTTTACCGTAAAAAGAATACTACAACTAATGGTATTTAATTAATTACTAAGAATTTTATTTTTATAAGAGTTTGAATATGTACTATACATATGTACTATACATATTATTGCTTAGACAAAACCATTTTTTTTTCAAATTTTCATGCCATTGTTAAATTATTTGTTTAACTGATCGCCTGTTTTATATCATTTAAAATATCTTAAAATTTTTGTTATTCGAAACTGACGATTCTCTAACAATTACTATATGATTTGTCCTTGGGAAGAACGATAGTTATTTCTGGATACGGAAAGATTCGTGTTTCAAGAAAAATAAATTAATTCGTGGAACGATTCAAGAAAAATAAATTCGTGAAACGATTCGTGTTTCAAGAAAAATAAATTAAAAATATATATTATCTTCCTCTTTAAAAAATTAATTATTAATATAATTTATTACATTATTTTAAATGAAATAAATAGTATTTTACAACAAATTATCAATTATATATTATTATGACAAATAGTAATATTTCAAATGTAATAAATAGTTCGAGCTCAAAAATACTCCCTTCGTACCACTCTTCCCCGAAACGTTGACAGCCAGCTCGGCAGTTTTACTCTGAATTATTATTAGCCAAGACTGTATCGTCGAGCATTAGGACAGATAAAACTCGAGGATGGATTTCTGTGTCATTATTTGCGCAGTATGATGGATATTTTCAATTTCCATATGCGATATCTGAATGTAGAAGCAGCCCTTTCTTTATTGATGAGAGCTTTTCTTTATCTGAAAGGCAGCAAATTGATATGGAGATTGCCGCCGAGCGCTTGAAAAAAAAGGGTTGTTATTTTCTTTTGTCTAGGACTTCGACTTTATTTAAAAAGTAAATGTGTTTTTCAACTAAGTAGTTTATTTATATGCCGTTTTGTTTGTGAACAATGAAAATATTACGGTTATTTTGCTATGAAATTGTTGCAGAGTTTATGATATCGAATGATTTTAAATGCAAATATTTTTCAACTAAACAGTTTCTTCATCTGTTTGATATTGTAGCTTTCGAGCTTTGAAAATAGATAAATGAATAATTATACTGTTACAGAATTAAAGGGGTTTTTATTTTCCATTAGGTTTGGGAGGTAAAGTAACAGTTATTGCTTAGACAAACCACTTTTCTAAAATTTTCATAACATTGTTCAATCATTTGTTTAACAGATCAATTGTTTTCTATCATTTAAATTATTTTAAAATTTTTGTTATTTGAAACTGGTGGTTCTCTAACAATTATTATATGATTTGTCCTTGGGAAGAACGATTGTTACTTCTAGATAGTGTAAAAGGACTGTATAATATCTATTAAGTACTCTTTATAACAGGATGGATGGATGGAGGTTTGGCATTTTATGGCACAAGAGCTAAAGCTGACCATGCTTCGCCAAAACAAGTGGTACGTGTATCTTGTCAAATGGTCTATTATAGAAAATATTTCCCAAAGGGTAAAAACCATTGTTTTATTAAAAAAGCAGATTTTCACACTTATAAAAACTAAACCTAATAAGTTTCAAGGAAAATTTATTTTAAAATAACTACTTCAATAGCTAAAAAAATCGAAGTAAATGTTAAAAATCCCATAGTATTCAAATAAAAAGGATAACATTTATAGCTCTTAAAAATTCGAAGATATTCTTGTGACCAATTCCCGCATCTCCAATGTTAATGAATTAAAAAAACCGAATAGGATTAGAAAGAAGTTTAGGACACTGAATTAAAATGTGTAGAACTGAAAGATCAGTATAAGATGAGCACATCGGTGCACGCGGACCAAACAAGAGATGTTTGTGCGTGAGGCGTGTATGACCAATGCGTAGTCTGGTTAATTTGACATCTGCCCCTCTAACCGAGACTATTTATGATAGAAAATTATCTATGATACTTTGAAAATTGCTAGCAGTTCTAATTTTATAATAAGAATGCTAACTATTAACATTTTTATAATTAGATGAAAGTTAATTAATATTTTTATTTTGAAAGTTCATCCAATTATATAGCAATTGGTTATTTACTCTGACTTATTCCTTTTAAAGAATAAAAAAATCAAACAAAAAAGTACAATATATTAAATCTATTAAGTGGCAATAATTTAATATTTAAAGTCTTTCCAATCTAATAATAAAAATTGTTCATGCCAAGTAACTGAAATTCTTAATCATTTCAATCAAAAAGACTTTAACACCGTTCTTCAGGCCTGCTAAATTCAGCTGTTAAAAGATATAAAAAATATTTTTATGAGCAACTTTATAAGTTAGTGATTTACAAAAGGATTAAATTTTCTTTAACCCAAAATATTGTTGAATGAAGAAAAGTTTCCTAAATGTCTCGAAAATAAAAAGTTGATTACAAACTTTTTATACATTTTTGTTATTAGTGGCACTTGTCATGAACAAACTTTGCCGAGATATCAACGGGTTTTAAGCCGAAAAGAGCTTCTCTTGTTTTGAAGTAGCTCCAACTAGAGTAAAGAGTACGATTCAGCTACACACTCATCACAGTTGCTTGCAAAGCCCCTTTTTACATTCGGGCACATTCATACATCTTGCTGATATAACACAGAGCAACCCTGCTCGAATCTGGACGCCTAGTTCTCGGGGAAGATGCACTACCTCTACGCCAGGACACCGGCTTATACATTGAAGCATCGCTTAATTAACTTAATTTCTTCTTATTTGTAATGCGAAACCTTAGTTAAGCTAAGAATGTTTTCTGTTAGGAATTCATGTTAAATAGGACAATGGCTTTCATTTCGAAATATAAATTCAAACAAATTTATCATAATGTAATTTTCTATTTACAAGGAATACTTTTATCACAAGAAAATGATTAAAGAAATTTTGTATATGCTTCGAAATTCGGCAAAAATCAAACAGAACATTATTATTAAATGTATTTGTAGGGCACGTAGCTACTTTCTAATTATGGTGACTTATCTCAATGTAAGATGTAATAAATTCCATACTTTTAGCACCACTCTGGTTTCAGAGGAAATTTTAGCTTTGTTATATTATCTCTTCTTCTTCTGTCCATATCGTCTTAGCAAATCTCAACTGCGATAAAGTATATAGCTTTATAAATTCTTATCTCTATAGATTTATAAATCCGAACTTCTTCTGGTACCACTATCTACGTTATTCCACATGCTCATCGATGGTGTTTGTATCCAATTGCCGATCTCATAAGCTTAGCAAGAAACATAATCTCGTTGATTAAGTTTCCGCGGACATTTCTCCAACCCCCCTAGGTGTTGTGTTGAACAAAAATATCCGCACAAATCTTTTTCTTTGACGATATCAGCGCTTTCTACAAACAAGATCTCAACACAGATTGATACGAACCAATCTAGACATATGACGTCAAGTGTCTCTTTGTCATTATTTCTACGAAACATTGCTAAAATACACCTTTAAAAAATAAAAATAAATTTGGTATTTTTTAATTTGATTTTTTTTCAAAATGGTACTTTTTTATTTCGCTTCATAATTTTTTTTAAATTTACAGCATTATTTGACATCTTCCTTTCTACGTAAAATTTGAAGGAGATGAAATAAAATGCTCTTTTCTGTAACGCAAATTATTTTAGTTCGATTATTTAAACATATCTTTTTTTCCCTCTTGCGAGTTCTAGCTTCTAATTTTTTTTCAAATTTCCGCCATTATTATCGTGTGAGAACATGATGTTGTTTTCATTAGTAGAGCTTGAAGAATTGAAAGCAACGAATAATTGAAACTACTCGAAATCTAGTTGGCACTGAAGAAATAATAAATGGCAATACTGAGTGGAATAAAATATTCCTTAAAGAGAAAAAAAAACATGGTATTTTTTAGTTCTATCCCTCTTATATATTAAGTCGGTTTCTTCTCGGTAGTTTTCACAGATTTCCTTTAAAATGGTTTTTCTCGGAAATGTATGCAAAAATTGTAACTAAAAATTGCTTTAAATGTAAAATATATTAATATTTTGAATTGGTTAATATTTTTTTACAATTGCTTTTATTAAATATTAAGTCTTATTTAAGAGGAAATCAAATATATAAAAAATATAATGCACGAACTTTTTTATACTTTAGAAATTGTCCAAGAAATATTTATTAGTCATAGTTTTCCAAGCATTTTGAAATATATTACTTAATATGAGCAAACCATATACAACCAATTAATGAAACAGATATAATATGTTCTATTAATATTTCCTTATGGGACTATTTTCAAATAAATAAGACTAATGGTATTAAATCTCTTGAGCAATGTATTTACAAAAACGTTCAACTCTAAATAGGCTAAGCCCGATAAAAAAAAAGAACGATATATAAAATCTTCAATTTCAATAAAATCTCATTGCAGCTTTTCAATTAAATGTTATGCTAAGAAACATTCTTCCCCAAGAGAGCTAAAAAGCTATAAGCTATGCGGAAGCTAAAACCTTTTATATATATGGCAGCAATACATCATTTGACACGAAGATTATTAAAATTCCACAATTCCTTCTGAATTACGATCCGGTACCTCGTTAAAAAAGTTTTTTCCGTGTTCTGCGTGCAGAACGACAAATCACTTCGATTCCAGAACTCAACAAAATAGGCTAGAAACGCAAACTAAATTACCGTTAGTTCGGAAGTCGAACCTTTTTCTGATGAAACTTTTTCCTCGCCGCCTTCTTTCTTTTTTCTTTTTTTTTCGATTTTTTTTTTCAATATCTGTGTTTTGCTTGATCTGTCTTCTACATCTTTGGGCATCATATACTCCGATAAAGTACTTTTTCTAAGCATTTTTTCCTTAATATGCACTTTTTTCATCCTTAAGGGAAATTCAATATCCGAGAGAAGATACCTTTGCCTTTTTCACCATGGAGACGACATTTCAATCAGGCATTCCTTTACGTTACAGTTTTGTTGCTTTTTCTGTTAGGTACCTCCGAGTAATATTGTGGAGTTGCCTGAATTATTAACATAAAGAAAAATACGTTTATGAAATTTCCATACTAGGATTCCACTGAGAGGTTTCTGTAACAAGGATGAATAAATATCCATTTTAAAAACAGATCAAACCCAAAATAAACAGAAAATATTAAGCCCATTTATAAGGTTAGAAAAAGAAATAGGCAAATTTCAGGGACATGTTTTATGTTTTATTTAAAAATCAAATTAAATACTAATAATTGAGATTTCCTGATATAAAAATGAATATTCAATAGAATGATTTACATTTTTTTCCAAACTCACTATTGTAAGGAACTAAAAAAATAATAATACAATAAAAGAATAATAATGCTAAATGGAATTAAAAGATTTTGTATTTAATAACTACATTTATTTCTTTTGTTGAAATTTGAACACTGGAATAAGCATTTTAGAACTTAAAAGCGGTCTATTTTAATTTATTTGTCTACTTTCGATGCAATGTTGTGAAAAACGAGTAACATAATTAAATATTTGAATATAAAGATTGAAAAACTGTAAAACAAAATTATAACAAAAATGGCAGACTTGTAATTTAAATTTTATGTTTTTATTCTGTATAAAGAGTATCCTTTTTTTTTAGTTTTTTGGCAAAAAAGAAGTGCAGTGCAAAAAATCCTTTAGCTTAGAGGTTTATAAAGCGATTTGCTTAAAGCATTGCAGATGGCTGCGTAAATATATTATTTAGTACCTGAAGTAAAAAATAACCGAGCTGTATTCATATCCACTCTTTAAAAGTTGTGGTTCAACTAGTTAATAATTAGGGATTTTTAACTAATTTTGTATTGCGAAGATTTAAAACAACTCGAATATTTCTCTACTTCAGGATCTTCATAATACATAGAAAACTTATTGTACCAAATTTCAACAAAATATATGCATTAGATTTAAATTTATTTATATATATATGCCTTTGATTTTGATTTAAGGTTTTTCGCAAGAAAATTCCTTCAAAGATTAGAATTTGGGAAAATACACTCTTAAGACTTAAATCTAACTAAAAAATTTATAAATGAAAAGATAAAAATCGGTGAAATTTCCTAAAGAATAAATTTAGAAACAAAATCTAAATGACTCTACGAAGAAATGGGTTCAGACATTAAGAATATGAAATAAAAAATATCGTAATTATTAAAGTTACATTTTTCAACATAAACAACTATTTTAATTCTTACCTCTTGTTCACTAAGCCTTTATGAGTTATTACATATCCTTTTACAGTAACTAAATATTACGTAATTTTACAGTATTTATATGTATTAAAATCGTGAAACATTTTTAATTGTATCCACAAAATGTTTCGAAGAAGATTGAAGTTAATTTTACTAAGTTAAATTGCTAGTCAACTATAAGGACTTGCTAAATCTATAAGATAGTTTTTAAAATAAAAACTGTACATTTAGTTTTGAAATGTTTTCTAAGATTCCTTTTTATACAGTAATATAAAATATATTTTTTAAAGAAATGTATCAGTATAATATAAAAATGTATCAGCTCAATAAAAAAAATACATCAGTATAATATAAAAAAAGGTATCAGAATAAAATATATGAATCAAAGAAAAATGACACTACAAGATAAATTGATATAAAGAATGCATTTATAACGGTATGGCAAAATTTAATTGACACATTTGAAAGCCATTTAAATATTTAAATCCAAACAGACAAATATTTTAATGTTAATAGAACGAAAATACTCATTCTGATTCAAAATTAAAATTAAAATGTTCAGATATTGAAATAAAAAGTTTTGCGTAGAAACTATCACAAAATATTAAAATAATTAACGACTATAAAAGGCAAATTTTTCTTTTTATCTTAATAAAATTGTAAGACTTCTTTTTTTATTATTTCGAACCTAATCGTGTAAAAAATTGATATATGTCTGGGGGAAATTGAATTATCGAGGAAAATATTTGAACTTTTCAACAGAGAGGAAGGGAAAATATTTTATACCTGAAGATGATGAATATATTGTTTGATCAACATCAGAAGCAGTTTTTCATACAAACTGCAAAAAACTGGATTTTCCAGAAATACGCCTTCAAGTACAAGCAATAAAATCGCAAACTGGCGCTAAAATATTTAAGCACACAGTTGAGGTGCCCTTAAGCCCTGTTATTCAATGCGGAAAATATACGAGTAATAAAATATATGTATTATCACTCAAAGTAATAGGGTCATAAAGATGAAACTCGGAAATTCGGTGAATATAGTCTAGAAAGAAAACTATAATTGTTTTCATAAGTCTAGAGAAATTCAATCAGACTTTTCTGAGAAGATCTTTTCTATAAACAATTGAAAACTGATATATATATATTTGTTTAACTCAGAATATACATCTTACTAAAAGGAATCAAGTTTGTTCCATCTTTTTTAAAAAAAGGAAAACAGAATTTTTCTGCAAACTTGATATGTAATATTGTTTTCAGAATATTATACGTCATAAATTTTTTTACAGAACTTCTAAAGTTGCAAGTTTAGATTTTTTGGTAATTGAAAATTTGAAATATCTTTATTGTTTTCAGTACAAAACTACATGCAAAGTATATTTATTTATAATTTTTATGAGGTCTTATGAAATATCAAGGAATTTTATTAATAAATAGAGATCATAATTTGAAGTTTTAACATTTATTCATTTATTGCTCTATATAGAACACGAAGCTTCATTTTCAGTATTATTAATTTTAAAGATAAAATATATTTTTAATTTGAAAAAAAATTGCTGTATTTTTTTATATAAATATTGACGAAAATTAATGTCATGGTTTCTTCTTAGTTTCACAAAGACACAATTATTTCACAGTACTCTTAATATAAAAATTTAATATTAAAATAAGATTCAACTATTTTGAACTATTCTTTGAGCTGTAGTTTTTCCAAAAAAAAAAAAAATTAAAATAGAAAAAAACGATAGTATAAGCATTTCTTGGAATAAAAATTTTGTTTTTATTTAATTCAAATGATTCTGAATCTATTTAGAATAAAGGATTTTATGTAAAACAAATAATAATTTTATCAGAATAGCGACAATTTTTTTGAAGGGAGTTACTATAATTTTTATAAATATATTGATGAAAATTAGTATCGTGTTTTCTTATAAGTCACACAAAAACAAATTAGATACTTTCAATATCAGAATTTAAGATTTAAATAAGAAATAACTATTTTGAAGAATTTTTTACTCTATAAAACTTTCATAAAATATCTGTAAATATTAAAAATTCTAACAAAGTTTACAAAGATCTTTAACAAATATATAAAGAATATTTTTAAAAAAATATATAATTTATATATTTTTAGTTTATTCTAATTTACATATATCTTAATCAATTTAAAATAAATAATTCCATGTAAATATGTTAATATTTTATTAGAATGATTTGATATTTTATTATCAGTTTTATTTTTTACAAAAAAATATTTAGCAATTTCATGACATCTTTTATCTGCTGTGCAAGAATCTCGAATAATGTACTTTAATCTTAAATATAAAAATCTTTGTCAAATTTCTATTCCTTATTAGGTTAGAGCAAACAAAAATCTACTTTTGGACATAGAATTCCAAAAGATATCAAAAGTGCTGCCATTTCATGCAAATGAAAAGGGAAAAAATGCTGCATTCTTTAATCTTTGGTTGATTAAATTGTGTTCATGTAATAAATTCCATAGTTTTCAATTTTTCAATCTTTTTTTTGCATTTTGAATCTGATGAAATCTCATATGAAAGTTGTATAGCTCATTTTTATTTTCTTGTTGCTTCACAGATTTGCTTTTAATGTTTCTTTTGTATGTATATATTGCCCGATTCTAATAAACTACAGAAATCACTGTAAAAAACCGTCCTCCCACACTATGTTATTTGCAATGGTTTTCGATTAAATCTGCAGGTTTGGTGACAAAATGATTTTTCGCAAAAAAAGGGGAGGGACGTCGGTCGTTTTTAAAAAAGCCAAATTTGCAGTCTGGCTTTGCAACTTCCGCAGACTACACGGACAGAAATACATTTTGATCACAATTTTCGAATTCCACTCTTTCTTTCAGGGGCAGAACTAAGAAGAACAAACTAAAGTGAAAGAGCATAAAAAGAGGGATTTTGAAAAGCATCGGGAGAATGCATTGGCGCAGCGAGTAATCGGAAGCAGTTCAGCCCAGGGGGCCGCAGCTTTTAACAAAATGTCTTTTATGTCCTAAAGGGTTCTTTGAAACCCTCCTGTCTTGCCCTAAGGTTTCGATTCTTTATTGCCGTATTTATCATCGATTTATTTTATGTTCGTGAAGGGTCAGTTTCCAGCGTATTCTTCTCTAGAAAGAGAATTTAAACCCTCTGCTATTTTTTTCTCAAGATTGTGGCATATGTGTATTTTCTGTATAAAAGTTAGTACCTATTTAATAAATGTATCTAACAGGAAAGAAATAATATTCCTACTAACAAATTTTTTTAAGCATTTATATCGAAATATTATCTTACGTATTCTGGTTTTCAGTAAATGAATATTTCAATAATACTAAATTAATTTTTCTATACAGTTCATTTTTGGGAAAAAAATGATTAGAAAATAGTAATAATTAATCTTCCTAAATGAGGATTTTACCTTATTAATATGATTCACAAACTAATACTAAATTGCTTTTTCCATTTAGTTTATTTTTGGAAAAAAAATGACTAGAAATCAGTAATAATTAATCTTCCTGAATTAGAATTTTACCTTATTGGTACGATTCACAAATCTTCTATATTAGTTTTCATACAGCATTGTTCAATGAATCTGCTTTCGCTTTAGTTTGTATTGACATATAAACGAAAGCGAATATTGACATATATTATTCTACAGTTTTTGTGATCTCCAAATATAATAAAGGTGAAAAGTAGTGATAGTCCAATGTTAATCTCAGTTTTGGAAGCCGAATTCTTAGAAACTCCTTCCATGTTAACATGTGAGTACTTGCAGTTGTATGTTAAACAACTGCAAGTACTCACATGTTAACATGCAAGAAGTTTCTAAGAATTCGGCTTCCAAAACTGAGATTAACATATAAAAAGCCTTAATTCTAAAAAAAAACATAGCATTAATTATATAAAGCATCGCATTAATTCTACAAAACATAACATTAATTAAAAAAACATAGCATTAATTCTATAACACATAGCATACTATAAAATACTATAAAACATAGCATACTATAAAATATATCATTAATTCTAAAAAAACATAGCATTAATAATAGAAAGACTGTAGATTTTAGTTTTCACACCAAACGAACAACAAAGGCTCAGGTTTTTCTAACTTATACTTGGAGTTAATATTCGTTAATTCACGTCTCGCAATTATTTATTAACTATGTGGATATCATTAATTATTTACTATTGTTGACTCTGTAAATTGTGCATATCTAGAAAGAAATATCCCTGTTATTTTGACAGCAGAACAATCACCGCTACATTATGTTGCGTTTCATGCTCTAGTTTTTGTTTTTTGTGCACTCTTTGTCTTTCATTTTATGAGGATGTGAAGATTTGATTAGAATATATGCTGATAAGTAGAAATATGTAATGCATGTCAATATTTGCAATTTTTTTTGAGCTCGAAATCATCTGCTTTATTGGGATTGACATTGATTTCTTTTAGAGATTTTCTTTTCGGATTTCTTCACTTGTTAGAATTATATTTTCTTTTGAAATATCACGAAAAATTAGTTCGAAAAAAAAGCTATTGGAATGCGAAATCTTACAAGTGTTACAGAATCTTTCTCTGAAATGTGAAACAATGATTTCTAATGAACCCAATTAACTCCTGGGTTATTTAAAATCTCATCAAAAGCCGGGAATGTTCAAACAATTTTAAACGTATAAATTTACTCTATATATTATTGATATGGAAATATTTAATTGAAAAGTATTTGCTTTATTGAAGAAAATGTTAAAAAATAATAAAAATCTTTTTTTAGAAAATGTTTTTCTAAAAAAAAAATTATTACGTGAGCCATTTATGTATAGAATAAATAAATAAATTTAGAGTACCATATAAACCTAAGTGAAATAATTAGTCATAATTCCAGGACAATTAAGTATTTAATAACATCTTGACTGAAGACTTATCTGTTTAATGAATAATTGTAATTCTACAGAAATTAAATTGCATACATTTTCCTATTTGATAGAGAAAAAAGTTTTTAAGGAAATTATAAGAAAGTTTGCATTACCAGTTAGTCTTTGTAAATGGTGGTTGTCTGTTAATGAATTATTTCCTTTTTATTTTTTGAATTTTACAAGGGCAAAATTAAGTACAATATAATTTTTAGCCATTTTTTTTCAATAGTATCATGGGACAAAATATGACGTTATTTGTCGGTAATACTTTTTATTGAACATTATTGCAATCTATAAATAAAGTAGGGTACCATTTGTAACTTCTAAGTTCAGTTGAAAATATATGGTCACAAAAAACTATTCCGTTGAGTAACATTGTGACTGAAATAATAATAACAGTAACTGAAAATAATGTACCATAACAAAATTTTAATTAAATTTCTTCATTACATATAAAATTCACTTCTTCATAAGAAAAAAAATAATTGAATATTTTAGAAGTAGTAATAAAATAATTCTGCAAATAACTTTGCTTTCTTTTTAAATTAAAAAAACACACAAATAAAACATTTATTTTTTGTTCTCAAAAAAATTTCAAGAAATATCACAATGAATTTTATGATTATTCTTATCTATGTTATTTTCTTTTTCATTTTATAATCCATCAGAAATTTTTGTTAGTATTTTAGTTTCCCCCATGGAATAAAAAAAAGAAACCTGAGACACAGAATCGAAAGTAAACAATGAACTATGATTCCTTTCTTGAAATATAAAAGTGACTTTATTAAACACAAACACAAGAAGAAAAGAATAATTATTATAAATGGCGAACATTTTCTTTTTTTGCTTACTCCCTGTGTTCGAAAACAGTAATCAAGCGAGAATATATATTTCATTCAACCTAAAAGAATAACAATTAAAGACAAAATTAAATTGAAAACATACCCTGGGGAGAAAAACATATTAAAAAAAACCCACGAAAGAAGATTTTTTGGTTGGAAAAAAAGTTCGTCATAATTAAGTTGTTCCGAAATTGAAAGTAATCCCGGGGTGGAAAAGAAAATAAGAAATTGCCATAAAAATCTAAATGGCTTTTAATAAGAAAAGTGAAAGAAGAACGTTTTAAATGAAAACATTTTTAAACAGAAAACATGAAGGCGACATGCTGACATCTCTACAAAAGGAGGCATATTTTATTTAGTGGTTTCTTATTTTAAATGCATCCTCAGCGTTTTATTAAATATTTATACCAGCTTTATATTAACTGAAATTGGCATATTATTCTATTTTCTTTAATTAAATTATACAAAAGTTGTTGTTTGGAAAAACTAACTCACTTTTCAATAAACATGACACCCAGCTCAGCAATTTCATTTTTTTTAGAATCCTTTTACATTTAAATTAACGAGTGCTGCTCAAGTATTTCATTTTTTTTATTTATAACCAGTTGTTTCTATGAATAAAACAGTTATTTGAAATAAAGTTTGAAATCATGCGAATTAATTTATATCAATAAAAGATATATTTTAGAATTTAATAAGTATAATTAAAAGGTTCTCCGAAAATAAAAATAAAAGATATATTTCACCTAAGACCTGATTTTCTAATATTTTGTTGCTGTTGCATTACTTAATCTTACCCTTTGGGTAATAACTTCCCATAGAACATTTGAATGCAATTATTATGAGATAATATACTGTTCTGTTATGGTGCACGTGTTAACGTCTTGATTTGTCTTCATATTTTAGGTTTTGTTTGTGTGAAATGGGATCGTTACATGAATAATCTCGAAAAATACGTCATTTTGCTTCCATTGCAGAGATCATAATGGTCTTAATTCCACCACAATTCCCTTTTTGTTTGAGAAAATATAATTTTAATAAACTTATTCAATAAGGAATTAATGTAATATTTTGAATGCTGATATGCGTGTTAATAAATTCGAGATAATCAGTGCATTTCTGCCAGGCCCTAAAATAAAACATTTGTGGGTAATTAATATAAATTATCGTTAACAATTCTAAAATAAAATTAATCTCTAGTAAACTTATTTCTTTAATTCGAATCAATCAGCATAATTTAGAATTATAATATATAATTCTATGAATATAGGATGGTTACAAAAAAGTATTTTGAGCTAATTTCTAATTCAAATTAAAAGCTTTGGTTCAGTTTTATTTAGTATATTTTTGCTAAATATTGTGAATAAATATTCATTTCTAACACTAAAAAACGGTTTGTTTTTTCCGTTTTATTTATTGTTTCTGGCCGCTTCCTAAATCCCCCGTGGCAGTGCTTTCCCAGTGGCGCCGCGTACGATCCAAAAATTTCATTATTCAGTTGCATCCTAACCCAAAACAGCTTTTCCATTACCTTCCTGTCAAAACAATTAAGCTTCGTATTTTTCTATGGTTTTCTTTTAAAACGCTTTCGTTTCAGTCAGGGCAAATTAAACTGTTTTTTTTTTCCGTAGTAAATAAATAAGGAAGTGCAGAAATTTGCATTTACTGTTTAGAAAGACATTTTCTTTCGATTCTTTTATTTGAAACTGAGTTTTAAAAGGTAGGCAAATACTTTGTGCTAAGGCTTTCAATCAAGATTTTGAACTTTAAGCAATTGAAATTTCTGAATAAACTTTAACAAAGATTTATATATTTTTTTCCAACGGATTTTTTTAAAAAAATTAATTTGTCAAAAACAGTTTCCAAATTTTAATAGTTCTAAGCTGGTTAATTTGTATTGAAAATATCTTTTACATTTTATTACATATAAAAATATTATTTGCATAGATAATGATAGCAATTGAGAATTAATAAAAAACATTGTTGTTATTTATGGCACTTGCCATGGACAAGCCTCATCTGTTACAGCAGCATATTTAAGCCGAAAGGAGTGTCTCTTGTTTTTCAAGTAGAGCCAACTAGGGCCAAGAGTACGACATTCTCCACATTCCTTGCACAGCGCCTTTTTGTAGGGGGTCACAGTCACACCTCTCACAGATATCACACAGAAGAACAACCATGTCCGAACTGGGACTTGAACCCGAGACAGATGCGCTACCTCTGTTCCAGAAAGCCAACGTATATATATATATATATATATATAATCATTTAAAGGCAGCCGAAATAAGGACTTTGAAAATTAAATATCTTCACAAATACAAATAGGATATTTATACATTTATAAAAATTAAAGTAAATATTTCTGTTTCATTATGCGGATTTAAAATTTTAGTATGATCCTATACAGCTATGCAAAGTATTCCTATAAGTAAAAAAACTAGGGATTATTGTATAAAAAATAGGGTTAGAAAGATGGAAATAAAAAAAATCCGATGCGAAGACTTTATCAAGTGTCATCTTCAGGGAGGGGTTCAAACAAGGAATTTTTTTTTCTGAAAGAGGCATGACAATCATCTTAAAAATTTATTCCTAGCTACCGAAAATTTCATCTTATTTTTTTATCATAAATTAAAAATTAAAAAATAAGGGGTCGACGAAAACGAAATTATTTTAATTATTTTATTAAAAACTAAACATGTGTTTTTTAAACATTTATTTCAATTTCTACTACTTATAATGTATATTTTATGAAGATGCTTTATCTTTGCGATTAAATTCAAATGTTTATTTGCAATCAATTTTATTAATTATAATTCATCAATAAGAACCATCATATTGATATGCAAAATACCAAACAAACGTCTTTGTTGTGAAGTTCAAATAAAAACGTATGCCTTATTAAAAATTAGTTGCCTTTTTTAACCGACAGGCTCATTAAGAAAATAAATAGTTTACACTAATTAAATCTTGTATGCATAACTTAATGTTCATGATTCATAAAATAAATATTTTTTTACTATAAAACTATGACAGATGCAAAAGCAGCGTAACTTTAATAGCTAAATATCTGTTTCGTTTATTGTGCAAATTCAGTTTAATTTTAATTGATTAAAATTTATAAAAAAGTAACTTTAAAGAGTATATTTTCTATAAACAAAGTATTCATGGGTAAGATTTCGTATTTATAGGTCAAATGGTCTGACAACGCCATTACACACACACAGTAATACTTGTTATCAGTATATATTTAATACTTTTATTTTAAATTATTTTGAAAGCAACGATTTTTGTTTACTTAGATAATTAGAGTATATTTCAAAAAAAAGAAGAAAATGATGAAATTTAATAAATAAACGTTCTCTAAAAGAATTGAAAATAAGTCATTTTTGTATTTTATATATCGAGCATTAAATATACGCTGCTTATGTATTAAGATTTATAAAAACGCATTTAAAGAGATTTAAGATTAAAAAGATTTAATCTTTCTATGACATATAGATAACCTTTTGATTGCTGACTTCTACTGACAAATTTGATAACTATTGTTCGTTATTTAAATTCATTGAATGTTTTTTTCAAAAATGTTGAAAACCGCATTATAATCAAAGTTTTTACCTGAAATCTATTTCATCTTTAAAAGAAGTTATAATAATATCATCGCCTTCCTCTTCATATTCAGTGAAATTAGCATGAGTTAATTTCTGTTAATAATTTGTGATAAATTCATAATTTATTAAATAGTCTAAATATCCATAATACTGTTCACATACACATCAAAGGGAAACGAAATGCTTTCGTAAATCTCCATTTTTTTAAACTCTGAAAACGACATATAAACACAAACCATCTGTTAAAATTCCTTAAATAGGTGTTCTAAATCATTATAATTTTATCATCATAATTTCAGAGTTTGATCGTGTAATTGATTGACGTTTGATTAAATAATACCCTGTTTTGAAACAACTGTTTGATAACATATCTTGATAGACATCACAGAGTGACACATGTGCAAATATACCGAATTTCAATTCCACAAAACAAATTGCAACATTCTAATCTGACGATTCTGATTTGTTTCCCTGTACATTTCGGGTGTTTGGCAAGATTTTTCGGCCACTTTTGAACCTCTGTTCAGTAAACCAAATCTCTATTTATTAAACCATCAAAGTTTTTGTTTTAACGTTTCCCAATCAACATGAAAATATTTTCAAATTTAATAAAAATGGTCACTAAAAAACGACACCTATCCTTGAAAATGGAACGCTAATTAGAAATAAAAGAAAGAGAAGTATTCTTAATAAGTTTCATATTAAAATATATAAATTATGTCTGTTTAAATTGTCTTCTTACTTTTGAGCAAAAATATTAAGAGCGAAAATTCATGGAATAGTGCTTTAATTTTTTTATTTTAATTTTTAGAAATATTTAATACTTAGTTTTCATTAAAATTAATAAGGAATTTGAAATGCATATTTTGACTTTTTAAGAACTTATTAGTATTTTTTTTATTTCTTACTAGCCACCTTTGGCGACCAGTTGGTTCGCCAGTACTAATGCTCGCTAAAATTTTCATATTATATTTTATGTAGCTGTGTCTCATAACAGGTTTCTCACCAAAACATTTTTACACCAAACAAATTTTGATAATCATATAATTCATTTATAGTATTATTTTCTTCAGATGTTCTGTTCATTGTACTACTCGTCTTTCTCTTTCTATCCGAGCAATGATTGTTCTTGAATTGATATTTTACTTAAATAGTGGAGGAAAAGGTCTAAAATTCTACGTTTTTATAGAATAAGAAGATTTTAATTTTCATAAAGGTAAACACACTAAACAAATAAAGACATAATTGGTTTTCAAGAGATGCGAAAGTTTAAAAACAGCTTGGAAAATGCCGCGCACAAAGGAAAAAATGGTGACACACACACACACACCCTTCTTTTTTTCAATCCTTTTTTTCCCTACTTTTCTTTTTACAAACCTTTTTTTCGCTTTGTTATTTTTTTATTCCCTGCCCAGACTTTATTTTGAGCAGGCATCGTTTAAATATTCATACCGACTAATAATACAAGCAACTATTTTCTTTCTTTTTTAAACATCCCGTTATCTATGAATGAAAACCAACTGACTTCGCGCATTTCTTTCTAAACAATTCATAATTTATTACTTCCTGCAATCTTACTCGGTTGGTGTGGAGGAAGGAAATGAAGAATTTTGGCGGGAAAGTAAGAAAAGTGTCATTTTAACTATTTTCCTCGCAGTTTTTTCATTTTTTCTCTCCATAAGAACCCTCCTCGTGCCTTAACGAAAATATTTTTAAAAAATTAGTCGAATCGGTCTAGCCGTTCTCTAGTTTTGCGCTTAGCAACGCATTTCGAGATCCATTTTTATTATAAAAGATAATGTATTAAAACCTGATAGTATTATGAAATTGTAGATACATACAAATTTGAGTGATTTATTAATTTATTGATTTGAGCCGTGAGTCATTTTGATATTATTTACATCATTTTTATTCGATCGATCCCTTAGTTGTGAAATTTGGTTAGAAAATAACATTTTAAAAATGTCTTTTTGATATCTGTTTGAAACAGTAAGAATAAAATGTGAAAGGAAGAATATTAATGAAACCGGTCCTCTTTCTAGTTTGGATGAAAAGTGGAGAACCACAATGAAAAGATCATTTAGTGTTAAAAATAACTTTTTTCACAATAAATAGAATAGAACACTCATAAGAAAGCAACAATTTTACTTAAAAATGAATTACTTCTTTACTTTTGAGTAAATCTTTAGCAACTCCTTCATTATTTTACAAAATCATTACGAGTGAAATTTCTTGGAATTCTGCTGTGCATTTCATATCTTTCTTTCTCTATAGATATTACTTTCGTTTTCTAGCGAAGAAGAAGCGACATGTGCCTTAAAACCGAAATTTCTTTTGTACGTTAAAAGAAATATTGTTCGGTAAATTACGATTCCTTTCATATGTCTGATTTCATGCCTTGTGGCATCAACACTTAAAACTCTCCAATTTTTTTTTCCTCTTCCATTTTTTCTATCATTCACTCTTTTTTCTTACTTTATTTGAAAGAAAAGAAACTACTTGGAGGAACTTGGTCGTTCGCCAAGTCATTATACAATCTTTTCTTTTATTTGTTTGGTTGTCCTCCTTGCTCGAGAGTTTTAAGTCCCTTTGATTTGAACCCTCGAAACGCCTCGTCATTTTGGAGCTACGTACAGTTTCTTGTTTCCGGCGCTTTTTCTTTGCTTCCTTTCAACATTACACTTCTCCGAACTCTTTTCCTATTTTTTTCTCACATTTCTCATCCTTTTTGCAACTTTCGTCCACTTAATATTTTATTCTTATGTTTTTTTCTCTCCCCTTTTAATTTTTACGACTTCTTTTAGTTGACTAGCTTCTAAGAGCAGGAGGAAAAAAATCAGTTGATGACAGAGAAAAAAATGCCAATAAAGGACCCTACGTTATACCTGCTGACACATGAAAAAAGGATATTAACTTTTTTAATACATTTCGAAGCCACACAGAAGATTAAGCATTTTAGGGCTTGTTTTTTTCATTGCATTTAACACTTTCATTTACAACATGATAATTCGTTTGGATCTGCTCTCCTTTTAATAATGACCTGAATACCCGCTTATTCAATAAAAAGCATGAAAGTTTAAAAATCACGTTTTTTTGCTGAAAATCAAGAGACGTGCCATTTCATTTTTTCCTTAACATTATTTTTTTCTGAAACAAAAAAAAAGAATTCTTTACCTTTTTCATTGATAAATAGTTTTCTTTCAATTTAAAGTAATCAAACCGGTGAAAATGCAAGAATTAAAATATTAATGAATAATTAATTTTGATATTTTAATGCCAAACTACCAAAAAAAGAAACATTTTTATTAAATATGACATTTTCAATAGCAGGTTTAAAATTAGTATCTAAGCTCTTTTTATTAAAATAAAGGGAAAAATTTAATTAAATTTTGTTAAGACATGATATTGGAATTTCTTTGTAAACTAACCAACTTTATTGACAAGCTGGTTCGCCGAGATAAACGGGCACAGAATTTGTTAAATATTTTAGCTAATTTTGTCCTATGGATAAGCAAACGGTCCATTATATTTTAGAAACTTTATATTTGTTTTATTACGCATTTTCTCAGTTTTCTATCAACTCCTCTAAAATATGAATTTTAATTCGAAAATGTTAGCAATCAAATAAAAAAATAAAACTATTCACATAAAAAAAGTTTTTTTTCTAAAACCAAACGTGTTTTTTAAATTTGTTTGCGGAAAAGAAAATCGTCCAGTATTTGTAATGCAGAGTATTTTTTTTTAATATTTACAAAGTACCTCAGAAATTTATTCAAAAAATGTTTTTCTTTTACTAAACGTAGCTCAGCTCTCTACAGTAAGAAAGCAATTTTTAAGAATTATAATATATTTTTATCTATCCAATTATATTTCAAAAAGAGCACTAGTCTTTAAAAATAAATACATTGTTTTAAAGAATTTCTTCATTACTTACTAGTTTAGTTAAACAGTTAGTGGTTATTTTTAAGTGCAACAAAATTTCCATATGGATATTAAAAGACAATATAAGCATAAACTTATTCATTAAAAAGGATTTGCATTTTCAAAATTTCTTTTTCTATAATACAAGAAACTTCAAAATAAAATAATTGTAACAACAATTATACTGATTTGGTTATCTTGACAGTATTGTAATGAATTGCTAATACAAAAACTTAAAATTACTAAAAATAAATTAAACATTATGCTGTAGATTAACCTACATTGAAAAATCGATTTTTTTCAATTTTTAGTAGACAAGCGAATAATTTTTCTGCAGTTTCAAAAATTATTTTAAAAAGTTGTAAAAAATTTTGAAATAAAATTTCAAAAAAAAAAATCTGAGGGCACACATTTATAAGTTTTGATACATGTTTGTTTTATGCGGTGGTCCTGCTCTGTCCATCCTACAGACTGCAATACACACACACATACACACATTCATCTACACTGAAATTAAATGTTTCTATGTCACTGTGTGTTTTAGCGTTCTAAGGTGTTGTTTCGTATGGCCCTTCCGATGGACAAGCTCGCTGAGCTAGTCAGTGGTTTAAGCCTAATTAACGTTTCTTATTAACGTTTCTTATCAGTTCCAAGTAGGGTCAAGACAACTATTTTTGCTACTTAATCAACACATTCGCTTGCACATCCTTTTTTACCTGGAGGGGACACATTTACACATCTTCACGATAGAACACAGAAGAACATTAGAACTGGGACTCGAACCTTGGATGACCACAGAAAAGACGCTCTACCCCTCTTTCAGTACGCCAGTGCTCCAAGTTCCAGACCACTTGCTTTAATATCAACAAATTTTACTTGCATATAATGTGGAATAATGCAAATGTACGTCTAGAAATTATTTTTTTAAATTTACATAGTACTTTAGTTAATTAAAACCTACACAAATGCTAAAAGCTTTTTTCTCTACCATTATAAATTAATCAGTATGGAATAAAAATATGTTTATCCTCTTAAAAGAAAAAAAACTTTATTTTTTGTATCAATTTACTGTGCCGTAGAAATGATTTTGCCGATGAATGCGAGTGATGATGCATTTCATATATAAATTGAAATTCAAACCTCTTTCATTGTTTATATTTTGGGCAGGCCTTTTTTTCAACATTAATTGTTAAGCTACGAAATTTCGATGTATTCTTGCGCGATAAATAAGTTTTAGTATAGATTTTGCTTTAATTAAAAACCTTCTCTTTATATTGTAATTACAATTAAGACGTGACTTCAGAGCAAAGCAATTATTATTTTTTATATGGCATCTGTTTTAAGCAATGTTGTTATTTTCTTCAATATAATTAGAGGCTCAAAATTATAGATAGAAAGAAAAGAAATATAGAAAGCATAACGAACAGAACAGTATAAGGTTTCTAATGTAGTAAACATTTTATGCAGTTATTAAGTTGTGTTAATTATGAAAGTTTAAAAATATTTTATTGAGGAAGCCATTAAGATAAAGTTACACAAATTACTTAATTGGAAATGTTAGTCTTCGTTAACCCCGATATCGATATACTCGCTTTTATTTAGTATTTGGAAGGATTTAATTGGTAATTATTTGCGATTATTTCACAATTGCTGCTTTGAGGAAATTCTTTATAGAAGTTAAAATAAACCGAGATACGCAACTGAAACATGACATTTTAATTTAAGAAAATGTTATAAGCTTTCAACTTTTAAAACTGAAATTGAACTCCAGCTGAATTTTTTTTGGATCCAATACTGTTTGGAAATATTTGAAAATCCATATTACTGTGAATTAATACGCTCACCATGTGTATTAATAAGATTTTAATTTTCTTATTTGTACTTATCTGTTTCTTTCTGAAATGTCTTTATTTCTTTATTCTCCTTTTGCAAATTTCTTTCTTGATTTTCCTTTAAAATTAACTTAAATTAAATTTATTATTATTTAATTAGTTTATTTTATTTAAAGATAATTTTTAATTTTTGAATATAATTGAAAATATGTTAAAACATAATTTTATAAAAAAAATAAGTGATTCCCAGTTATATTAAAGCAATTTAAAGAATAACATTGTTCAAAGAGTGAAAGGATTTGGCTTTTAACAATTAAGTATAATGTTCCATTCGTGATATTCAGGCAAATGTAAATTTACAATTTCGGTAAAAATAATAAATTTATTTATTATATAATTTTCCTTTTTAAAAAAAAGAAAAAAAAAATGTTCTAATTGAATTTTTATACATGCCCATTAGAAAGCATATTATATGTAAACGGATATATATGTTTCTGAAGGACTAGAGCTTCGTAAATTAAATGCTGAAACAAATTTACAAACTTGAAAGCGCAACATTAAAAACTATTTGTGATATCAGAAAATTATGTAAGTTTTATTTTGTATCTTGAAATGAAATATAAAGGTTACATTAATATTTAACCATTATCATTTTAATGGAAATAAAAATTCCTTTCCGCCGCTCTAAGCAAGAAATGTATAATAATTGGGAAGCAATTAATTAAGGAATCCTCTTCATTTTGTTCTTGCAACCCTCTTTTACCAATAATATTGTAGGGATGCAAAGAGAAAAAATTAATTTTTTGAAGAAAAAAAATGAAAAAAAGTACGAAGGGATAATTTTACAAAAAATAATCAAAACAAATTATATATTTTAAATATAATCGTTTCTTTTTAATTAAATGGCATTTATGATGGCGATCAGTAAAAATAGCACAATGTCCATCAACAAAATTTTTAAAAACCTATAATTTTGTGTACTAAGGTAGAGACATACCTCCAGACGTAGAAAATAATTAAACAAATATTTGCATCAAATTAAATTGCTTCCATAATTTAAATCAGTTTGCGAGAATTCTTAAATCATTTAGAATCCATTAAATCTTCGTAATCGTTAAGGGCCAATATAACTTTTTAATTATTATAATTAAAAAAATTATTCATATTTAGGACTTTAATTATTGGAACAAGACACTAACGTCAAGTTCTTTTTATTATTAGATTTTTGGAGTTGACCCTCTTACCGCGATGAGGTGAGAATCTGAGTTATGGCTTTTATATATTTATTTTAACATTGAACAAAATTTTAGCTTCAAAAAGTTTTATTAGGACTTAATTTGCTGACCGTATAAATAACTTCATAAAATAGGAATTTTGAAAATCACGCTGACCCAAAACATTATAAAACATCAAAGTTTGCAATGTTGTAAAATTGATACACATAATTAGGCATACTAAAAACTGAAAATTTATACTTTTAAAAACTCCTTTGGTATATAGCTTTTATCCGCTAAAACCCTTAAATTATATAAAAGAGATAAAATAACCTATCTTTTATCTCAGTTTCATTTTAAATCAAAATTAATTATAATTCATTCATTTGGGAAAATATCTTTTGAGAAACATTTTATGATATCGTATATAAGATTTGGAACAACATGAACAAAAATATTTCTTGTACCTTTAAATGTCGTAAGTAAAAAAGCAATACAGAATTTAAATATGCAAATTATTTCTTAATTTTTTTAATAAAATATCTCAGACGTCTTGATATAAGAGTGAAATTCATATAATTGATTGTCTTTAAGTAATATGATCATCCATCTAAGGTGTAACGAACAATTTAAGCAGCACTAACACTCCTGTAGAAGTTGGTAACATTATTAAATTAACATAGAATTTATTCAACAAATATTTTTAAAAATTATCAAATACAAAATTCAAATAGAAATCTAATAGAAATAATTAACTTTTAAATTCAAGTAAAAATACAAATCGTGAAACTTTCAAAATTTAGCTGTCTCAACATTATTATTCAACAAAAATTTTGTTCAGAATGAAAACTAAAGATTTGTTTTAGATATCCTCTCAAGGTTATAAATCCGGTAAACAAGAGAATATCTAGTTTTAAGAATCATTTCCTATTAAGAGTAAAATGCGTTTCATTAAAATTTTCCTTAAAACAAATTTAAGTTGAGAAAAAAAAACCCTTTTATTTTAACTTTTATTCGGCAAAAAAAAGATTGTATAAAACATAAAGATTAGATTTTGAATTTCAGCGGCTAGTAAATTCTAAATAATATTTCATAAAATGACTTCATTTCTTTTTGAAAAACAGCGGTGGCAATGTTTTTGATTTGAAAACTTTATTTATTCAAGTTCAAAACAGTATTCTACCATCTTGAAATATGATTCGGGGTTTACTTTTAAATGAATGGGATATCAGACTAAAATTGCTTATTATGATTGGCCCACCTTGTTTGAATAGAATCGATTTTTATAGATAGAAATCCCTAACTTGGGTTTATTAATTCACATTTAAAATAGATAAAATTTTCCATTCAATATTTACTTGTAAATAATGTTATTCTCAAACATCTCTCGTATTGTCTACAAAACTAAATATAAGAGTATTTAATCTTCACGAGATTATATTTGATTCCAGTAAAAAATTGATGGCTTTTATACAGGAAAAAATGGACCAGTATAAACGTTTCCATTATTATTTTGTTCAAATAATAATATTATAAAAAATAATTGAAGTTTAAGCTATTATAATTAATTCTTATTATCTCATATAAAATCATTGTTAAATTTTCTATCTAACTAGCGCATAAATTATTTAAACGAGCGTTACTGATCTTCGTAAGGCTTCTTTTTTTATGTAAACAACATAAAAATGGCATCATCAATTCTGCGAAAGAAGGGTCTGCGATAAATATGATCTTTATAGCTTGTCGGACATTTTTCAGTTGCGTGACGTGTTCTTATAAGTTAAGTTCAACACTTTCTCCAACACCCGGTATTGATTTTGTGGCCGTTGTTTACCACACTTTGTCAGAGTCAATAATACATGGCGTCTTTGCTATGTGGACGGAATTTTGGCACAGATTCGTGAAAACTTCAAGAAATCCGACTCTTTTGTAAATTCTCGAGGAACAGAAAGCGGAAATCTTGATAGATTAAAAAGTGGCAAGAGTTTTTTCGCATGATAAACTTAAAGTTTGGTGTTTTATTACAAGTCACTTTAATTAATTTTCTCCTTTACTTTTGATGTTATTATCATTTATTTTGTACTTTAAACTTCCATCCGTTAAACAAAGCACACAAAAATAATATTATACAACAAGAAAATCAATCTATTATAATTAACACTTTTTCCTCATTAAAAAATTAATACTAGAAAAATTAATTTCATTGATAATACATTTTATACTTTTACAAAAAATTGTTTTTATCCCCATACTTCCATAATTTGTAAGATACATATTTATTTTTTAAAAAAAATTAGTAGGGAAGATTTATTTTGACTTATATATTCTTAAGTCGCTGACAAAAATTGTTAAGAATGCTAAAAGCTGTATCAGAAGATTCTTCATCAATTTTTATTTAATTTTTTTAACTATTATACAGTTTAAAAATTCCCCATAGGTAAGATGTTAATATCAATTTCTTGGTACCTATTTATCTTCATAAATCGAGTAGCTTTATTATATATAAATATTGATAATTTTTAATAGCTTTATATATTAAAAATAGGGACGTAAATAATAGGGTTGTACAATGTACTTGATACTTATAATTCATAAATGCGTGGAAAATAAATTTAAATTGTGTTCGATTTTATGAAAAAAATTAGATTTGATGAGCTCTTAATACTTACACTGCCTTTTAAAAATTTGCATATCTATTGTATTCTGTCTCGTGGCCCAGATTATTTATTACAATATCACTTCATAGCACAAATTCCATTGAATCATTGCTAAGAAAATTGTAATTTTTCTTATAAATGATGTTAACTATAAATTAAGTGATGTAACATAGTTTACTTAATAAAAAAGAATCAATTCCATCGGATTCTTAAAGAATTCGAAATATTTTATCCGAACAATTTTGGAAAGCTAATGGTTTTAACTGAGTATCTCAGTCATGATTAAAAAATGTTGACTACTCTTCTCAAAATTTACTTGCTGGATTTTACCAGCATTATTATTATTATTTATTATTATTTTAGACATGCTGCCTGTATTGTTTCTCACAATATCCTACGATTAAACTTAAAACCAGCCATAATTTTTGAAAATGCAAACAGTGTAAAAAGAAATAATATAGACAGTGTACATTTAAAAACTGGTAAGGGAATCTGTATAACAGAAAATAGAAACAGTGTGAATTAAAAAAAATAGTAAAATTATTTTGCACTCACGTATGCATTGATAAAATTGAATTGAAATGTATTATACATATGTTAATATCTATGACATTTTCTGGAATCCTAATTTCATCAATATATATTTATTTCATAAACAAAGTAATATCTCAAATAATTGAAACGAAAAACAATAGATCTCAAAATTTTCATTACTTTTTTTCTAATAAATAATATAGTTTCCTTGTATTATATCATTTGAAAAATTATATAATCATATAATATGTTCTCATATCATATCATGAAGAAAATTCTATAAAGAAATTAAGAGCTAAAAATTATTTTCTAAATAAAATCCCCTTATTGAAAAAGGATTTTAAAAATAAGAAACATACATATTTTTAATGAAAACATATTTAATCATTTTTTTCAATAAATTCATTTTACAAATGAGCTATGTTTAAGAAAAATGTACTCTTTATTAAATTGTTGCAGAATTTGAAAAAAAATATTTCAGAAAAGGATTATATGCAAGCTCCTTAGTTATTCATCTTTATTTATATGCAATACAACCATAAATTATTTTTCCTTTCATACTGCATTAGTTTTTAAATGAGTTTGAACTTGTTATTTGATCTATTAATATTTTTTTGTATATTTTTAGTTAAAATTTAAGTACATTATTAATATTTACCATTATAAAACATTAATATTATAATTGTTATAAATCTGTAAATCTACAAAATTTATGGATTTTAATTCATCATTTTAAAACATTAACCATTAATGCGTAATCTTATTATAAACACGGAATTATAACGTATTTTAAATTAAAATTAATTTTAACTTATGTATATAACTAATACCATAAACATATTAAAAATAACAAAGCTTGCGAATGAAACACTAGAAATTCTCCAACCATCTTAATGAGTTCTTTGAATATAATTACAATTTTTGATTTTTTTTTTCTCTTGCTATATTCTTGTCAAGGTTCATTACACGCTCTTAGTATTTTTATTACTGCCAGTGGTTGCAAAGGTCCCCCCAGTCCCTTTTAACAAACGATACGGCATTCAAATCTGGGAGAATTATCTGAAAAGAAAATTAATGATCCCATTAACGAGAGATTCAGTTGTTTGCTTTCACTTTTAGCATTAATTAAAATGCCGAATCACAAAGTTTCTATCGAAATTAATGAGGAAACATCTCTCGATCTCGGCATGAAATTTCATTTTCCGACTAATAGTCTTGAAGTAGATAAGTAGAAACGCGTTTCGCAGAAATTCCAACTCTGATTGCATTGATCAGAATTCATTGGAAGCAGCAAATGACTCGGATCATTCTGATTTATACCACAATATTTTGGTTTGTACTAAGAACATATTTTGAATTGTTAAATTAAACTTTCATTATGGAGATGATTCCTGTGATTTGATTGTAAACATATGCATTAAGCTTTATGTGCATTTTCAGGAATATCGAAGACTTTTAGTCTTTTAAATTAATTTTTTTATCTATTTCACGTAAACAACGTCTATGAAATATATTACACTAAAATAATAAAGTGTATTATTCATGCAAGTAAAACAATTAACTTTAAAATTTGGAAATAATAAGTTATAATTCGATGTTAATGACTGCCAATTGGCGACAGGAAAACTTTTTGGCCAAATTATAATAATATACTCAAATACGTTTAAGAACACTATATAGTTGGACGATTGAAATCGCCAATTTGTCATGATTTTATTTCTTGGCGCGTTTTGCTTGCCGTTATCATCAATACATACCTAGGAAAACATAGCTTTGAAAGGGAGATTTTACTTTATTGAACAATGTTTCATTCCCATTCAAATACAATATGAGCTGTAATGTATTCCTAAATAACTTGTAGAATCATTCCAGACATAGGTTACATCATTATTAATATACAAGCCTAAAAATTTAGCTTAATTAGAAACATAGGCTCTCTTTAAAATTTCATTGTATTTTTTATGTGGAAATCATTGACAAAAAAATGCTAATCTTGGCCTTTAATTCAATTAAACTGAAAAAGTATATTATTATTATTAGTGAAGACAGAAGAGAATAAAATCGGAATTACGGATTTAGAAACTCAAAAATAAGTAGAAAATAGTTTTTTATAAATAGCCATTTTCCATTTTTTATAAAACAAATAATTTTCCAAAAGTTTTTCTCTCAATTCATTTCATCTCTCACCATATTCGAATCCATAACTGAAAAGTAATCCTATAAAATTCATAAACACAAGCGTATCGTTGTGTCTATCTTATTTGCTCGAGGAGCCTTAATTTAAATCTTTGATTCGACCCAAAAATCATTGTGTTCTGGGGATTATAAATTTGAATTTATTAATTATTTGGGATTAATTTTGAAATGAGTTTCTGAAACAGAACAGAGTCTGATTTTAAGTGTATATTTTATCAAAAATTCAAAATTTTAGTAATAAATTTATACTGAAATTTTTCTTGTCAGTGTATATTTTTATTCCTTGATATTTTTTTCCTGAAAAATACAGAGAAATTCTTAAAATATATTTATTTCAGACGGTTTTTAAATAAACCAAAGTAGAAAGAATCATTACAAAATACAATAAAACATAAGTCAGAAAAATTCTTACTAAATTGATTTTTGCAATGCATATGTTATATAAAAGGTGTCAGAAAAATCTTTTGTATATCTGTAATTTATAGAAACAATTATTGAGAAAAAAACAAAAATAATAATATTTCACTAAAGGATGCAATTTTAAACTTAAATTTTAATTCTCTTTTCTTCAGTTTTGAGACAAAATATCAAACAACTTATTTATCGTCATAAAATGTTCCACTAATTGTATATAGTTATTGTTACACTTTTGTGCGATTAATATCTTATAGATTATTCATTTATAATGTACAAGGGATGCTATCGATAAGGAAATATTTTACAAACGTTAATTCATACAAAAAGCGATGTTTACTATCATAATTAATTTATTATACAGAGAAATATTGTACCGCGCTTCGGGGTTCGTGTAGATTGAGAGTTGATGAAGCAATCTCTCGAAAATCATAATATATTTATTCGTAAAAATCTCTAGAGGATGCAGGAAATGACAGCAGTTACGAGGCCACAATTACGCAGCTGTAATTCATCTAATAAAACAAGAAACAGTTTCCGAACACTGAGGTTTCCAATACCTCAGACAGATAACAGCTTCTGCGCAACAGACTAGCATTGGAGGCTTCACTACTCTCCAATCATCATGGTCATTGAGGCGGTGGTATTTATACCTGACTTGCCGTGAAAATCCAAGACTTTCGCCAAAGTTCTGGAAGATTCTATGTTGTCTTGCTTAATAATGGTCCTAGAGCTTAGATGATGAAATTTTGCAGAACTATCTATTCTTCAGCAAATAACGCCAAGTCATTAAAAATCTCACCAAAAAGACATCGAATTAGTGAAAATGCCGTTTTTAAGTTAAATTGTCCTAAATTGTGCGATATTAGCTCTGAATATTTCAGATCTCTCAGATATATTTCAAGACGAACACAAATATTTACACAGTTTGTAACAATATTCATAGAATTTCATCGATTAAATAAGATCAGAATTTTAAAAAAATACAAGAATAAAAATAAATTTTCTATCATATTACTGAAGGAAATGGCCGCTTTCCTCTATGCATTCCCCTGCTTACTCAATTGCCCATGAGTTCCTATACTTTCTATGTTTGTATGCTACATACATAGCATTCATTTATTCTTTTGCCTGCAGTACGTATGTTTACTGTTACCTGAAAGGCATCAACAGTGAACATATTATTATCAATGAGTGAGAAATGTATTAGCAATGAAGTTAAGTCACAGAGAGTAATTGAAGATTTATATTGAAGAAGAGGAAGATTTATATAGCTTGAAGATTTATATAGCTATTTATGTATATAATTCTAAGAAATGCCTCATTTACTTTAAATATGCTCCGGAAGGGAGAGAATTTATCACCGTGTAGAAATGGGATGGATTGATTTATATTTGTTTGCTTTACCTCCCAAAAAAGGAAATAGAATTAAATACCAAAAATTATCAGATACTCTAAACTAGAATAAATTTAAAGAGCCTTTTTCGCTAATCGAAATAAAAATTTTAATTTCCTTTTGTATTATGTTCAAATGTTCTTCATATCGTGGTTGTAAGCTAGAATATACTATTTGTAATAGATCCGATTTACATGAGAAACTCTGTACATGCATGTAAGATTGACATTCATTTTGGTGACTTGAAATATTTGATATTGAATTATTCAGTTAGGCTAATAAGAGTTGCACAATTATGTACAATTCTGACTTTTAAACATTAAAAGCAATCCATTTCTTCAGGTTCTCACACGCTAAGAATTATATTTCAAAATAACATTCATTGCATAGAAAATAGCAGTAAAAATTTCTATTTTAGTAATTAGAGCAGAGAAAAATAATAGAAACTCTAAAAATCTGTAAAGCACTTAGATATTACTTATGTAAATGCCAAAATTTCCTTCTCCAGAAACATTTTTTGTTGCTCAAAAGTATTCTGAATGTTAATTTTGGTTTTTTTACTATCATTTATATTTCTGACGAAATTACTTCTACTTCCGGTGCATTTTGGGCATCACACAACTATTGTCTTCTTTAGTGAACCATCGAATAAAAGTAATAATTATATATTTGCAAATCCTAGTCTAAATGTAACTTAGATTTATGATTGTTCAATGATGTTCTTCTCATTTGAACCACCATATTCACATCGTTAAACATCATATTTCGTCAGTAAACATTTCCAATCATTGAATTATATGCTAATAAATATTACTTTCGTTAAAGCAGTTGCACTAAGAATTCGATAATCTTTAAGAATCTACAAAATTATATCAATAAAACATAAATTCCTCATAAATTAAAATGTGCCAGTCTCTTAACTAGTTTTGGTATTTCAAAATATATTCATTACTTTTCTTTTTTTTATGAGTAATCACTATATGAAATCGCATGATAATTTACTATTTCCACAACGACCATACATTCAATGTAACTCTCAATATAAAAATACTATTATTGATTTAGCTTGTTTACAAATTTTATATAATATTTAAATAGCATTTTTCTATGAAATCGCCAAAAAAAGTTTAGATTTGAACCAAATTTTTTTGTTTAATTTAATTTAATTTTAAAATTTGTATTCAATTTTGTTTTAAAAAAATTACTTTATTTTACTGACATTTTTTTCAGCAGCATAAATAAAGTTTAAAATTTCAAATCCAAATTGTAATATTTGCAAACATTGTAAAATTGATTTGGCTGTTTATCTAACATTACTCAGTTTCAAATAGAGCTTTCGACTTAGTTTTCAATCTTAACTTTTTCTTTTGTAGTCATACATTGATGTGGTATGAGAAACATTTCTTTTCAAGATTAAACTGTTATATATTATTTATTTTTGCTCCTACATATAAAAGAAAGATACTTATGAACACAAATGGCAAAATTTAATCTTCACAATTTTTTCTCTTATTATTAGATAGTTTTATTCTCCTATTGTACTCAATTGCTAATTAGGAATTATATTCTGTAATGTTACTAATTTGAAAACTTTGAAATACAAATATTTAACCCTGGAATTTCTTCTAAATTATTTTTAGAGAGAACAAGTAGTTTCTTCTTTATTAGACAACATTCAGATTTTCTGTAGCTTGTAAAGTGAAAATTAATTTTAACTTCTCTAAAAGTAAAATCTATTAAGAAGAAACAACCAATCATCACACTGATAATGCTGTTGAAATTGGAGCAACTCTTTAATTGTCATGTCTGTGTGATACCGGTGCATCAATTTGCAACTTCCCAAACTTAAAAGCTAAAATTAAATTATCCAAAACCACTCTGCACGATACAAAAACTAGTGATTATCTATAAATATTCCATGGAGTTTTTAATTGAATAAGTAGGACAGTACATCCTCAAAGCAAAGTGTGTCATCTAATAAGATATTAGAAAAGATAAAAAAAAGCTAAAGTGTTAAATTACTAGACACTAATCGGTAAGGTGTATCTTGACATTTTGTCATACGAATATATTTATTATCCTATTTAGAAAGCTTGTAAATTCAGAAATATTTATTACAATTTTCAAGCTCCGCGAAAGAGAATATTTTTGGCTACCTCTGAATAAAAGTCCATTATAAATTCAAAATCTTTAAAGGAAAACCGTGATCAATCCACATGCATGAATAACTTTAAAAGCCAATAGAAATAATAAAAATTATGCTTGAATACCAATAACTTTCCATAAAATGTTGTTTAATATTTGTCGTAAAAAACGCTTTTTTTCCTTATTTGTCTTATGTATATTTTTTTTATTATTTAGATTCATATAAAAATAAGAATTTTAACTCGGATATGTATTTAATTAATTTTTAATCTAAATTAATTACTAATAAGATTAAAATACGTTTAACTATTTCAAAAATTATGATTTGAATTATTGAATCTTATTAGTCTTATTATTCCAAGCAATGACAAACATATTACAGATCAATAGTTCTACAACAATGTTTCGATTAATCATAAAGCAAACAAACATTTCATAGTTAACTGATATTACTTTTTTAAAGCTAAAGTTATATAAAATTCTATTTTTTTTATATTGCACTTAAAGAAAGTTCTAATGTTTTTCTCTTTAACAAGCAATACAACAACGAGCGATAGGAACGTATAAACGTCACAAGAAAAAGCCATTTAAATTTAATAATAATTTAAAAATAATTTTTTAAATTATGCTTTTACTTAATATCTCTCAGATATATTGTTGCTTTTGATAAATTTGTCAAATAAATGAAAATGAATAATTACATTTGTACATAAATATAAATTGTCTGATTTTCTAATGTGAGAATGTTCTTTTTTTTAGGTAAGTTCACATTTCTTATACCTCTCCTGCTGAGAAAGGCAATGAAGCCAGTGAAGTTATAACGATGAAGAGAATTAACGGTGATTCTTTTGCTCAATAAATAATTTTCAACATTATTTTAATCTAATAGATGTTTGAAGTTTTTTTCTGATAACTGTATGTGGTTTTTCGACCAATATAAAATGTTTTCATGGTCTTTCAGCTTATAATATTATTACCATTTAATATTGTTTTTTAATTACTGAAATTATCAAAAATTCATATTAAAAATCAATCTATCAAATATTAAGCTTTAAATTCAGTTAATCATTAACCATCAATAAAAAATTGGTTTATTTATTTCGGTGTTGGTTTTCCATCAAGGAAGTTCCAGGATTTGAAAGATAAAACTTAAATATTACACGTGTCCTGGATTTGTTTTAAAGATATATTAATATCATGGAATGTTTTGGGGTCATAAAATCTTTTACAGCAAATTTTCTTTTAACTGAATTTTAATTTTTCTTCTATTCAGGGGATAGTTCTCTTTTTTGCAACAATCCCGTATGTAGCAAGTTTAAATATAAAATAATTCAAGCAATAATTCGGCCCAAAAATAATTTATAAAAAGAATGAAAAATCAAAAATCATTTTTTGTTCCAAAATGATATCTTTTGTTCCAAATTCATTCTACTGAAAATATCTGAATCGTCTTTTACTCGAAAAAAAAATATTTTCGAATACATGCAAAAAAAAATGATTTTCAATTTCGCTTATTTCAAAACACAAAAGAAAATGAATAACATTGAAAGCTAAACTCAATTCCCTTTTTTCAAAACATCCCGATTTTAAATGACATTTTGTAAATTCCAATCAGTTTACTTCGTTAACCTTTATTCCTTTACGGGTCTTCTGTCCATGTGTATTTATATGCCACGGGATGAATTGGTAGCTGTAGGCGGTGCAGAAATTCGTTACAATTTTTATTGATTGTAAAAGAATTTTTCTTCGAAGTCGCTAAACGACTTGTGTCAGGGGAATTAAAAGATTCTTTCTGAAAGGCGGTTTCTGGATTATTCTGTCTCTAACTCGGAGCGAGGGAGGAAAAAAAAGAATCTTCCGGACAACATCATTCCGGAATTCCTTTTTAAAAGCCAGTATTCCCTGGTGAAGAGCTTTTGGTAAATTTAAACCCATAAAATAAATTGTAGTGCTGAGTTAGTTTATAATATTACTCTACGGGGAATACAGGAATCATTTTATTGGCTATTAAGATTCCTTCAAAGAGTTAGGGTTTCCTTTTCTTTTCTTTTAAGGGAAATAAATTGGAAGTTTCCAACTTATCAAAAGTAACCTAAAGATACCTCCGCGGCAGAAATTTAGGTTCATTCTCTCCGTCGATTGTTTCATTTATTCACTTGTATTTTTTTCTTAGAAATTGATATAGTTTGGAAACTTCGCATTCGGAGACAGTCTGCTAAGTGCAATGTGTTAATTGATTTTACTATTTTTTATTGCACTAATAGACATAAAGAAACGTTTATGTGCCACTAATTGGTATAAGGAAAGTACGAAGAGCTAATTTCTAATTGATATTGTGTATTGACGTAATATACTTAAAGAAACATTCGTGCGCCGGTAATTGATACTGGGGAAGTGCAATGAGATAATTGTCATTGGCATTAATTGTATTGAAATAATATACTTAAGGATAATTCGTGCCTCGTGTAACATATATGGGGGAAAAACAAGATGAGTGTTAATTACTATTGCTATTTATTACATTAACTTCATACGAAGTAGATTTTTACATGTTTATTGGTAATAAGAATGTAATTGTAGAATGTTTTTCCGACGTATAGTAGATGTACATATGATGAGTTATGAATATCTACCATACGGATGTTCTGAGATATTGTTTTACCATTACTTTAAATAACATATAAAGCAATCAAAAATAAAGTTTATTATTCACAAATAGTACGCAATCTCAGTAGAATTTTAGTGCGACAAACTTATCTCTAGATTATTAGCATTTTACTCAAATCTATAGTAATAGATTGAATTTCTAAGCTGTGCAGAATTTATATCTACCTAATGGGTTAAATTCTTATATACTCTACTTATGCAAAGATACTACGCTTACACACCTATCTATATCTGTATTTATATACTTTTATATAACACATGTACTTAGAAACTTGTATTTATATATAAATTTCCTTATGTACAGATAATGTGTCGATAATAATTATTTTTTCTTTGCACTTATAGTTGACCAGTAAATCCCATGATTTTTTAAACATATATAGGGACATGGGATCTCAAATAATAAGATTATTTACTTAAATGATATTGTATGACTGTCTACATTTGCATATTAGATAGATTTATTAAAGGAATAAATATATTATACTATATACATTTATTAGATAAACATATATCATTTTTAAAGGTTTGGAAAGGGTAATATTCATAGGCTTTCTTCAAAGAAATATTTCATTTTTTAAAGATATTATATGAATATATATACCTCTTATGATACATTATATGATAATTATTAAAAAAATCTCTGTGCCGGTTAATGATGGTTTAAATTTCTGGACGTTAGCCATAAATGTCTGTTATTTTCTAAAATCTGTTCATTTTTAGTATTTATTCTCAGTTTTCGAATAATAGGGGAAACAATCCCCATCCATCTTAGATAGACTTTTTGTTTTTTATTTTTCGATCAACAGGTCAGAGAATACAAATACTTAAATAATCCTTTTTGTGGTATTTCCGTTTTCGTAAATGCCATAGATGGCAATGGTAATTCCCTAACAGCAGCAATCTTCATTTCTTCAGTTTCAAATCTTTCCTTAAAACTTGTCTCATACTCGGGATTGGTTTTCCACGTTAATTTTTTTTATCTATTTCGCACCTTGTAAGCGAAAAAGTAATAATATATTCTAAATTTTTGTTCATATAGCAGGAGCTATAAAACTGTTACATTTGTCAATATATTCCGAAATTTGATTATATGATTTCTATTGTCATAAAATATTCTAACCTTGGAAAAGTTGAAATATACGTCAGTTCAATTTCAGTTACACTTTTAATCTTTAATAATAGGAATTATATTTCGCATTCCTATTTATTTTTCACAATAATCACTTTGAATATGAATTCATTAAATATTTCCTTATTCAGAATGCTTGATATAAAACGAATATACAAAGCTAATTTTTGCTGTACAATGTTAAATTATTCAAAAACAAACGCAGAATTATTTTTTAAAGTAAACATTTCATTGATTGTTTTGAAAATTATCTAAGGTATTCACACTACTATATTTCAAAAAAAAAATCATGAAGAATATTCAAATGAAATGACTTCTTATAAATAATCTAAGAAAGTTATTTATTTAAGAAGAAAATTATTCATTTGTTTTAAAATTATTATATGTTTTATAAAATTCTAAGCTTTATATTCTTAACAAAAATTAAAATTATGACATTTTAAGGGAACTTCAGTTTATATACCATAAGCTATTGAGACAAACTGTTCTAAATATAATTATGATAAAAAAAGTTATAATTCTTCTCATTCTTGACAAAAATACAGAAACTCTGCAAATGTAATTAGAGGATCATTTTTTTAATAAAAATAAAACATTAAAATCTAAAATAAATGAGAAAGAATTCTTTTTACCATATTCATAAATCTTATAAATCGTGTTTGCTAGTCATAGGAACTTTTTAATGCAATTTAATTTAAAGACTTTATACTATCTCTCGGTTGATAAAAAATTATTAATACCATTTTATGACTGTTACCGTTTTTATTTTAAAAGTATTCTTAAAACATTTAGATTTATTTAACTTCAAAATTAGCCCGAAAATATATGTCTTTGAAAATAAAATGAGATTTCAATATTTAAAAATACTAATCTGTAATCGAAATCTTCATTGCATTATAAAATCATCATTTATCAAAAAACTAAAAACTCTGAAGATTCTGTAAAAGTTACTTTAACAACTCGGCGAAAAAATTCCGAAACAACTGTGATTGAACGAATATATCCTCTTTTTTTCTCTTGAGTTAAAGTTATCCATTATCTTCACATAACATCTTTACTGCTTCATCGTAGCAAAGGATATCTTACAATCAGAATCTAGAAACCAGTGTGCAACCTCAAAGATTACAACTGACTGCTCCGATAGTTTTTTTTTTCAGATAAAGTACAGAAACGCGTTGTAAAAGAAAGAGAACAAAAAATAACTATAAAAATGGCAAGAAGAATGGCATATCGCTTATGTCGTTCTTATCACCTTTATCATCGATATCTTAGGCTGCCCAAAGTAATCTCGATCTTCGTGTGAGATCTAAAAATCGAAAGATATCCTTTCCTTCAATTTCTAGAAGGGAATTTCTCCTTTTTTCTATTAACCGTCCGTCCTTTTTACTCTCTTTTTCTCATAGATGGAAAGAACGTGTTTCTACTTTTAAAAAAGAACGTTGCCTACTATAGCCTTCTTTTTTCGATATTGTATTTGTTGCGTGTTAAGAATCTGTTTCTTTTGATGATCTGCGAGGCACACATCACAAAAAGAATGAAAAAAATAGAGAGATAGTTAGATACATTTTTCTTTAGATATTGGAGAAATACAGTTTGTAATTCAGAGCATTCACGTTTGAGAAGCGCTTTCATCTTCAAAAAATAAAAACAAACAAATAAAAAAAACTAATTTCTAATACTGCTTTCAAGATTTATTGCTACTGTAAAGGAAATATAATAACTATAACAGAAACACAGTGCTTTATATTTTAAAATTTAATGTTTTCTGAACAGAAATAAAGAAGCCTAACGTGTTATCGCATGCTGCAAAATTTGCCAGTATCTTTTTTTATGAGCCGAATAAATATCAGACAATACAAGTAGCTGGTTATATTAAAATCACATTACACACACATATTTTATCACATTATTTCAGAAAGGAAGTTGGATATAAAATTCCAGAATTAACTAATATGTGAAAATTACTGGTTTACATTTAATTTCCTATTTTGACACTTATTTACTATCATTTGCATATAAATCAAATGCCAATTTTAAAATATATATAAAAAAAACACTTTTAAAGAAAGAATTTATCTCTCAGATGAAGAAGAAAACAAGAATTTAATCAAAATCTAAATACTCCAATATACTTTAAGTAAATTAAAAATATATTAATAAAGGGATTTATTTTAATTTCTTATAACAAATGTTTATAACTTTTTTTACTATTCTTGTGGTTTTATATTCTTCGTTTGTTTTGAGCACTAGATACTTTTATAATTTTGGTTTTATATTAGAAATTACTGATGAAAAATATTTTTTCCTTATTAATAAATATTAAAAGCGTATTTATTTATATTTATCAAATTGCAATTTCTACTTTTTATTGCTTGTGAATTTATTTGTCCCTTATAAAAAAAAGCAAAATCTTAAATTAGAATCATAGTTATTCAATCAAATTTTTAATTGTTCCAAAAAATACAATTATCTTTCAGTTTCTATTCATAGTCTAAAAAACTGCATGGAGTTTTTACAAAAAAATTTCTTTCTAATAACATTCAAGATTTCTAATAATAAATATATAATTTATCTCTCTAATCTATATATTTAAATTATAGAATAAAAGTGCATTCTGATTCTAATTAGAACTATTTTTATTTAAAAATAATTTCAAATTTCATTATATTCTAAATGTATCTTAGAATATTATAACAGTTGGAATATTACAATTTGTTGAATTAATTTTCTCGAAAATTGGAAAATGAAAAGCATAAAATTATAAAAGAACTTCTCTAATTAAAAATCTTTCAGAATCAATTGAAATTTATTCATAATAGTATTATATTTAAAAAAAATAAAAATTAGAATATTATTTTATTGAATTTATTATTAGTGACGTTTTGCTTTAATTTCGTTACAACATTAATTTGTTTTCAATAAAAAATTATATTTTTCTAATTTTCTTATATTTTTCGTCTTAATAATTTTTTCTAATTCTTTGCAACAAATATAATTTAATATAAAAACTGATACTTTTCAAATTGATTTCTTCAAGACATTAACTCTATGAAATATACATTTAAGTAGCTAAACTATTTTATGATTAAAAGTCTTAATTTTTTTAAATAAACTCTTGTCATTGGGACAAAATAAATTGACAGACCTAATGTGTGAATGAATAATTGATTTCGAAATTCCATTCTTAAAAACAGGGGAAATCAAGCGAAAGTATTTAAAATTTAATGTAAACAAAAGGCTGTCATAAAATCTGTATCAAAATATTCCTCTTTAGAATAAACTGTAACTGAAAGAATTTCGTTTGCCTATTCTTAGTTTAAGGTATTTCTTAAAACAGTGAATAATTTATAACTACAGCTACGAAACTATCGTTTGACAGGAATTCTTTAATCTCGATCCTGGTGTTTTAATTTGTCAAATTATAAAAGAAAAACGCCTACATTTTTAGTTCAGATAAAAATCAAACTTCTTTGTAATCAATATTAAAAACTAAAGTGTTAGCAATTTTTCACCAGGGAATGTCAGATATTTCTACGAAGATTAAAAAAACCCGGAAGACATTTACCGTCAGATTTTCTTTAAAATGAGAGCCAATCGATTCATTGTTTTGCACGCGTTGAAGCAAAATAGAATTATAAATCTTTCTACTAAATTCAAATATTTTTCTTCCTTTTGTTTTTCTTTTTATTCTTTCAAAATGATATACAGTCTGTACTTATCTTTACCATACTTTAAGAGTATTAATTTGAAAAGTATGTACTTTTAACAATCTCTTGTAATTTGTAACGTTTACATTTTTTTATAAGATGTTGCTATGATGATAAAGCTATAAATCAAATTCCGTTCGTCTAGAGGGGTTTTTCTACCATATTTAAGTTATCATATGCGCGGAAAGAGGGACAAACTTCTAAAATATAGATAATTTATATGAAATGTAACTGTTAAGGATCATCAATACTGGCATAAATG
>JAOUZG010016999.1:2293754-2304152 GCA_026289955.1 Argiope argentata | reverse complement strand
TATATATATATATATATATATATATATATAATATGAAATGTTGAATTCCTTAGAAAATATTGCCACATCAAAATGAGGCTTTCTAGTGAATAAGCAATGCTTAAAACAAGGGCACGAGTTGCAATTCTTTTTTATAGTTTTTATAGTTATAGTTTTACAGGCTATTGGTATGAATTTCACTTTTTTGTTTCTCTTTTTTTAATTTTTAATAATTGATTTTTTTCAATAGTTTGTTTTTGTGTGTTTTGTTTGTTTCTGTAAAGTTTGTTTACGTTCGTATTTTTAAGAAATGGTGCGTCTTCTAGGCCTCAATTCCATGGATTTTCTGATCACAAAGGGTCAATATTCGCACTAATAATCAGAAACTGTACAGAAAAAAATCCCGTTTTGCAATCCCTGCCTGATGATGATCCTTGAGAAAAATGTTAGGCAGAATTTTTTCTTTTATTTTTTCTTTCGATTAACTTGCTATTTTTCGACTTTCGTTTTGTACATCTGTTCTTTAATAGCAGCAGCATAAGCACTCTCTAAACACATTTGTGTTTTTTTTATATTATAGTTGCCTGTTCATTTTTGTAATAGTTTTAAAATTGCATTATTGATTTATCAATTGTTTTTATGCTTATAAAATTTATATATATATATATATATATATATATATATATATATATATATATATATATATATGAATGATTCTCCTTTAAATAAGTTGAAGAGATAACTCGCCTCAATAGCACAAAAAAAGGATATTTATGTGTTAGGTAATTAGAAATGTACTAGATTTGTTACTCAAAGAGGATAAAAATTGAACGGACCAATACTTAGTAATAAAGACTGAAATGCAGCATATGCATATAGATATCTACTATCAGCTTTATTACTCATGAATCCATAACACTTAATTATATAAGCCCTAAAGAGACCGAAAAGTTTTTATTTAGCCCTTTATCTATCAACGGTACTTTAAATTACTGTATTAATACGACTGGCATTTTTACAATATGACTAATTTCTGTAACAGTCACTCTGTAACAATTTCTGTAACATTCACTGTAATTTTTGTAACTCACATATTTCCTACATAAAGCAGTAGATTTCAACTAAATAATAACTTTAAAAATCTTTCATTAATAATTTATTTAATTAAATATTTTGATTGATTTTAAAAATTTATCTTTTCACTGCGTTTTTTCTTTATCAAAACTTAACTAAATGGTTGAAAAATAGATTCCAAACCCTGATGGTAAAATAATTCAGTGGATAGAGAGAGGAGTAAGCATGCAAGTGTGCAAAAATATAATTTTATTCTTCTGATTAGTTATTTTTATTATTCAAACCCTACTTTTTTAAAATTTGCAATGACTTTTCAATGCAATATTTTGCAATTGAATGCAATGCCTCCCACCTGCGAAGACTGCGTTTAACTTTTTTGCAACAGTGCTACTAACTCAGTTTGTCAGTTGTTATAGCAGTACAACAGTTTTTTAATTCTTAAATAGAAGAAAACGAATTTCAATATGTCTGAATATATATTAATTTAACCACATAAATTTACTGTAATGGATGCTAATGAAATGCTTGCTTTTTCGAAGTTTCACACCTTAAACCATCCTCTTCGACATTTTTCACAACTGTGTTCTTTCTCGGCCAGCGTTTCCTTTCCGAACGACATCATCGACTCCATTGTCCAAAATACTTCCTTTCTTTTTGCTGGGCCGATGCTTCGCTTTTACATATAAAACACGCATCCATCAAAGGCGCTTTTCAGTTTCTGACACATCAGCACCTCATCATTTTTCTTCGTTGCGTCTCAGACTCTGCTTCAGGACCGAAATTTTATGCTTCGGTGCGACATAAAGTGCCGAACCATTAGAACGGCCATTCATTCACATCTCACGGTGACGCCCTGAAAATGGATATGAGACTTGCAAAAACAACCGATTAGGTTCGAAGGAGATTTTTTTTCTCCCTAACGGTGGAAATGGTTATGGGGAGGTAAATCAACTCTATATAGGATGCGAATATGGGAAGAAAAAATGGGATATGTGCAGAAATTAGATATCTAACAATAGCATGAAGCATACTCAATTTAGATGTTTATGCAATGAAACAATCAACAATTTTTAGTTGTTATCACGAAGAACAATTTTGATTTAAAAATAATTGTATTCTTAAACAAACTCAGCTCTTTTATTTGAAATTTAATTTTTTAGAGAAAAAATGTACTGAATTATTATTGCAAAAGCTACAAAACATAACAAAAGAAGAAAATAGTTTGTTTTTCCAATTTATGTAAATCGCTATCGTATGCTAACTTGCACAAATTATGCAAGTTGAACAAATTATGTCTATTTTGCAGTGAACAATGCTTTAAAAGTATTTCAAATTTAACTATACAGTATTGCAGAAAAAGAATGTTATTCACGTTAAAAATATATACAGAAAAATATTGGCTTTTTTCATTGACAATTGTTACAATTACATTTTTAAGAGCAATATGAATGTTTTCAATAAGGTAGTACAATTTGTTTACGTTAGCAGAACATTTTCTTACATAAAAAGGTATTTTCAAAAAATTATGAAAATCTTTATGTAATCCTTGTTTTTCTTAATCATTCTCTTTCCTAATATTGTTATCATAAAGTGAAAGTATTTTATTGCATTGTTTAAATTAGACATTTTTGTTGATTTGCAATTGTATGGGTGATTAAAGATTGCATGTGAAACTAGAAGCTACAAGTAGTTAGAAGACATATTAAAAAGGGTGCAAGCGGTTTTTGATCTGAGAAAATGAATTTAAAAAAATGAATTTCTTATGTTAATTTAGAACAGACTAAAGAAGATAATAACTGTAAACACTGAAGAAGCGTTTGTATTCTTAAAATTGAGCTTCCAATATTCTGCTAAAGGCAATATATTGAGGAATTCAATCTTCTGCATAGCGAAATTTTCATTATTAATGCTACTTTGAATCAAACATTTCTTTCATAACCATTTTTATAAAAGATTCTTTTTCAGACAATAGCGTGGCTTTGAATAACGAAAAAGTAATTTAAAAAAGATCAAATGCGTTTTCCTTCATTTTCTTGAAAAATCTGTAATATCCAATTGAAAATACTTGCATGAAAACTAAAGTAAAATATTATTGCATTATATAAAATATATTTTTTAAAAATAAATTTCTTATAATTTTTTTCTAATAAATTCCTTTTTTCTTTCTAATAAATTTCTTTCTTTTTTCTAATAAATTTCTTTCTTCTTTCTAATAAATTTCATTTGTTTTTAATACCTGAATTTGCAGATATTTGATTAAAAATAAGGCAAGTTAAATCGATTAAGATTAAAAAGTATTGATTAATTTACAAACTAAAAAGATAAATCTTAATTTTTTTTCAAAAAAAGTATTTAACGTTTGAAGAAAAACAGATCTTAGAAACACAAAACAATATAAATTGCTACCAAGCACGTAACTGAGAACTTGAAACAAATTCAAATAAATTGAGAGCACAAATTTAGTACTAGCATATTATATCCTTAATAATTAGTTTTAAGTTTTAGCGTAACATTAAGTTAGAACTTAATTAATTAATGCTTATTAATATGCGCTGTTTCTAGGTTTAATTATGCAGATAATATCATCTATTCAAGAGGTGAGACAAGAATTAGGAATTCGGATAATCAAATGTATAAGGAATCAATTTATCTAAAAACTTTATAATTCAAAAAGTTAAAAAAAGAAGATAAATTTCTTACTTCATTTCAATGTAACATAAATTGATATCCGGATGAATATCAATTGTTATTATTTATGGAACAGGAGAACAGTTCCTTGTTGGTACTACAAAATTTGGGAAATCTAATAAATCATTGAAATACTTGAATTGAACTTGTAAAATATACTGACTATTGACAGTTTAATAGATTTTTAAATGCGTGGAATTACTATTAATTTTTGAGATAATGAATATACATTCACATGCTCCTTAAAATATAATTTTCTAAGGGAGAAAGTGTTAGATATATCAGAAAAAATGGGGGGGGGGGTGCAAGAATTGTAGAAACATTGTTGATATGAAATAAAAATAATATAGTTTAATATTTGTTTTAAAAAATGGCATTATTGCATATATTATTCAAATCATTTGCAGATATTAAAATTTCAAAAGAAAATTTTATTTGGTATATAAATTTTAGAAAAAAAAATAAAACTAGCAGTAAAAATTTTTAACGATTTTATTAAGGTTTTAAAATTTAATCACTATTGAATATCACTTCAAGTAATTTCATATGTGATAGAAGATTTACATCTTATAAAACTAATTTGTTTTTCATTTATGTTTTTCGCAGGCAACTTATTATAAAATCTTGTTATAACATATCAAGAAAAGTCTTAATTTTGCTCAAATCCATATAATAGTACTACAATAATTTTAGAAACGAACAAAATCCGATTTCAAATTAATCGAAATAAGATTCAATTGCCACACTTGCTTTACATATAACTTTTTTTTCTGAGGTACCATTATAGCAATAAATTATTCCTTCATTAAAAGCTACTTCGGTAAGTCATCAGCTCTGGAGTCAATTGAAAAGAGCTGGCTGGTTTTACATTGAAAGCCCTCTTCACAAAATAATGCTCCTCCAATTCCTTTTCAAATAAATGCTAATCCCCGAAAAACAAACAGACTTAGGGAGTTACATTGATTAAAATTTACGCCGAAGTGATCTTGCAGTTCGCTCCTGTAAGTCTTCACAACGTGCTCTTTGTTGAGTTATAATTAGAACTTTGAATAAACAGCGAGTAAAACCTCCGTTCTCACTCTTAGCGAGTCTCTTTTGAAAGGGTATCAAATTCCCACTGTCTCTGCCTCCTTTAAAATCTTGTTTGATTAAATATACATTGTGCCTCTCTGTGGTATGAAGGTCAGTGCTGCTCCACAGAAACTTTTTAATTTGAATTTTGGAATTAACGTGGCGATATTTAGGAGGTTTAATGACTTGAATTCAGATTAAATTTATTCCTCCAGAATTCCGAAAGTCGGGAGTAGGTCGGCGTATTTGGTTCGAAGCGATTAAATTAAGAAATTTGGCAATTTGCAATACAAAGATACTCGACATTTGTTATTGTTCGAGTAACATTTCAATTAAGATTAAATGTATGCATTCTGACAGAATAATTCAGTTTTTAAAAGTTATTTCCAAACATTCGAATACTGGGTTGAGTAAGTGTTTCATCAAAGAAGAATGATATTCAATCAGCTTTAGTGGATATTAACTTCCAATTTGAAGTACAATTAATATTTATCAGACAATTTTTTAATAATATAAGTTCTATTAAATAAAAAAATTAACAATAAAAGGATCAACAAGTAGTTTACACAATGTTTCCAAACATTACAGGGTGTAAAATAAATGTGCGCCACAAAAATAACTATTTGATTCTTTAATTAATCTGGAAAAAATAAGTTACAAGTCAGTCAAAATTAATTTATGGAAATGATATACCTATAAATTTGCTGTTTATTAATCACGTTTTAAGATATCCCATCTCCAGTTGCTATTGTCTTCTGTAAGCAGAATGTCAAAGTATCTTTTGTCTAAGTCCGTTGATATATAAAACAAAATAGAAAGAAGAGAGTACTATTTATTATAGATATTTTTATTCAAAATAACCCCTAAAATATATATTATTCACTAGAGTCAACTGATTGCCTGAATACGCAATTCTTATTTTTAAAAAAATTCTACTTGAAGCACATGTCGAAGCTTTCTGTGTGATCGAAGTAACATAAAGAGCATATTAAATATCATTTTAAAATTTTGAGAATTAAAAAATAATAATTTTGTGATAAATTGGACAAATTTAATTCAGTCAGTTTTCAGACTTTTTTTTCAAAAACTTTTTTATTAGTAGGGAATTTGTAACTGGATGCGTTTTCATTAAATAATAGCAAATTGATTTCATTGCAATATTTCAGGCGAATTATGACCCTCAGATCTTCCAAATCATTTTAGTAATATTCACCAGAAATTGTTCATTTACTGAAAAAAATTATTTGCTGAGAATACCTTTGCTACCAAAAAAAGATAATAAATAGTTTTTTTTTAATTTCATATGAATTTTTTTTTTTTTGCATACTTAAGGTTTCATGAAATAGATCTTTTTTTTTACATCCATTGCTCATTTTTGATTTAGAAACAAATGATAATTTAAATAACTGCACCATCACTTTGTACTTTGGAATCATTTTCGGTCATTAAATAATGTCTTTGCAATCTAGAAAAATTTTAGCACATATTCTTCTTTTCCCTAAAATTTCATACGGGAAGATCCAAATACATATTTTCTTAATATTGAAATCTGCCAAAACTCTGACTTATGCACAGAGAATTTTTGCGATAAAATAAAGCAAAAATTCATATAATCTTAGCGGAAAATTGTATTCTGATATTATAATTATCTTTTAATATAAATTTTCCTTCCAAAAATTTTTTGTTCCCATATAAAATTAAAGCAAAATTCCCTGTAATTTCTTTTTAACAGTAAGTATGCTTCTGATATACTTTTATACCATTTTATTCTTAATGTAATTTCAATTTTTCGTCCCAACTTAATAATTAAATCTTAAAAAATTAGAAAAAAATCAGAATTTAAGGAAGGAATTCATATTATTAATAAGTTTAAACAATGGACTGAATATTTGATTACTCACAGACAAATATTTGAGTTTAATCACTCATGAGCTCGGTACTGAAATTTATTAATTTTTTACAGTAATTAGAACTTTATCCCTTATAACCACATAAGCACCTGATCTCAAATCTTTTTTTTAGTGGTAACCAAAAAAAAATTGAAATTTACCATTAATATTGAGAAATTAGCAGAACGTTTTTCTTATCTTTTCATCAGAACCAGAAATTAAATACTTTAGCTTTTATTAGATCCTTTTGTATATAATAATAATCATTATATTTGTCAAAATTTTGATTCATGGCTATTTCAGCTGGTTCCAATCTTATCAGATTTCGTTTAACTAATTTTATTGCAGTTAACTCTCTTTTTAATTCATTTGCTTAATTTTAAATTGCTACAATGTCAGTACTGAATTCCTATTGAAGAACTTATTTAAAATAATATGAAATTGTTAGTAAGATTTTTTTTTGCACTTGAAAAACTGTGTCCTAAAATTGTATATATATATATATATATATATATATATATATATATATATATATAAATTACAATGTATTTTAAAATTTTGAATTATCACTCCTGTAAAACTTAAAGATTAAGGTAGATATACATACGACCATTGGACGTACGCTAAAAACGAGAAACAATATCTAATTTCAAAAAAAAATTATGATCTCCAAAAAGTTACAAATAAAAGTTTATTTAAAAAAGTTTACATCAAAAATCAGGAAAGTATATATATATATATATATATATATATATATATATATATATATAAATAAATTTTAGCTAAAGATTTTGCTTTTCATATTACAAGCCAAAGTACTGCAAGAAGTAAAAATAATTTCCGATAAACTTTCTTGAAGTTTACCATTATTTTTCAAATTCTGCTCGGGACCACTTAATCGCTCTGTTAATGACTTAGACGAACAATAAAGGGGAAAAAAAACACAGTCCTAAAAGAAGAAAGAAACCTTCCAGAAAGTGTGAAAATTGAGCCACTTCGTTTAATTAGGATACACTTGACATAGCTGCAATCGTGTCTACTACATTTCTTTACGAGCTTATTTTTTGTTGGAAGAAAACAACTAAAGCCTTCTAATATATTGAAAAGAACAGAGGGAAAAAAATTATTTTTTTTCACCTCCTCTTCTCTTAATTCTTTTCGGATTGTTTCCGTAACTACGGCCTTCCCACTACGGGTTGGTTAATAAGAAGAACAAAATTGGATCATTTATTACTGTAAAAGCGGGGTTAGGCCAGGGCAAAAATAACATTTTTTTTCGTAGCACCATCCCTTTAATGGACCATTAGATATATTTTTTTCCTCTGATATATGTTTTGCTGTGTGGATTTGTCCTTTCCTTTCAAATTGACGCTGGTGCGATTTGGTGTCCTGTAAGCGGAGGAAGAACATATAAAAACCATTTCTTTCATGACTTCTTTCTCATTATTGCATGGGAAAAGTTAATTTTTTATATTTATGAAAGAAAGCACGAGTTGTCACACTCAGTTGTTCTTTTTTGATTTATTGAATGAGTTAATATATTAAGGGAGTTGTACTGACTGCTGCATTACTATTAGGGAACCATTACAGTTTCAGAAAAAGTCATGTTTCTAGGAGTAATAAGGTCAATGAATCTTGAATAAAGCTACACTAGGAGCGTCCTTGAAGAACAGATTTTTAGATATTTAATATTTTTACAATTTGTAGTGTTTTATTTCCTTAGCTACGGTCATAAATTCATAAAATAATTTGTTTACGAAAAGAAGCCACATTTATTCTTGATGCAGCATCTAGAGAAACATGAATATTATTTAAATTAAGAAATATCTGCTATACCGTTAATAGAATTACAAATATTATTTTCACGTATTAATCTATGCAGAATTTTTATGTTTTTAATGTATGTAGAATTTTTATATGAAATTTTTATATGTTTAATTCAATGCTCTGAAATTCATATATGTTATAAAATCATATATATAAAAAAATTCATAGAAAAAATTCTTAATCTGACTTTAACCATATTTTTCTATATAGATGAAGTATTTAAATATATTTAATATTTTCTATCTGGGCTAAAGAAGCTCACAAAATACAGCAGCTTAATAATTTGCAATTATTTTTTTAATCAAATAGTTAAAGGCGATTAATTTAGCAGCTGAGTTAAATTCTAACAAATAAGAATAACGTTTTAATTTAATGTAAACCAAGCCATGAACTATTGTTTAAAATTAATTAAAAGTTAAGGCAATTTCAAAATACTTATACCAACTTTGACGTGAATATTATAAATAGGAAAGAAAATCCTGTGTATTATTTCTATTACCAATATGTTTTTTATTCTCATTTACATTTCTAAATCTAAAGATAAGAATAAAGTATCTACAATAACTGCAATTCTTATCTGAAAATGAGTTTTGTTTTTAAAATTATAGATAAAATAAAATTGAAAATCTCAAGTACATTATACCGTTGTAGATATGTTACTTTTTTCTTCTTTTATTTTCTCTATTTTTCATAACTAAACTATAATAAAAGTATCTAAGTGTATTTTGTATGATCCATGAAGGGAAATCATTTCATGTGGCAAAAGGAATCGAACGTTTTTGGTAAAATTTTCAATTAGTATAAAAATTAAACTGTACGATGAATTGGCATCAGTTATAGCTGAGTATATACAGGCTCAAGATATTTTATTAATTAAATAAAAATGCACCGTTATACAGATTATTCAAACTTATGTAATCGTATGAAAATTGGTTTTCCAAATTATAGTTTTAATTTTTCGATCATATAAATAATTGCTGATATTGTTTTATCTACTTTTTTTTGCATTTAAAGCTGATATACCAGGTATTATTTGAGATAAAAAGGTTTCGGCTTATAAAGTTTTTAATACAGAAAATCTTTTTGAGTACATTATTATAACATACTAATCACTTTTTATGATAAATGTAAATGGAAAAAGAGTTTAAAAAATATTGGAAGAAATAATAGTAATGGTTTAATTCAAATTCTCAACGATTTCTCGAAAATAAATACCTACCAATCTTATTATTATGAAATCATCTGTATCAAATCTTCTAAAGAATTAATAGAATTGAAAGAAAAAGGGCATAAAAATGAAGTAGATATCTTAATGAAAGTAAAACGCTTCATTTTTATATTTTTATAATGGTGTATTTTTTTCTAATTTTCATTCATTTCCTATAGTTTGAAACATCTGCTCCCTTCTTCAGTCTATTTAACTAACTTGCAAGACCTATGCATTTTTTACCTCTATTTAATGACTGTTTTATGGATACTTTCTGACGTTATTTAAAAAAATATGTCGAAACTCAAAGGAAATTGAAAGTAAAAAAAAATTTATAAAGAATAGAAGTATAATAATTCAATGTTAATATTTATATTGACACATTTTATTCTTTAATTAAAAAGAATTGAAAGAAATATATTTGTGTCTAAAAATGGAATTCATTTCATTGATGTGGAAAAGATTTGTCCCTTAAGATAATGCTAAATTATAAAAATATTTTTGCAGTTATTGATATAAAACGGTAAAATTTTGGTTTCATTCTATTTAATTGAAATTTTAATTATTTCAATCACTTTGAAAAAATAACTGTGCAATTTTTATTCTCTCAGAGAATAAGTATAATATAAAATTATTGAAGTTGGTTAAGTAGTTCAGGGGAAG
>JAOUZG010016999.1:2269579-2293354 GCA_026289955.1 Argiope argentata | reverse complement strand
TATATATATATATATATATATATATATATATATATATATATATATATGCGCATCCTCGAAGCAGATTTCTGAGGAAAAATGGATGAATATATAATCCAAGAATGATAATGATATTAAATTATTTAAGATATAATTGGTTAAAAATGCAAGTATGATAATAATAGATTGATAAGAGTTGTTTAAGATTTAAGTTATGATAAATTAAAAAGAACTTCAAGAATATTCTATTCCTCAGAATGGAAATTTATTTAAATTTTCAGATGCCAAAGAAAGCTTGAAGGAAATGATATAAGAATGGAAAAATTTCGATATTGTTGGAAATATAACTTCAGATCTCTATTACTTATTTTATTAGCTATTACAGACACTTTTTGGGGCAAAGTCTAAAACTATTGTAACTATTCTTAAAAATAAAGTATGTTTCTAATTTAAAGGAAAGCAATAAAAAAACACTTAATTCCATATTTAAATTCTTTCTGTAAAGTATATTAAAAAATAAAATAATTTTCTTTAAATTACCTAATAGAAAGATAATAATATTGGATAACTATACAACATAATTGTGAAAATTCAAATAATAGAAAGCATTTTCAAAATCTTTTAAATATCAAATGGTAACTGAAATTTTGAAAGAAATAATATAGTTAAGATTCTATTCAAAAAAAATTCACTGCCTACGTTATTATTTTCTAATTTTAAATATTGCCAGGATTAATTATGCATGATTTTTACGAATATAAAAAATCCTTCATAACTCCAAAAACGAAAATAATGCAATAAATTCTTCAGAGAGATTTGCAATTCAGAACAAAAAGACAATGAAGATTAAATTTCGATCTCTAAAATTTTCATACGAAGATGTCCTAAAAGGAAATCGAAAAATAACTCTAAAAACAAATTGTTCAAAATTTGCTGAATAATTAAAATTCGTTTTCGAATAATTATAAAAATTATGAAACAAAAACATGGAATTAAAAATTACATTATATATATATATATATATATATATATATATAATGTAATTTTTAATTCCATGTTTTTGTTTCATAATTTTTATAATTATTCGAAAACGAATTTTAATTATTCAGCAAATTTTGAACAATTTGTTTTTAGAGTTATTTTTCGATTTCCTTTTAGGACATCTTCGTATGAAAATTTTAGAGATCGAAATTTAATCTTCATTGTCTTTTTGTTCTGAATTGCAAATCTCTCTGAAGAATTTATTGCATTATTTTCGTTTTTGGAGTTATGAAGGATTTTTTATATTCGTAAAAATCATGCATAATTAATCCTGGCAATATTTAAAATTAGAAAATAATAACGTAGGCAGTGAATTTTTTTTGAATAGAATCTTAACTATATTATTTCTTTCAAAATTTCAGTTACCATTTGATATTTAAAAGATTTTGAAAATGCTTTCTATTATTTGAATTTTCACAATTATGTTGTATAGTTATCCAATATTATTATCTTTCTATTAGGTAATTTAAAGAAAATTATTTTATTTTTTAATATACTTTACAGAAAGAATTTAAATATGGAATTAAGTGTTTTTTTATTGCTTTCCTTTAAATTAGAAACATACTTTATTTTTAAGAATAGTTACAATAGTTTTAGACTTTGCCCCAAAAAGTGTCTGTAATAGCTAATAAAATAAGTAATAGAGATCTGAAGTTATATTTCCAACAATATCGAAATTTTTCCATTCTTATATCATTTCCTTCAAGCTTTCTTTGGCATCTGAAAATTTAAATAAATTTCCATTCTGAGGAATAGAATATTCTTGAAGTTCTTTTTAATTTATCATAACTTAAATCTTAAACAACTCTTATCAATCTATTATTATCATACTTGCATTTTTAACCAATTATATCTTAAATAATTTAATATCATTATCATTCTTGGATTATATATTCATCCATTTTTCCTCAGAAATCTGCTTCGAGGATGCGCATATATATATATATATATATATATATATATATATATATATATATAATCTTATCCTTTAAGCTGAGTTCTAACAAAAAATAAAAGTTTTTTTTCTTGAAAATGGATATATTTTTTGAATTATTTTAAAATTAGCCAGCGTATATTTGACTAATTTAAATTCAAAAAAGTGAGTAGTTTTCACACATTTCTCATGGTGAATATTGTAAAATTTTTCCTTTTGCAGCTTGAAGATTAATATCGATTATTAGTTGATATCGAATGCCAGATAGCAAAAGAATTTTTCATATTTTTTTTAAAAAATTTAATACGTAAATCATTTTTTTAAAATTTTTAATAAATCTCGTTTTTAGTAAAGCTTCAAATCAAAAGGTTGATGTTAGATGACATTACTCTAATTTTATTGTGCATTTTTTTATTTGTACCATTTTGTTAGCGTCATTTTGTTTTTCGCACATAAATAGGGAAACTGTATGCTGATCAATGAAAAAGTGTTGAAAAAATTATATTTTATCATATGAGAACCATGTTTGGTTTTGATGTGAGATTATTGCATCTTAAAATTGCGTAGGCAACAAATTGGTGATTTAACACTTTTGAGGCATCAGTGTTTTCCTTTTAGGGCTATTACAAAAGGATGCAGGTGGTTTCCATATTTGGCGGTTTGTCGCCAACTGAAATAACTAGTGGATTTCCAAATTTTTCATTCCGTGAATCCATACGAACTACCTTAATTAATATAAGTCAATAATTAGTATAAACTAATTAGAAACAATCACGATATTATCAGATTAAAGATACATCGATATTTAGAGGATTTTTTAAATCTGAAAATCGGTCGAGCTCCAAAACTTTGGCAGATTGAAAAATTGAAAATGAAAGTTTAAACAAAATTATCTTTAAATCGTAAACATTTTTTATTCACAATTCAGTTATTGTAGAAATCTTAACAATTTGAAAAAAAATTGGTCAAAAACACGACAAAATTAAACTTAAAAAATATACTGAGAATGCTTTTATGCTTTTAAAATTTGTACCTAATTCATCCTAACTTAAAATTGTAAAACTCTCATTTTAATTGTTTTATTTTAATTTTTTTTATATTTAATGATAGATAATTTATTTTTAAATACCATACGTAGAATTTTAATTATTTAAAATAGGCCTACACTTTCAGAATTTAAGCAGGAAATACAGATTTGTACTAATTTATGGTGCATTGTGCTCCTACAACGTGTCAGGAAATTCATTAATAAGAATGATTTATGCTCGATGTTTCTATCAATTCGAATCATTTTGAAACTTTTGGCCGATTTTGAAATTTGTTATCAAATAATGCATAACTCTTTTGGACGAAGTGAGTGAAATCTTACTTCCAACCGTACTCTAATCGATCATAAAGGGCATTTTAGGCTTATTTATTCAAATATAGATATTAGATTAAAAACATAATTTTAATCAATTTTGCAATTTGGATTTAGAGAGCACTTATAATATAATGCATTATTCTGTGTTTCATTTTTCATGTCGTATTTCTGAAAATTCTATTAGTTTCATGCATCTTTCACTAACAATGGTGGAACATGGAACACGTTAAGAAAAAGATTTAGCGTAATTTTTTAAACAAAACAGAGAAGATTATCGACTTTGTTTTTTAACACCCTTGGATTCAAACCAAGTAGGAGATCGGGGAAAAAAGGATGAAGCAGTTTCTAAGGGTAAGGAGCCCTGAGCACCCTAGGGCAGAAGTTGACTTTAGCACACGTGAAAATGGCATTCATTTGCACAACGCTGTTTTAAAGGAGGGCTCTTTCACACACTTTATTGGATAGAGATCTACCATGAAAGAACTCGAAACGCCAGATAACGGGAAAAACAGGCTGCTCATAAGACAGGACAATTATTATTTTTCCCAACAGCTAATATTATAATCAATTTATATACTCAATCTAATCTTGATAAAAAAAATTGTGGAGTATTTTAGAGATTTAGCCTAGGTGCCATATTTTCCATCCATCCTATAATTCATACCTGATACATTCAATTTCTCTTCCATTATCATAGACACTATTATCTCGGCACAACAGGAAAAAAAATACCACTCAGACAAATTTTATCATTTTTTGCTTTCATCTTAATAACATATCATTTGTCGGCGTCTTGGCATAGAGGCAGAGCATCTTCCTGGAGAGATGGGGATACAGGTTTCGAGTCGCAGTTCTGGCATGGTGGTTTTTGTGTTCCATATGTAAGTTGTGTAGATGCCCCTCCCCTGTGAAAAGAGGCTGTTAAAGCGACTGTAGCTAAGTTGTACTCTTGGCCCTAGTTAGTGCATCTTCAAAACAAAAGACGCTCCTTTCGGCTTAAAACTCGCTGAAGCCTCGGATAAGCTTGTCCTTCGCAAGTGCCACTAATAATAACAGCAACAACCTATATTTCTAGAACATCTTTCCAAAATATGATTAAGAACTGCCCCGTTTCATTGTTTAATATGTATTTTTATACCAAGCATGAATAATTTAATCACAATTCTATTTACAGTCACTTTGAGTTTGCAGAATTTGTTTCAGTAGTGAACAACTACATTTCTACGTAACAGCCATCAGAAATGACTAAGAGGTTTCAAATTCCCATATAACCCCATCTGGTACATGCCATACAGTATAAATTATTTTTATGATATAATAAATCCAAAAAGTACTATTGGTCTCAACTATTATCAGTTTTATTTGCTTGTAATACATTTTCTTCAAAATTTATAAAGATTAAATTCTTACAATTTAGCCTATATTTGCATTATTTTCCAGAAAAACTGCCCAAGATCTTCACCTCTATATCAAATCAATTTAATAAATGTCTGAAGGGTAACTTGCCCAGACTAACATTTCAAATGAACCACTGCAAAGGTCACTGAATACTATTCTTTATGTTATTCTGTCTAGTGTTTTTTTATTATTATTATCACCATAACCAGCCTTTTCCAGTTCATATAATGTCATCTTTATTTTCCTGCCATTTCATTTGCACTTGGCTATTTTATTATTACTGATTTTACTGGATGATGTTATCGTCTACCAGCACCAAGTGTTGCAAGTTTCTCTTCTCTCGCTCTTGTCTTGGAGCCTTTTGACGACTTCTTTTATTGAAAGCCAGACCTGTATTATCTACTATCAAAGTACATAAAATTATTTATTTAAATCCATGTTTATTTGTTGGTCAGTAAGATTAAATTAAAGGTTTTTGCATTATATTCATAAAGGTTTTTGCATTAATGAACCTCCTCACAATTCAGAGCCATATTTTTAAATTTAATTTATTTGTTATCAGAAAACTAAGTTATTTTACGTAAATTTGGTAAAAAACGGAAATGTATAATAAGCATAGTTAAAGAATAAATGTAAATTCAATTTTTTTTGCATTGATTTTCAATCTTTATATTGATTTAATATACTGAAAATTAAGCGAATCAATTTTTACAATGTTGTTTCACTGATTCAAATTACGATTCGTTTTTTTTTCTCTTTCAATTACAATATTAATAGTCAAAACAATCAATTCTTTTCTGATCACTCTATTACATATCTTTTTTTAGAGCAACGGTTTCATTTATTTCTGTAAAATCGTATAATGTTCTGTTTTTTTAAAAAAATATTAAATATATAAAGGCCTGATCTTTAGTTAAAACTGGATTCTAAAATTAATCTTTTGAGTTTCTCACAGTGCGGTTTAATGAACATTGCATAATGAATTCCTTAAGCAACAACAAGTGATGACAAAAACATGTGAAAAGCAACCATAATCTTCAATCTGAAGCGTCAGTTTAATGCCAGCACATCAAAATACCATCAACAAAATGATCCACTCAGTCATAAAGCTAAGAATCGAAATCTGAATGTAGAGGTTGCATTCTTCTTCTCTGTTTACTAAAATGTTTCAACCAAAATAAAGTTTAATCTTGTACTCTGCAAGTACTTAGGAGAAAGAATTTCTTAACGACAACTATGTATTGCATCTAACTTTTAAGCTCTTTGCCATCTGTTACTGAATGAAAAAGAAACAGATGCGCCTTTCACATCAAAAATGTGAGCGAGTTTTTAGTAAAAATGGACACTTTCGATAAAAACATAAAATCTTCTTACGAGTTGGCTGAAAGATTAACGGCCTTAAGCGGAATTATTACATTTACAAATTGCGCCCATCTGAACGTAAAGGTTGGCGATGGAATAATGTATGAATTTGTTCACCCCTGCTACATCATGTCGTTGTCATTTTATGATCGCGGTTGTCAAGCGGGCGGTTATTCAGAGTGTGTTCTCTCTTATGCAGACTGACTTGATAGAGGCACGTATTAGGAAGATTGAACGCATAACTCTGTTTGCATGGGTAGAGCTTTTCAGGGGACCATTCACAAATGGTTTTCTACACCAATTTGAACAATTCGAAAATATGCATTCTATTTCTACAAGATTATAAATGCCCTTTTAGAGTTAATAAATTAGGTTGTTCATTTTTAAGAGGAATTGATACTTTCTTTCACTTTCCGAGTTTGATCTTGATCTTGGTCTACCTCAAGACGACCACCCTACCCCCAAAAATGCAAAACTTTGAAGGTCGCTGGGGAGACTTCCGAAGCTGGTTATTTGCTTTATAAGTAAACTTTTGCATTCAGAAAAATCATTCATTGCATTATTATTCATTTAATACATGAAATTGCGAATCGCTCGTAGGAGTAAATACATGCAATTGTTTTTAGTTGAGTTACCTTGAGAAGTGAATCTGCATCTTTTTACCTTTCTAGGAGTAAATTTAACAGTTAAAATTAAAAAAATAATAATATATAAGATGTCAAAATGATGCAGTGTTTGAATGATGATTGAGAGAAGATATCCAAATTCAAAGATGATTAAATATAATAAATTAAGAATATTAAGTCTATTTGAAGCTATATTATGGTAAAAGTCAATCATTGAATCCGTTCTTACTTTTTGGCAGTTTATTTTTAAAATTCATTGCCCCACCTTTTGAAATGTATCGTGAAAGTAACAGATGTTTAAAACGCTAATATACGAAAAAGGAAAGCAATAATATTTTATAAAGGAAATTATTTAATGTGTCTTAAATTTTATAGGAAAAATGAAGAAGCATATAAATCAGATAAAGATAAATATTTTTTTTATTATCTTTGGAATTATCAGATGTATTTTATGCTTACTCGAATCAGTTTTCAACCATCATTTTCAGCTTTCTACCGCTTCTCGTGAACAAATGATTTCTGAGAAACAAAAGTGATGGAAAAACTCGAAACAAATCCCTTAAAAAAGTTGATATTTAAATAACAAAGCTTTCAAATGAAATGAAGAAGGATTTTATTCTCGAGAAATTGTTAATCTCATTAATAATTTTATTGATTTAATATAATATAAATTACATACATTATTTTTTTATTAAACTTGAAATTTCAGATTGATATTATTAACAACCACTAACAAACTTATAATTAAATTTGAAACAAAAAGTAAAATACAAAAAAGCATTTATTGTGCGGAGATCGTTAGCACTTATAAAAATCAATGTGAATGGTAGATAAACTGGAGAAATGTAAAATATTTACTTCAAATTATTATTACTTATATATATATATATATATATATATATATATATATATATATATATATCACTTTAAAACTTTTATAAGGGCTTTCTTTCATTACGAAATACGTAGTTTTTTAATATTCCACGATTCATGAAATGCGATTATTGGAATACTATGTTCTTATTATTAACTGCTGATTAAAGGAGCTCTGTATTCAAGATGGGGAAATTCCATGTAGCCTTTATATTCAAAGAATATTTTCTTTTGTCTGAACTAATAGAGGCATAGGCATAAACTGGAGGAATGCAAATAATCTTAATGGTAGCCTTAGGTTCCATTGCTGGATTTCTTCACATTACTCAAGATATATACTATGTCTTCTTAGAATTTTATTTCAGCAACAATGAAAGAAAAAGAAAGAAAATCGCTGATTCGCCATGGGCACAAATATATATCTTATATTATTTCAAACAGAAATAAAATTTCTTAAGATATATCAAAATATTTATATTTGAGCGAAGAAAAATTGACAAAATATCCTTGCTCATTTAGATTTCTAGTATTTACGGGTAAGACTCCATTGCTCATATATTTCCATATTTATTTATGCGTCTTAACCAATCGATATTTCCCGGATTTTTTTTATTTGATTTGATTTTTTGATTTTTAAAAAGGGCTTTTCACTAATTTCTATGAGATATTGCACTATTGCGATTAAATTATTTTTCTTATTTCATGAAAAACATTTAATAATTTGTTGCTAAACAGAATATACATATATATATAATTATATTTTCTCAGTTTATACGAAAATTGAGGAATCTAGTAATTGTTTTGCAAAAGCATACTGATGAAATTTACTCAAATTCTCACGTTTTAATGACATTATGATCATAATGTATTTAACTCTTTTGAGGAGGTACAAAAACAAACCTTCCCAATAAAAGAATGAATTATTGAAATATCTTATTTAAATATTAAAATGCATAGATGCACAGCGGGAATACTTACTAATTTCTTGTCATAAACTGTAGGTAAAAATATTTTGTTAAAGAAATTAAGAATATAGAGTTATTTATAAACATTTAATTTTAAGAATCAGTCAATGTTCCTGTCAAACCAACTGGTCACCAAAGGAAGCTAACTTCTTAAGAAAACAATCACGATGATTTCTTTTGGGTAGTTGTTACTCTGTGTGCTATCTAGTTCTTTTTCAGCTCATTTATTCGGCCATTGATTGGAGCATGGGGATTTCTAGTTTGTTCTCAGCTGTTGTTTGCCTATCGTAATAATGTTCCGTATAGAGTTTGTTTCGCAAGGATATCTTCTAAATTACGATCTTGCGATTCTTTTGTTATAAATAAACATGGTTTGCTATATCAGAATAATGTGTCTTTTATTTAATCTGTATTTACGATAGAAAATCTCTACCAAATATTATCAATGTCTTAGATTCTTTCATATGATTTCCTTTATGCTACATGTTGATTTCTTAAGCATGTACCTGAAAATAAATCATAGAATTCTAATGATTGTGCATAAAAATTTATTGGCATTCGAAGAATGAATTTTAATATATATATTTGCTAATTAACCATCAGAAGAAGTCTTTTTTTATCTTTCTGGATTTATTTTTCGCTCTTCTTGATCGTATCATTAGCATTTGAAATGAAGCAGCTGATTTCAGCGGCTAACTGTTAGCCAACTATCAATAAGTTTAAACTTGCAAGGTAAAATACCAAAAACAGATACCCATCTGTATTTGCTGGCCGATTTTGCCAATTTTAGTTTTTTTTATGAAAACCCAAGTCTTCTCTCTACGTCATCAAGGGTTACCTGCCTTTTTCTACCAACCATTTTAAAATCAAAATGAAAAAGCAATACGTCTATGTACAATCTCTTTCGGAAAACCTCATGACGTAGTTACTCAGTCACATCTACTTATATCTCACCTATACAGGGTGTGACAAGAAACACATAGTATTATATCATATGATAGAAGTTAAATAATTTCTTTTTAATCTGTGCTCTTTTCTTAGCTTCTACTTCATTTACAAGATATTTTGTATTTTATCTTTAATCTGTGTATTGATTTTTGGCCTATTTGTAATGTCAACAAAACGCCTGCTAATGTACAGCAAGGAAAACGATTATGTAAAATCGTTCGTTTGCTTAATGCGCCTCGGCAAACGGTGTTTGTAGAAATCTGTCACTTCAAAGAGCTTTACAGCGATGGTTGGCTTCCAGGAAAGTCCGGGACTTCAATAGTCGTACACTACTTTTCAATAGCATATTAAACAATTTTAATAGCCGTAAGGCCGTCAAAAAGGTAGTTATTTGAAAACCTAAGGTTTCCAGGAGAATGATCACTTGTGGCTTGGAATAAGGGATACATTTAAGCGACAGATGGCAAAAATAGAGCTTACAAGCTCCAAACTGTTCAGCTTCTAGCTGAGGAAACAATTTCGTGCGACTCCAAATTAGGCTGAAAACTTTGAGAACGAGACACGAGTCAGCACTGGAAGAGATTCATTTTCATTATTAGGAAGCTCTTTATTGTACAGTTCATATTTCCTAGAACTATCGGATCCAGTCTATAGAGGCTCTAAGAACTTCAGCCATTGTTGAACATCGGCGCGATCCAAAGTAGGCCATGGTCCAGGAGGGAATTTGCGCAGACCACTAAACATCTCTGCTTTTTGTGGATTAGGGCGTAAAAATATAAATAAAAAAGTGTACAAACGGGATATTCTAGAAGTGGTTATACTTTCTCACGACAAAACGCACTTCGGCAATATAAAGCGTGCGTTTCAACAACAATCCATATGAGCTCACAAGCTAAAAAGACTGGACTGTGGTACCCTGAAAGTGAACACAATACTTGCCAAATCACAGTCTCATGATCACAGTTTATAATCCTCTTCGTAATATAAAGCTTACACTAAATTGCACAAAAACTTCAACTCACGAAAGCAATGGCTTCTGAGGTAATGAGATAGATTAAAATAGAAACTTAAGGTCCCTTAATGAAAACTTACTAAAAAAGGTAGTCACTTTAAAACCAATTAAATGTAATTATTAGTAAAAGTCTACTCTTGTTGTCATGAGTAATGTTTTATTAATTAACTTTGTTTTGATAAAATTATATTAAAAATTGTTTGTATGACCTCTTCCGCCGTACCCTGTATATATGTATCGAATGAAAATTCAAAACTTCCAGTGCGCCCCTCTCATTCTGTCTATTCTTTTGAGATATAGTGAAGAAAGTTTAAAATAGTTTCAATAAATACAATTTAGGATATTTTTTCAATTTATCTCAAATTAAGTCACAAATTTTGCAAACACATATATTATAAAATCAGTATTATGTAGTTATAACAAAAATTAGCACTTTCTTTTTATAATAAGATTCATTTCTTTAAAAAATGGACCATATGGTAATGATACTAATATGGTCTCCGAATTCAGCTAATATAAATAGCATTAACTTATCCGTACCAACGAATTTAATGAACTACACCATTTAATGATAAAAATCTGAAACACATAATTACACTAATATAAGCAGAAATTAATAAGTGTTATTTAAAACCGATTTTCGCAGTAAAAAGTAGAGATGATGAAGATTGATGAAATCGACCGTGTTTTTAAGATTTAAGACATGGTTTCATTTTGAAATGTAGAATTAAATGGTAAAGGGCATTGTTAAAAGTGAAAATAAACACTGGCATATTTATTTTTAATTTAAATATTGTATATGTTAAATTATATCATAGTTTTTTCTCTATATAGAAATATAACATACAGTGAAGTAATTTTTTTTCTATTTCTCGTCAAAACAGCTGGGGGTGGCCTCAAGAGTGTTCATATGAAATGACGAAAATAATTCAGTGTTTTTTGCTGTGAAGTTGTTCTCGATTTTTTTTTTCAGAATTGGTTTTCAGAATAAGCTATTATATGAAAAAAAGCTGACTCATTAGTTTCGTTTAGTATTTAAATATATGGATCATTACATCTTTCATATACTATTATTTTAAATTAAAACTTCATTTAGAAATATTTTTCTAAAATTTTTATGATTACACTCTCTAAAATAATTATATATGCAGAAATGCAACTCTGTAGCATTGCAAGAAATGAGATTTTTAATGGCTAATTTTATTCTATGAGAATTACATATTCCAGTATTTTTTACGTACATGTAACAACAAAACTTCCAACCTTTCAAATGAAATTACAATATTTTCATTTCTTACTTTTGAATACTTTTTTTTTCTTTACTAGTCTTATAGAATTCCTACACATACACATTTAATAACCGCCTATAAATTCTTCCAAATTCTGTAACATTAAGCTATTAAAATTACTTCTATTCAAAATAATGGATCTAATTTTAAATCATTCAGTGCATAAATTCGTTTTATTGCCACATCGTGTGAGTAAGAATAGTTAATCTCACATGCCGAAACTTTATTAATTAAACTTTATCTTTAAATGACTTGGAATTGAAGATAAGCTTTTACTTTTTTTCTCAAAATCCAGAATTCCAATTCAATCCAAATATAAAATACCAATTCTTCCTTTTTTTAAAAATTCTAAGTTATCTTCCGCTTCTACAAAATTCTATATTCTCCAGTCTTAACGCCAACACTATTGATAAAGTTTATTAAGCTGAAAAAGGGATTCATCAATCGATATTTTTTACTAAGCGAATGAAATTTCGTCGTTCATTTAGATAAAAATATGTATGATTTTAATAATAGTCATTTATATTTATAGAAAGTAATTAAATAAAGAAGGTCTATTATTTGCATTTAATAATATTTAAGTAAAAAACAAACATTAGACGTTCAAGTACATAGAGACTCTCGGTCAACTATTCTTCATTCGATACAAAATAAAGGTCACAAAAAAAGCAAAATTAAATGAAAAAATATCTCTACATTCCTCCTAATGTAAGAATAGGTGGTATGATAATTTTTATTACATATACTAGAAACTCTAATCATGAATTTTATTGTTAGTTTTAAAGTTTTCATCCAGAATTGTGTGAAACATTTTTTTTAAATCCTCGCACCATAGGCATTCTTCTATTTTATTCATCCAATTTCATTTTTTCCCCGCAAACAACATCTGTGAATGTGATATGAAAAATGTTTTATGCATTAGGTACACAGATACATTTTTGCTACGCTCTTCAAACAGGTATTTTTTTCTGCTTACTAGTCATGAAACTTTTACCAGATTTCTCAGAATTTTTTCATAAATGCTTCATGAATTGCCGCTACTTACGGTTAACGAAAAATTACATTTTTATTTGAAAGGCGATATTTTATCTAATTATATGCATTTTCATTTAATTTTACTGAATAACAAACATATGTTGTTTGTGTATGAATTTTGTATAGATTTTTTGGATAAAATATTTTCCAGACATTAGAAACAATGTTTGACTTTAGAAAATAATAAAAACTGGGATTTAAACACCAAGCTATGTTAGAGCCTTGACATAATATTTCTATAAAGTTTTAAAATCAAGCAATAAAATGATATATAGAGTTAAATTAAGAAGGTGTACATTCCCAATGCTTATTTAAAACGAACACGAATAGATGCTTATAAAATCATTTTGACACATCATATGAAAACAGTTTAAAAATTTCTTAAGCATTCCTATGATTCCTATAAAGCAAAATTTTTCTTTTTTGTGTGAAAGTGTTGGGGATTTTGTGGGGGAAAAGTACTATAGTCTGTCTCAAGTTTTAAAGAGGGAATCCACCGCTACATTGTAGAGGGCATTTTCTTATGACATTAACAAAGAGACTACTTCCTAAACAGATGAATAGTTGGTACAGGAATGGCATATAAGATTATTGCATTTGAAAGGAAAACACATAATTCGTTGTCGTATGCCAGATGAGATGTTAAACCTCACCTATTAACCTTTAGAAGTAACCATATGAATCCATAAATACAGAAAGCATACAGTTTGGAAATTCGTTGGCAGTTGTATTGCATGCAATTCAAAACTATGCTTGTCTTTGTTCTATATCAAAATATTACAGCAAAGATATCAATAACTAATTCCTGGTTGTTGGGGGTATATAGCAATTATATTTATAAATCCCGTGATTACAGAAAAAAAATGTACAATTGTCTCATATGTGTTTATTCTCTAGCACAAGCACTATCGTAGCGATCTTTTTAACTCTTTAACTATTATTTTGGTTAATTAAGAACATATACGAACTTTTCGATATTTTCCGTTACTTTCTGAAACTACTTTAGCACAAAGGCATATAAACAGACTTTTAATAAAACCAATTTATACCCATGAGATTTTTTTTTATTTTTGACTTTTGTGATTAATAACTATAGTTTTTACGCTTACTTTCCAACAATATGTTACATTGAAGCCCTAAAACTAAAATATTTCATTGTCCCATCTAATATTTTAATCGTATGATTTTCTTACATTGTTGGTAAATATATAAGGAAGATTTTTTTTAAACATTTGTTTAGGTAATACGACAAAAAAAAATTTAAATGATAGATTAGCCTGAGATCAATAGCAATTTGATATTATGGATAGTTTTTATTTGCAAGTTTCATGTGCACAATTAAAAGATCTTGAGTAATACAATTAAAATAGCAAGTTATAATGTAACACTATTTGCAAGTATTATAGACAAGATATATCTAAGCAAATTATCTGGAATCAAATAATCCCGCAAAAGAAATTGAAAAATCCTTTTTGCACTTTTTTTAATCCTCAAAACTTTAGGGGTAAAGATATTTATCATTCGAAATTATAAAAGTATATTAAATATCCTTTTAAATTAAAATATATTATGCTACTCATTATAATTATATATATATATATATATATATATATATATATATATATATATATATTCCTTATACATAAATCAGGATTCCCTTACAAATATGTATTTGCTTAAAATAAATACCGAATTTACGCGAGACTGAAAATCACTTTATGCCTTAATAATTAAGTATTATGCGCATTCGAACTCCAATCTAGTAAAGATAAACACTACATATCACTGAAAACTCACGATGTTTGCAGAGAAAACTAATTTCAGTTTAATATTGAAAGTTCGTTTCTTCGCATGCGCCTGTAATGACCTCTTTCCCGTTCTGAGGAAGCAATTTTTATTCCTTCTGCATGGAAGTTCGGAAATGATTTCCGAGTAATGATTTCATCCGAAATTTCTCTTTATGATGAATCGATGGAGCGATGGATGATTAAGTGTTCCACCATCAATTCCGAATGTCTGACTCAGGAGCCTTTATAGAAATTGCCTCGCATTATTTTTACCCGTTCGCATGGAAACCGTTTTGTAGATTTGTGGCTTAAATAAAACATTACTCATCCAACCTGGTGAAAGCAGAATACTAGTTGTTAAGCAAGTTAAAAAGGGGAATGGAAGTTGCTGAAGCTATTTATAAAACTTGACTATGCATGTTCTTGAGAATAAACAAATGTTTAATATACAGATATAATCCTTTGTGAAGTGATAAGCGAGGTGAAACAGTTCCATTGAAAGTGGTTTATTCTTAAGATAGTTGTGGTTGGCTGAGATAAACAATTAATTTATTTTTAACTAATTTCAAATAAGCATTTACATTTGACTACATTTTCAAATAAAACGAATTAAAGATTTCCAATTCATTACGTTTGAATTAGAAAATCAGTTTGTAGATTTTTTTTAATTCAAAATAAATTTTATTACCATAGTTTTCAATTTACAATTTAAGTTTCAAATGAAGGGGGAATTAAACTTTAATGTGTTTCAAAACATTTTCTTTTTACCACCTATGCATGTTATAGCCGTGTATAATTATTTATTGTTTATGTAATTTTATTAACTAAAAATGCTTTCATAAAAAATTAATCACGTATTAAAGGCAAAAAAAAATGTTTGGTTATCTCAACAGCATGGTTTAGGAAATCATTTTGAGCATCACAATTTAGTATTAAATAATTGATTTAAAAATACAAAGACGTAATTAAAATAGTAAATCAATTTTATATCTAAGCACTCAATTAATGATAAAACAGCACTTCATTATAAAAAGATCTATTTTAAATAAATACTGGAATTCCATTTTATAACTAAATATACTACATTAAAAATTATGATTCAAATTAAATTATTAAATTTATATTTAATTCCACTAGGATTTGAGATCAATTTATTTAAATTGATTCCTTTTTTAAAAATAATAGCATAGTCATATGTTAATTAGAATTAAATTTCTTATATAATATTAAAAAATAATCTATGAGTCAAGCAATTCCACTTAATTCAAACAAACAAACAAATGTCCAAATTGCAACATTTTTTTTTTTGCTTTATTCTTTCTAAGATTTTTTTTTCATATATATTCAACGCAAATATTTTAGTAAATATTAAAATTTTTATGCCTTATTACGATTTAACAAAAAATGAAATAACAGAAAAATATTTTTAAATTATTTCTCTATCCTGCAATTATATCATAAAAATATTTCATTGATAACACAATTTAGCTTTCTGTAAATTCTATTTAAAGGTCTTTTCAGATGGAATATGTACAGAAACGAAATTTTATTTCATTCAAACAATTTTTCCTTTTCCGTATTTTCAATTTTTATTTTATATGAGGTATATATTTGACTTTTGAAAAGAAATACATATAAAGAAAATTACAAATATTTTTCTTTTAAGAAAAGTATAATGAGTTTTGCATTTCTTTATTTTCAGTTCTATTTCAATGTCGTAATAATAGTTTTTTAGATTGCCATTTTTTTTTAATTACATGTGTGTGTCTTTTTCTCAAATATAATATTTATGAAAGGTTTGAAATTAAAAAAATTTCGGCAGTATTAATAAAAATAATTATTACATTTTTATGATCAAAATATTATTTTATATATACACATTGCAGATGTATCTTAAAATGTGTTAAGAAATTTAGCGAAGAAATAACATACAAGTTACTGTATTTTTAAATGGATTGTTGGATTTAATTTTATATAAAGTAAATGCGCGTTTAAAATTTCAAAAGTTCCCTTTTTTTCTACGTAATGTTTTGCCTCTTATCAAGTATTTACTTTTATATTTATTTCTTCAAAACTTTTATAAGAATAAAATGATAAAATATTAAAAACAAATAGCTGCTTAAAATTGAAAATGGAATAAGTTTTTTTTATTAATTCTCATAAAAATAAAGCATTACGCTTAAAACAAATCACGTTATGAGTTAATCGATATCAATAAATATGAAGCTTCTACGTTAACGGGAAAATTTAAATGTTGAAAGTAGCATTAAGAACCGGGTTCCAAAAGCTAAAATGTTATTTACTTCATATAGAATTCAAGGAATTGGAAGGTTCGATTAATTCTATAGAGCTCTTTTCGAATGTCTTCTTCACATTGAATTTATACATTTTTGTTTTCCATAGACAATGAACTGTAAAAATATTCTAAATTAAAATGGATCGTAAACATTGATTTACTTTTATGCCTAGTATAGTACCATCTTTTAATAACAAGCAAAAATGAATATTTTATTTTTAATTTTATTAACATGAAATTCTTTTTTAAATGATAATCCGGTTCAATTCTTGATGGTTCAGAAGAGGAATCATTTCAAATTTCTTGATTTTTCTATATATTTGACAATACTATTTAGTTATAGTAGATTATTTGACCCTTGTATATATCGTAACATCTAAAGATATTACCAGTTATGTAATAATTTAAATTCGTATTATTAATTTAGTTTGAATATCATACATTTGTTTTTAAAATTTAAATCTTGATATCCTTTAGTTGATTTCAATTTTGAGGATTGCCTATCTGTTTTGCAATTATTATTTGAATTGAAAGTGAAACCATAAATTTCAAATGGATTCAATACACTGAAGTACTTATTTTTTAAAGTTGTTCCCCCCATGACCTTTTTCTTAGCTTTATACCTACTTCATGCCGCCATAAATTACTCTTCTAAATCGAAGTATTATCCTTTCTAAGATATTAAAAATATTATCATCCCTTACCTTCCATAAGGGAAGGCCCACTTATTCATCCAGTAACTCCTCGTTGTCATATATGAAATACATAAGCAAAAGAAATAATAAAATATAGATTAAAAGTTTCATTTGTTTTATAAGAATAAAATACTTCATATATATTTTTGACAACAACAACGTATGGCTTATATAAACAGTCGCCCTTTTGTTGTATACATTTTAATTTTCACAAACCTGCATATTGGAAGAGCAAGAAATTTCTAAAGCTTTTGGAAATTATTTGAATGGATTATTAAAATGATTTCCTCGGTCGTTTACACTGGTGCTTGTAGGGCCATTTGCTAAGCTCTCAGCTCTAGAATTCGAAGACCTGAGGCATTCAAGACGATACTCTGCCGAAAATCCACCGATTATGTGGGTTTGGTGCATTAAATCTGTCTTCATGATTCGAGTTATCTGAAATTGGTGTGAGGCGCTTATCTGAAAAGAGCAATTCCATCCCAAGTGCCGCCCCCGTAATCTGAACGACTAATGATGAAAATTACGCGGTCCGTTCCAGAATAATCCCCAGGCCGCTTCAGAATTGTATATTAACCAAATCTAACCACTTATTGCAATTTAGATCGATAAAAAGAAGAACTGATTTCTTACTTACTTTTATGATTTTTTTTGTTTTATAATTATATAATCAAATCCTATTGTTTTGTTATTAAAAATTGTTAGGACAACCAAATTTTCTTGCAATTTGGAAAAGCTGATTTTTTCTTCAAATATTAGCAATTTCTTTAAAAAAATATGTTACCTGATAGTATTAATAGTGACAAAGTAAAAAGAGAATGAATGAAATATATAAAATAAATCAGGGCAAGTTGTGATTTATTGAAAATTGCTTGGTAAAAATATTTTTTTACTAATTCGTCTTACATCTTAATAAAAGGTAAGAAGTACTTTATAAATTTAAAAAAAAAAGATCAGAAACAAAGTGCTTTAAAATGGATTGCATTGTAAACTGGTTTAAGTGTCCATCTTTGGAATTAATGTGATTTTGTTCGCAAGATTAAAGAGTTAGCTTCTTAAAATTTATAGATGCGATAGTTGTTTATATTGTAACTTTTAAATAAGAAAGTTAAGATGTGAATAATGCTACATCAACTAAAATATGTCATGATATTATTGATTTGAATGTCGTAATTATGGAAAATGAATATATTTATATGAATGAATATATGTTTATTAATGCATTTGTTTGTTTATTAAATGCATAGAACTGTCGAAATTATATTAAATGAGTCAAACAAATATGAAATACCGTCAAATTTTCCATGGATCTACACTGGTTATATAAACATGTAGTTACAAATAATATATATTACCTATTACGCTTAAATACTAATATGAAAATTTTTAAAATATTTGAAAAGTCAATTGTAATGGTTTTAGTTTAAAAAACAAGTATGACGTTTGAGAATTATTTATATATTTGCAAAGGAAGAAATTCGAATCGAACTTTAAGGAGAAAGCGAACAATTAGTACAAAAATAATTGGCGTTATCCATAAAAGAATGTGATATTCCTCTCTGCTCTATTTGAAAACTTCAAGCATTCTTTCTAAAATGCATCTCACACGTCCTTTACTTCTTTCCATTCTTACCAAATTTACCAGAGGACGGAAAAAGTCGCATGAAATACATGAAAATGACTGCGAATTCCTCCGCCTACCCATTCCATCCATGCTTATTCATATGCCACCCATTCAAGCACCCCCTTCTCCACATTCGGGTGTTTATAAGACTCATCTATCAGTTGCTCCGACGAGTGAAACCTTCCCTTCAACCAGCGAACAATGCTAGAGTTAAAATATACGAGTCATATGCGCAATGTGGACGTGACTCGAAAACCAAACGATCCTCTCTTGAAACTTCACTCACGCCGATTGGAACACCCCCTATTCCACACCCCTCCTGCTCTCCTCTTTCATTCGTATGAGGAAGAGTGGATGTTATATAAACAAGTAAATTGAAAGGAAGATGGATCTGGCATTTCGTCAGCCTAAAAGAAAAGAGGGGGAAAATTGTCGAGGCCGGTGCCGATAGAAGGGCCGGGTGAAAGACAGAGTAAAAAATAAGAAAGAAAAGGGGGAAAAAATTGGGGTGTTAGGAACGGGTGTTTTCATGTCAAAGGCTACACTTTTCAGCCTCAGAGGTTTTCGTTTAAGGATTTATGTCTCTCATAAATAATGTATAAGTGCTTGGCTTTGCAAACATTAAGTCAGTTGAATTAACATCCCCATGATATGTGAACTATGTATTGGAGACTATTAATCCTGAGAGACATGGTAAACCCGGAGCGTAGGTCAATGTAGCCAAATGAAATTAAACATATCATGGCATGAAAATGTATGTGATTTTGGTTGAATAATGTCAATAATTATAGCTTGATACTGTGATTCTAGAATTTGTTATATTTCCACCAAAATTAATTTGAATTCTATAACTGAATATTTGCTTTAATTTCGATTCGTAGATAATTTCGAAAATTTCAGATATTTTGATATAAATGCCCATACACTAATTACATTTGTATCATCAAAAATTCCATATATTTTCAGATGCTAGATTGCTAAAAAAGTGCAAACATATAAACATAATCTACAAAATTAAAAATTACTCACTAATGGTTGCTATAAAAACTAAAAACTCACATACAAAAAGATTATACAATGTATAAGATTTCAGAGAATGTACAAATTACCTAGATAATGTAAAAAAAGGAAGAATTTATGTCTCTGAATGAGGTTAAATGGGATTGCACTCAAAAGAATATTATAGGAAGTAATCTACATCAACTGAACAGTGACCATAGATAAATGGATACATTAATTATATCATATGTCTAAAAAGAACTAGAAATTACTAAATAAATCAAACATTTCTAAAAATATAGTTAGACTAACTAATAATGACTCTTTCAGATTATTTTCCTTTTTTTCAATTTAAAATGATTTCATAAGATGAGAAAAATTCTTAAAGTATGTGTACTGAAGTACATAATCATGTTACCGAGGGCTCATTATACTGGTGTTTTTTAATCAAATTATTTTATTAATCACCTAGTTGTAATAGTAGTAATATTCCTAATTACCCTGGTATGTTGTTAATTATAACGTATTTCGTATTACGTATGGTTTCTTAATGGTTTATAAAACATTTGGTCACAATAACGAATCGATAGGGAAAAAATGTATTGCTAAGGATAAGAAACACTGCTTTTAAAAGCAATTTTAAAAGATATATAGTTTATTTCGCAAAATGTTGATATAAATTATCATATTGCTTAATACTATAAGTTTGGAGTTATTTGGAATCATTTTATCCTCAAATGTATCAGAAATCAGGAATCGATGTATCAGGAAAGTTAGTAAATACATCCTAATAAAGGCAGAAAAGACTGAACATTATGAGTCAGGAGAAAGAAATATGCAAGATTAGAAGTTCCAGTTTCAAACAGAACGTTTAATTTTCATTTTAACCTTTTTTTTATTTTTTAAAACTAAATTGACCGAAAGAAGTTGTCCAGAAATCACATCTGGAAGTATAATCTTTATCTAATTCTTGGCATTCGTAAACTGTCATTATTCTGAAAAATAAATTTGGATTTAATTTTATTGTTTCACTTCAAACCTAAATAACATCAACGATATCAGTTCCTCAAAAGTATATAATTAATATAATATTCATTATATTCATTTATTATGTTTCATTCAACATATTCGATCAAAATATACATATTTAGGGGGATATGGATAGAGAATAATTTCTAGTGCTTCTTTCTCCATCGCCACTACATCCAAATTTATTGAAAATAGTCAATGTCATTACCCTCTGAATCTCTCTCAACGTGACTTTCCCCCTCCTTCTTTGTTCAGCTGAGTTTTTTTGTTTTGTTCTTTACTCGAAGTCAGTATCAAATAATTATTAATAACTTTCAAAAGTAAAAAATATTATGTTAGAAGGTAGTATAAAAAAATTAAAAAATATTATTTAATAATTTATAATAAATTTATAAACATTTTTAATGTGATGATATGTTAATTCATTCCCACACTAGATATTACTTCCAATCATGTAATAAATTATTTTAAGTGCTTGATTATTGAAATTGACTGAAAAATGAAAATTTCCTCCAAGGGCCTCCAAGAACTTTATCGTAATTCTCAGAAGAAAATCTAAAACAGGAAATTAGATTTTAATCATAATCGTTATAGCCTAGATATATTAGAAATGTATTAGTTTTCAACATATATTTAAAATAACCATTGCGTGAATTAAGATACTTTTTTTAATATTTTTTGAATACATTCGCAACTAAAGTAAAAAGGAAAAAAAAAAGAGAAAAAAAAAGAGAAATTGTTTGGCGTCTTTCTCGAGAGAGCCACAAACAAAAGCGTTGGATGAAACTTTTCTACATATTTGTAGCCATATATTAGTGGAAGTGGAATTATCATAACATTTAAATTCAATTGAAAAATGTGTGTCTATGCAAATACCAATGAGTATTTTCCATCATTTAGTGATTATTTATTTTACGTTTTGGAGTTCAGGGTTTGAAATTACCATATAATCATAAGAAGCGAAAAGATACTGATTTTATAATAGCTGGTGTGACTTTATTGTTTAAATTGAAAAAAAATGCTTAATCCCTGGTGAAACGAAGCAGTTAATTAATTTTCTTTCAAACTTTTGAAGCGTAATGAAATGCTAATTTAATTATTAGTCCACCTAAAGTGCAAACGTTAAACTAAAAAAAAGTTTCTTTATAAATTGGAACTAAAGGTTCTTTATAGAAGATTTATAAAAAAAAGCTATTTTGTTTGCAGTTTTAAACAAACTGCTAAAATGAAAAATCTTTGAGAAGGAGGGAAAAAACTCCATTACCCAATGCAATATTAAATGTAACTGCTAAAAATGACTTCTTTTCATGTGGCTTCATCTTAATTTGGATGTAAATTTGCTTTGTTTCTTACAGAAACGAATTTCATTCAAGCTTAACATGAAGAAAAAGACAAGAAAAAAAATTCGTATTCTGTTGTATCCAGAATAAAGCGAAAAGTTTGCAACTGGCGGCCGAGTTCTGTATTAATATTGTGAATCTCCTGAGGGCAACCTTCGGATACCTAATTAAAATCCTAATTTCATATTCAAAAAGTATTTCATCCGTGGAAAATCATTTTCCAGGATGACTGACACCAGAGGGGTTATTGTAATCGAAAGTTTATTACAGTAGCTAATTATTTTTAGAAAGCAAGCAAAATATTATTGTGTCAGATCTAAAGATAACTACTGTACGACTTGCAAAAAGATAGCGAGGATGTTTTTTTATGTTAATTTTTTTATAAACTAATTTCTATACCTACAAATTATTCTGTTACATGTATTTATGTCAATATTTAAAGTATCAAATTTTAAGACTTGGTTTTTTTTAAAAAAAACTTTATTATAAACCATTGTTATTTTCAGAGTTTTGAAAGCGTCGTCAGAGAAAAATAACTTCTCAGAAAAGATATTTTCTCTTTGGTATTAAGCATTTAACGAATTTAAGAACTATGCTAATAAATACTAGATTCAATTCATTTAATGGGCCACTTTTTTTACAATATTTTTTTATAATTTCAAAACAGTTAATATTTGCATACAGGTATATCCATCAAAAAGGCAGTAAATAATTTTCTACAGAGCCAAAATTAATTATGCTTGGTAAAATGTATCAACTACATCTACAAAAAAAAATAAGTTTTTTTAAATAGGTTTCATTTTAATAATGAAAACTATTCTCCTGTGGTGCTGTACTTCTATAAAACTAAAATTTAAATATTTTAATTAAAAGAAATACAACTATTCGATATTTAATTAGAATTAAATAGCATACAAAAATATATTCGATATATTTTTGCAATATATTTTTGTAAATATATTGCAAAAATATATTCGATATATATTGCAAAAATATATTCGATATTTATTTTTGTAAATATATTGCAAAAATATATTCGATATATATTGCAAAAATATATTCGATATATATTGCAAAAATATATTCGATATTTATTTTTGTAAATATATTGCAAAAATATATAAACCTTGCTTAAGCAGATCAACTTTTTAAAAACGTATCTGCTTTCTAACACGCATAA
>JAOUZG010016999.1:2257159-2269179 GCA_026289955.1 Argiope argentata | reverse complement strand
AGTTTACACTAAAGTAATGTTTTTTTGTGTTAGAGACGCTGATTCTTGTGAGGGAGGGATATATATATATATATATATAAAGAGAGACGGAGGTAAAATTCTTTATGAATACCACTGCTTTACAAATATACGAAAATCCTTTTTCGCTTAGAAATAAAATTCGAAAAATTATGGTTTCATTATTAACTCTCTCCAGTATAATTATGCAAATAATTATCATACTTTCTAAAATATACATTGCAATTTTATTTTTCATTGCTTTAGTATTTGCTTTCAAATTAAATCATACTAAATTTATTGTTCACGTTATTGCTGCCATATATAGACTGTTAGTCGTATGTGTTTCATTCTAATATCCCTCCCTCAAAAGAATCAGCGTCTCTAACACAAAAAAACATTACTTTAGTGTAAACTGCTGATGGATTTTTAATTAACATAAGAAAAGATTAACTTTTCAATTGTTTTTCTTGGTATTAGCTATGGAGCTTACATGTCATAAATCTGAAATCTGAATCTGAATCATAAATCACCATTTGAAACATAAATTACTAATCCATCAAGTATTTAATCATTTTCAGATATTTGGAAGTAAGTTGTACACATTATTGGTGACTTCACCTAAGATATAAAACCTTAAAACTTGTGTACAGTCTTATATCGACTATTATGATTTGATTGACGCTATTTAAACTAGAAACTCTTATCTGTTTTTCTTTATTAAAAAAGAAATACGGTAACTTGGTTACTTTAATGGATACTTTCTATAATTAAAGAGGATTTTTTATCATAGATTTATGTTAGATCTGTCAAAAGAGTAAAATATAACATATACAAAATAACAAAGAAAATGTCGATAAGAAGCTTGTATAAAAGTATATTTAATTTATCCAATCAATGTATTTTGCACCAGAACAGACTTTTATCTAAGTTCTTTCCAAAATAAAATAGTTTAAATATGTAAGGAAAATAATTTAAAAATAGGTATGAGGCGAAAAGTTATTTCAGTCTATACTCAAATTAAATAAAAATGACTCAATCACGGGAAAGATTTTTACATTTTTATGAAGAAAATTTCTTTTTATTTCAAATATCAGATCCATGGAAATGTGTGAAAAAGTACATCATATAGTATTATCAGTATCATTGTGCCTTTTCGGAGAATGTGCTGCACCGATTAAAATTCCAAAAACATTTCCCCTAAAAGCAATTTTCCGTCCGAAAATGCAATCGTCAAAACCAAAAATGAGATTTCATGAAGTTTCGTGGAGATTATTCCGAAGTCATTAGGGACGAAAGCGAAAATATTTTACATTCAAATTGCTTTTTCGTATGAAAAAAATAAAAGACCTTTTTTCCAAAGACGGGCAACAGTCCTATTCTTCTTAACAATACCTATTTCAATCTAAACCACATTTCACTCGCATCATGGAATTTCGCTCAATGAAAGAAGAAGTGAAACTTAAAGCACGAGGGGGGAAAAAGAAGAAAGAACGAAAGAAAACAAAGAAAATTGTTATAACAGTGCTGGTGTAAAAGTCTCGATCACGAATTTGCTTCTAAAATGAGAAAATTGTCTCACTCACGGAAAAACAGAAGTAAAAAAAATCAAAATCCTACAAAAAAAAATCACGTACGTTCTCTTATCTTTTCTATACAAGGGGTATTGTGTAAAAATAAATTTATCTTTCCATCCGTAACACCTCGGGAAAAAAACGAGCCTTGAAAAAACGTACCTTTTATGAAAGTCTTCCGTATAGGGTGGGGCCCGGGGAGGTCCATTGTTACGATAGGCGTCTTTGAATTCTTTTCTGTTTTTCGTTTGAGTAGAGGCGCACAGTGTAGTCATACATTATACATATTTTTTTTGCCCTTTAATTCTGGATGTATTTTTTAATTCTGCTAGATATTTTATCTTGCTTTTGTTTTGCTTTATCTCCAGTACTCTAAAACAAAACTAGAAAAATTTCTAAAACGCAGTTGCTCTGCTTCAAAGAAAAGAAAGGAGAGGGAGGGTCGGTGTTTGGTTTATAAAAACAGAAGCATAAAAAAGCATCATTCTTTTTGTTGTCTGTCTACTTATCACACCCCTTTTGAACTTGGTCTGAGATAAGTAATAGAAATTTAAATTACCGCTTTATCTGGCAGGTACCCGTCTTGAAACAAATTTAAGGCTAGTATCAATTTGTTTTCCTGTTAAGTCAGATCGATTTTTCACTTCCGAAAAGTTTTCTACTTAAGTCTGGGGATTGGTGGAATATCTAATGACTATATTTCTTAATTTTTTTTTCTGAAGATCTACAACATTTGGCTCAAAATTGGATGGTAATTGATCTTTAACCCATGCAATTATTTTTTTTTCTTATTTATTTAGATGTCGTCATCTATTTTAGAAGAGATGGGGCTTACATTTAGCAAAAAAAATTTCATCGAATACTTGAGAAGTTTATCAATTTATTGTAATTGTTATGAATTGTTGCAATCGAAGCGCAGGTATTTTGGCATCATACCATTAAATCACTACTAAGTAATGATGATTCCTAATGATTTTATAAATTTAGGTAAATAATTATATCCGTAATAAACCAGTAGATAATTTTAATTTCTTTTTACTTAACTTTACGTGTAATGATAGGTTTGAGTCCTAAAGAGAAAACAAAAGTCAATGTTTTCAGATTATCATTATTATTTACTATTTCTTCAAAAATTATTAGGAATTTTCCTTCACTGTAAAATATTTTGTGACTGACAAAAGTTCACATTATTGCTTTTAATTCTCAAGAAACCCCATCTTCCGATTTCTAGAAAGATTTTTTCATGTCAGTATCATACGATACAGAAAAATTACATTACGTGTGAATACTTTATTCCAAATCAGTTGGACGAAATACAAAGATTAGGGAAAAAACTGTATAAGAAGGAATTTTACGATGTTAAATCAACCATCACTGAATGAGTTTTGGGTTCATCTTTTTTATTTAGCATCGGATAACTTTGGAATGAGCGTTTGAATACGAATAATATTTTTTAATCGAAAGTTTAGAAATCTCCAAGCACCACTGAGTATCACACGAGGCTTACCGAATTAGACAACACATTTCATAAAGACACTACATACAGAACAGCAACTAAGCTATCATATTTGCTTGCGCAACCCCTTTTCACAGGGTGGAACAATTAAATATCACAGATAGAACAGATAAAGAGCAACCATGCCAGAACCGAGACTCGAACCCAGGACACCCGGATCTCAGGGAAGACGAACTACCCCCCCCCCCTGTAGTATTAATACTGAAGACCAAATCATTTAGTATATTATAGTTTGTAAAAACCCTTAATTATACATGTTAGTCTATTATGAGTTATATGATAATCATGTCGTGTGCGCTTTTTACCACGGAAAGAGAGGTGCAGTAGCTTCTGTGTGTATGGACCCCAGAGCACCCGAGGACAGAAGTCTGGCTACTAGCTCATAAAAGGATGACACGCTCAACCACAAGTTTGCATAGCCCCTTTTCACAGGGGGGACATTAACACATCTCACAAATAGAACACAAAAGAACAACCATGACCGAACCGGTATTTGAAACCAGGACTCCCAGAACACGAGGAAGATGCGCTACCTCTGTGCCAAAAAGCCGGCATGAGTTATAAATAAGTAAAACTATATTTCGCATGTTGAATTCACATTAATCAAAAGGGAATCTCCGTATAATTTTTTAATCTTATAGTTTTCACGTGATTTCATACTATTTTTTTTAGTTTGTGTGCATTCATATCGCAAGGAGGTATCGAAAATTATTTTAATATCAAATCATCTGTATATAGTGGATAATGTTTTTTATATCCATTTTACGTAAAGTAATCGGTAAGTTAGAATTTTGACAAAAATGAATTTATTTAATATAAACAGAATTTAATGTTTGTTTTTATAAATATATTACCAACTTTCCCAAATCATAAGTTTAAGTTCTAAAAATTAACTAAAAATAAATTTTGTTAATTAATTAAATAATTATTTTCATTTATTAGTTAACAGAAAAAGGACAGGTATACGCATTAATAAAACCACGAAAAGAGCAAGATCTTTTTTTCCCTGCACATATTTGTATTTCCTTTTTTTGGATGCAGATGACTCATACAAATTTAAATGCCAATGAATGTTGTAATTGTCAGTGTACTTTTTACAATAACAAATTTAGTACCTAACCATAATAGCTTTAAATGTATGCATTTCTGAAACTGATTTCTGAGGATGGTGGGCCCTGTTTTAGAAATTATATTACATGGTGGTTTGTTCCATCCACTTGGGTAAATACAGAAGTCACACAGAGTTACTTAGAGTTACTTACAGAGTTACACAGAGGCTACCCTTTAAATTGATTGAGTCGGACCTCATATGGATTGTACGATGGCTATTAGCTGCCCTTAGGTTTCAACTACATCTCATGTTTATGATATCATGCGTTCCATTATTGAAATCTTTTCGTGGACCTTAGAGTGAATAAAAATAGTCATTAGAGATTCCTCGAACCAACAGTTAAGTCGTTAGAAATCTTGTTAAATACCCATTATTCATATTTATTTTCAGAATAATTAAGTAAAAAATAGGTGATAAGTCGTGTTATTTTTATATTAGTTTTGAAAAATTATAACTGAAACTCATAATGCCTGCGCTTACCTATAGGAAAAGATGTTCAAGTGTTAATCTTTTAAAATAAAAAAAAATATAATATTAAAAACTAATCCATGAAGTAAATTTATTTTTGATGAATTTGTTACTTTCTGAATGTTGCGGATTGTGCATAGATGACGCTCCCGCCTTTTGTTTACTTCCTGCTTTTAAACATCCACCCCCGAGAACGAGGACTTTGTGGAAAGCATGGACCCTAACTGTAATATAAGCTTTAAATTGTGTTGCTATAGTTAATAAAAAATATGGAAAAACTACGAGTTTTGAAAGTCCTTTATTAAATATCTCCATCCTTTTGGTGATCTGATTGAATTTGGGTGGTCTGAATCAAACAACCTGTTTTGTTGATTATTTTGAATGAACTCCCCAATTTAGAGATAGCATACAGGTAATACATCTTATATTCTTATATTGTTGAATTCCTTGTTATATTTTAACAGGGTGAAATTTCACAAACCCAAAACCTAACATAGACTTGTAAAAAGATATAATTTTTTTTCATAAGTAAAAACCAAATAAAACAATAATCAGTAACAATTATATAATGCTTTTAGTTCATCGTTTCCTAAATTTGACTATCACGTCTCTTTTCACTCGTTTTAATCACGCGTTTCAAATGATATACTTCACATCCAAATCAGGAGAAGTCTCAAAATGTCCTTTTAACCACTTGACATACGAATTTATTTAACTTTCTAATTAGATAACTCATCCGATTTTGGTAATTTATTGTTAATTTGAATTTTTTAAATAATATATGGAGCATTTGGGATACCAAATCGTTTCATACTGATTTTTTTTCGTATTTAAATACTTAATTCTGTGGCTTAATTGCAGACTTGAAAATAAAAAATCAGTTTTTCGATGCGTGTCATTATATGCGAAAGGGTTAAAACGAAAATTTCCGAAAAGGAAAACAAAATCAGTTTTATTCATTCCTTTTAAACTTAAGATTTCCTTTTAAATCCGTAGTACATTAAGGTCCTAAGAATCTCCAATTTTTATCGTCTCTCCTTCACAAAATTTTTTATATTAAATTTAATGCAATGCAATATGGGGAGACAAGTAAAACTAACAAGAACGTAATCGATTTAGTTTAGCTTAGTTATATTAATTAGCTTAATTTTATTAATTAGTTATAATAAGTTATATTAATTACTTGGTTATATTAGTTAACTTAGTTATAATAATTATTGACTTAATTATAATTATATTAATATTAAAGCAGGACTGGTGCTATTTTGGGACAGATCACGTAATTTTGAACCACGGTCAGACGACGAGGATGAGACCTGTGCATGCGCCCTCTTCTCCACACCATACCAACGTGAGGACGTATGGTCATGACAGATTTAACGCGCAACTGACCCCTTTTCACGACGGTTCTTTTGAGGAATCGGGTCTCGAACTTCAAAACAAACTGCTCACAATGCAGCCATCAGGCCACCGTGACCCCAAGAACGCAATTGGAGAAAAAATTATTATACTTACAATTGGAGAGAATTTGTAACTTTACATAATGGCGTAAGCAGTTGAGAGCTATGCTAGTACTGCATCTGTCCCACTTATAAGGGATAACATATTTCCTAACAATACGTAGATGGTGAATCTGTTTCAGTTTCAGTTACGGATGCTTTAAATCCGCGAAGATCATAAGTATCATCCTGCCCGCGAGTTTCCGAGAATGAGACGAAATAATTCAACCGGGTTTCCCATTCCAGTGCATTACGTATTAATCTAGTATGTTTCCGCACAATGGGAGGACACACGTGTTTGAGTAGGCGACGCGCAAGGGTCAAGACGGAAAAGTTCATTACTACATTATTGCGCCGAGGGAAGGTGCGGTCACAAAATAGACATATCCAGGCGTGGTTAATGAGGCCATATTAAAATATATTATGCGGGGGTTTAGAGCTCGTAGAAACAGCTGGGATGCAGATTATTCATATGGGAGCCGAAATAAAGTGATTAGGGGCAGATATTTTTTTAAAAAACATTTACTCCTTAAATTCAATTTATTTTTATTTGAGGAGATAATTTCATTGCGGAGGATTTTATATGGATTTTGAGGATTTTATTTGAGGAAATAATAAATTATGGGAGAAAACCAAATTAAATATGAAATTAGGGCAGCTGTCTTGAAAATATATATTTCAGCAAATTAAAAGACTTAAAAATTGAATAGTATTGTTTTAAATGCATTTCGCTTTATCTGTCAGGTTTATTATTCGATAAAAATGATGTTCATTTAAAACATTAAATATTTAATATTACGAATTTAAATATTACGAATCGTCTTTGGCATACTTGTCCAGATTATTGATTCGTCCAGATATTTGCATTATATTAAAAGATTAATATCGAATGCAAATTTTAAAATATTCCGCCTTGCTACTTGATATATGTGAAAACTTAAAATTAATTTGTTTACAAATTAATATTATATATGCACGAATTAAAAATAATATATAGTATGAAATAAATGTGGAAATGAAAATATTGTTTGGAAATTTATGTCAAGGGAAAAATTAACCTTTATCTTGATTTCAACATTGGCATATATATATATATATATATATATACTGTATTGCATTACCCCATTTGGCCTAAAAAATAATCGCATTTGCGTTGCCCCTTATGGCATTGAAAATTCACGCATGCGCAGTGTGTTTTGTTTGTCGAAGCCTGTATTTTCAACATATACGAACTTGAATTTATTTTGTCATACTAATCAGCAAAACGATTTTCAGTAATTGATTTACTAATTTGTTTTATTTCAGGTACACATTGTAAATAAAATGTTTTTAGGATTGTTGTGTGAGGATATGTATGTGAGTTAAGCTTTGATGGTTTTCATGGCCATCATCTTTTTATGTTACTGTAATTCGATCTTTCTTTTTGATTTCCCTAGATATTTTGCTTCTATACGTATTCTTTTGGCCTATTTTCAATTATATATGTACATATATATTAAGTGAGTGATAATGTTGCTTTTTTCGCAATTTTCTTGCTTAGCAAATTGCAAAACAGCTATTCACTAAAGAGCACAATTTGTTATTGGAACCGTTAGCAAAGTTTCTGTCTTCGATACACTCAAAAAGCTTTGGCAGCATTACTACCCTTTTGGAAGTAAAAATTCAACAACAAAAAATGTGGAAACTGGACAACAAATTACGGCTATCTAAGATTATTCAGAAATTGTTTATCTTTCCTATTACCTGTTATACATAGTCCTTTAGTCGGCCTCTTATGTAAATTTAAATAATTGGCATTGAGGGTCCAATCATATATTCAAATTCTCAATTAGCTGTGTGTAAAGAAATAAAATGAAAAAAAATTAAGTCACCCTTTATTCTGTACCCTACCAGTTATTTCATGTTGTATTTTACATGCTCTAATCCGAAAACATTGTCTTATATTTATCTTTGAACTAAATATTCTTGTAACAATCACTTTCCCATGTCTCCGAATATGAAGACATAATATCTATTGCTTTTCTCCTTAAGTCGTCTAAAACCAAATATCTCTAATTTAATTCAATAAATTACAAATTTAGAAGAAGGAAAAAATTTCACCCCAGTTGAAGGAAAAAATATTCTAGAATAAATATTAAATGTATTCCGAAAAGCATTCAAATGCTATCGAAAAATATTAAAATACGATTTATTTATTTTAAAAAAATATTTATATTTTTACTTACAATTCCTTTTTGAATAATTTTATCACAGAAATCTACTTCAATCTTTTGTTTTACATTATCAGTATAATGTAATATATATAATTGATAAAAATAGAATCGAAAAGAATTTCTTTTTTTTTCAGAACATTTTTACATCCGAACAATAATATTATTCCTGAGAAGTTAATCAGACTAGCAATTAATTATTTTATAAACTAAGTTATTTACTTTATTTTAATTGATCATTTTAAACAAATGTGAAAGAATTGTCTAAAACGAATAAAAAATGTTTTTCGAATAAGACTAATTTTTCAAATTAAAAAAACACCTACACGTTTATGTATTCATTTCATTTTTTAAACATATTAACAATTACTTTAGAAAGAAGAGCAATTAATTATTGAAATCATTACATAAATAAAAATTTTCAATATTCTACATCAGTAAAAATTAAATATTTATTTAATAACCAAGCTTCTATTTTGACATAATTAATAATTGAGTTATTTTTTATTTATCTAGATTGTAAAAATAAGCATAAATGTTTAGTGTTTTTACTTTATTCGTTGGTGTTTGCTATGTATTCATAAATGAAAGATTAATAAAAAATTTATTTATCAATATATTATTTAAGATGATATAAGATTAAATATTTTAATCTCATTAGGTTGGGTGTGAAAAATATATACAGATTTGATATGAAACTTTTTCCATAGTAAGAGGACTCTGCAAAGCGTTCTATAAGCCAAAATGGTATGAAAGTCTATTACAGACATATGAGATCGTAGTCTCGAGATTTATTAAATGAAACTTTAGTATTAAAAATCACAGATGAATGGAGATTGGCCGTAGCGGAAAGCTCTATAGATGTTATATACTAACGCCATAGTTGTCCATAGTTTTGTCTGATTTCAAAACCATTTGTTTTACAACAGAACTCAAAAAGCTTTCACTAAATCTCTGTATAAACTTTTAACTTGATTCTTTAAATGTTTCCTTACCAGAAGTCACATGGAGTGTGATCAGGCAAAAACGGAAAACATTGTGTGATTACATATTCTTCAGTTAAATTCTTCATTAAACGTAATTTACAGCATAATAAATATAAGCAATTGCATCGTCCTGTGTAGAAGATGGTTTTCTTACACAGTGCGTTTGCTGCAGGTTGGGGATCAAAACATTTTCTGAAAATCCTGTTTAGTGACGAAACCGGTTTTAAATTTGATATGAGTCACCAATTCACAAAAAAATATATAACGTTTCTAATAGACGGCACTTAATCATGCGCTTTGTAACATACAATGACACTTGATGAAACATTTCAAGGATATTTTTTGCCCAGATGAAGAAGTTGTAAGACGGTCCTTCATGCGACAGTGAGCTCGTTCGTCCATAGATTGTTTTATTGCTAAGCAGCATCGACTTCTATTAGTGCAAATAATTGCAGTTGAAATACTTTTTTAACTTGTAATCCCGTTGGACAGTTCATACATATTTTTATAAGAGTCTCAGAATTCATCTCAGAATTTTTCGAACAGTTAAATATGTCATATCAATAGATCAAGAAATATTTAAGATAATAACAACATGTGAGGAACGGTTAGATGGTTCAAAGTCACAATTTCTATATGAGAATAATCTACAACATGTAGTTCTCTACCTAGAAGGTACTCAGCTGCCCTGATTTTTATTATATATTTCATTTTATGTCACACAGAATGACTTGTGACATAAAATGAAACTTTCTGTAGTGTAGTTACTTTACTTACGCTTTACAAGCCTGCTGATATTTTTCTGTCATCTATTCAAGCCGAATGAGCGTTATTTTGCAAATAACTTATAATTTATTTTTTCCAATATTCGTATAAAAATAATTTTGAAACATTATTGTTGCATTATTTGAGTTTCATATGCATTATAAAGGAGTATAATACTTCTAATAGAGAAAATAAATGTCGAAATTTTGTTACTAGCATCATGGTTTTCCTTTAATATTCTTTCAAATATCTTTGATTATTTTGTACGAACAAAATATTATAGAAGAGGGATGCACTATGTTAGAGCAATAATCAATATTTACCATTGGTTTTTTAAATTAAGTTCTTAAGTTGTGTTGTTACTTACGCTACTTTACAAGTCCGCTTTCAGTTATCTAAGAGGGGTTTAAGCCGAGTGAGCTTATGCTTTTTCAGTAGCGCCAGCTCGGGTCAAACGTGTGACTTCGCTAGTTTATGCACCAAATTTGCTTTCACAACCCTTTCTTTTATCGAAGATCACACTCACAGAGAGAACAACCATGTCCAAACTGGTACCCGATCCTTGGACTCGCAGATCACGGTGAAAATCGTCTACCACTATGCCATGGAGCCGGCACAGAGGGACTTAATTCAGCAAGGGGAGTACAGTAGAGGGAATAAATACAGCATTCTCTTTTCATTCTAGAAAAAGTTTCAATAATAGAACTTTTTTTGTTGTTTTTTTGTATTATCATGATATAATAGAATGTATACATTCTTTGAAAATTTCTTGTATATTTCTTTTATTAGACTTGCCATTTGCATACACTGCTCTGATAACGCAAATCATGTTTAATGAGTGTCAAATCGGTATTTATTTATGCAGATTATTCCTAATTTTTTGTTTCAAAAGGACAAATAGCACACAAGCGAAAGCGAAATCTTTTCGTACGCTTGTGTTCTATTTCTTTGAAGAAGTTGAGGTTATATTTTAAAAAAATGAGAGAGGTTATGAATGAGGTTATATTTTAAAAAAATAAAAGATCTCGCAAGCTGCAATCCTATCCCTCAATCTCTCAGTCACGGTGGTATCCAAGATATAAATTACAGAGTTCGCAAATAAATTGAAAGTCATTATAAACATTACAACAATTGCAGCCCCATTATTCTTTTTCTATTGATTTCTTTTCATAAATCTCAAAAAAAATGATATCTGGTGCCTTTAGATTTAATTTCATGTCATTCTGTCTCACAGAAATCCTTGCGCATTCTCTTATAGAAATTTTTAACTATAACAATTCTATATATTAATATTTTCGTTTGATACATTCAATTATGTTTACATTATTTAAATTCTTCCAACAATAATTAATTTAGAATAAAACGAAAGCAGGTATCTTTTCAGAGTGATTGATTTTTTCGGAATAACGATTTTTATAGTTTAATTCTTCTTTCTCATAACTTTCAACTGCGATAAAAAATTATGTATTGCGTAATCAATTTTCTCGCCTGTTCAGGCAAATTATTTATTTTTATGTCAATCATTAGGGATTCCAAGGTCCTAACATTTCGTGGAATAATTTCAAAAATTCTTTATACCATAGACCACGCTCTACTTAATTGATATGATGATAAATCGCAATAGAAAAACTCATAAAACCTTTATTAATTTTCTTGCCGTTAAATTCCCTTCCAAAATCAGTTATTCCCCATTTTTTTTTTAGTTTTTAAGTACATATTCAATTCACATACACTATGGATCACTTAATAATTTTTATAAAACATATTTTATATTTATTTAGTCGACTGATTTTCTTACATATCTCATTAAAATCATAATTCAGCTACGCAAAATCCACTTCTGCGGGTTTTTTGCATAGTCAAATCCCCATGCAACCATCTGACAGACCTGTGG
>JAOUZG010016999.1:2212453-2252159 GCA_026289955.1 Argiope argentata | reverse complement strand
ATATATATATATATCCTAAATGCTCATTAAAAAATAAAATATTTTACAAATGTGACTAAAAATTTTATTTATCGAGAGTAATTAATTCTACTCAAAGTCTTGTCTTTATATTTTTGTTAGAATTATTTTACAAGTATAAGTGTGTGTCATAGAAATTATTTTAATTTTTATCTCTTAATTATTCTGTTAGATACTTAATCCCACCTTTCCACTCTAAAGTGGAAAGGTGGGATTTGTGGATTTACTATTTGTGGATTTACTATTTTATATTTCATTAAACTAGTAAAATGGTAATTAATTTTAACATTATGAAAATAAATATTCGTTTTTTAACAATCATATCACATAAGTCAAAGTATCAATCACCTTGTAAATGGGGAAGTTTATACGAATAAACAAGAGAAGATATCTAGACGCGCATAAGACGGCAATAATTCAGGTTTGGATTCTTACCTAATAGATACAATAAAACTCATACTTTTTTTAAAAAATGCTAGGCAATAAGAAGATAAATGTAATAGTGTCAGAAACGAAACAATACTATTGCTCATGAAGTATGATTCACATTCCGGCGATGAGACGTAGTAAAAGACTGTTCCGGATAAAAAGACATAGCTACTTTTGATTGAAAGAAATAAAGGAAACGAATGTAACTTTAAACATTTTTTTTTATTCTTCTAGATTTATTAGGTCTATTGTATTTTTATACATTCTATTTCATTCCAAGCCAGAATATTTTTGTACAAAAGAGTACGATAAATAAAGTGATGAATTTGTTCCGCTTGTAATAATTTTTCTTCAATATATCCACCAAGTCTTTTATAAAACTTTTTTCTTCAATTCAGTTTTGGCACTATGAACAAAAAATAAACATGGAAATGCTGTTACAAAAGTTTAATAATAGTTTAAAGCTATTATTATATATTATCAATAGATTAAACAAAATTTAAAGCAAAATGTAGAAACAGTTAAAATATATTAAAATAAGATAAAAATAAATCTCAAAACGGCACAAATGAAAAAAAGAAAAACAATATAAAAAAGATAATTAATTAATGAATTCTGGGTGGGATATTATATTGTTTAAGATCCGTATTTAGAATTTGCATTTTGGACTAAAAGTGCTTCTAATTTGTTCTGTTATGAAATTGTGGTCTATTATTACCATTTATATATATATATATATATATATATATATATATATATATATATATATCAAATGGTAATAATAGAAAGAAAATTTCTCTCCACCAACTTATTTTTTAAAATTTATTGTTAAATCTGTCATAAATACCATTGTAGCAATTTTTAAAAAACAGTAAAATAAATAAATGATTTATTATTTTTCAATAATCTTTTTAATCTGAAAAAAATTCTGCTAAACAATAAATTAATAACGCTTATTGTAAAATAAAAATCAATGGGAATAAAAATATATAATTATGTAAGGTGAAGAATAATAATATTGGTACTTTCTAATTTCCAAGAATAAACAAAATATTCATAATTATTTTTTGATTTATATGGAATAAATATACTATTGGGAATTATTTATTCAGCAGATTTTTATATAAAAATTAAAGCAAAAATTGTGATTGAAAAATTAATAATTTGGTATTAAAATTATTATTTATATTTTTTATGATAAAAAATAAATATTAATTATAAAAAAATTAAACTTAACAGGGTTTTTTTTAATTTACTTTTCTATGCCTTTTAAGCATTCATACTAGGAATAACATTGTTCTATTGAAAATAAAATATCACAATACAAGCAGATATAACTGCATTTCTATTATATGAGGTCTTCTTTTAGCAAATACAGCATCAGCATTATTTTGGAATTTGAACTTAAAACTTAAACGAGTAATAAAAGAAACTAACAAATTCAAACTCATTTAATCAAAATTAATCTCACTGATTTACCTAACAATCAAGGAATCCCAGTTCGGTCCAATAAAGCCTCACACCAAGCGCACGGCACAGCCCAATGGCACCTGCATAATAGCCCGTTTGGTGCAAGCTGGAGAATGGATTCTCCATTTTATGATACGAAGCGCCCCATCGAGCCCAAACCTTCTATTCATGATTCCATTCGCTTACAATACAAATTACCTCCAATGCGACTGGTGTGAGGCGGCAGTCTACAGCTATCGATTTGATAACGACTTAATAATAAACCCACCTATCCAGGAGTAGGTGGTTCGAGCTCTTTTCAATGGACCCTTTGTCAAAGTCGCCGGCTCGAGCCACGTCAGATAATACTCTAATGTAATTTTAAAACGGTTCGACCTAATTATCCACCCTGGAGATTTCGAGTCGTTCTGAGGGGGCCATTATCCAATTCTTTAATTAGGAACTGAGTCTGTCGAGCCCCGCATCTGGAAAGTTTGTTTACCAAACTCGCAGGACCTGTCCATTAAACGACAGACTCCGCGGAGCACTTCGGCAGGAATTGAGTTCTGATTTAAAGTGGGTATTAACATCCGAATGCTGATTGCCGGTTTATTGGGAGCTATTTCGCACGGAGGGACAGTTTTAATGCACCTCTCGTTTGTGTTTGTCGTTTTCTAGCGAGAGATAACTCTGCTACGTGCATGCCGGTACTTTGGAGACAGATTAACAGTTAGAGGCAGAAGTCATCCAATATCATGAGCTAATATCAAGATAGTAATAAATGGAGATTTAATTTTATTATTATAGTTACAATTTAAATATAAAAGAATAAAATGAAATCTGTTATGCATATTTCAATACTTCATGTCAGATAATCATTTCTTGAACGACTAAGCACTACATGGTCGTGCAGGTAAAATTATACTTTTATTCATTTTAATCGCTTCATCGAATGAGTCACTTTAGCATTTCCAAACGATCCCTAAAAACTTTGTCTCGCATTTATTGTTTTAAAAAAATATATCACATTTCCTATTTATTTCCTTTCATGTAATCACATGCTAAAGATTACATTTTTCAAGGTTTTATTTACTTTAGGGCATTAACTTATTTTTTTAAGCAGAGCTTTTGTAAATGTAATGGCAACGCGTTATTAATAGCTGATTTTTAAGATGATTGTGCAGATAATAAAATTTTTATTTTTCGCCTACGGATTTTTGTTGACGCCAGGAAACCTAATTCTCAAAACAATGTCATGTTCTGACTTGATAATGATGTTTAATAAAAGTGTATGTGCTACTATATAAGTATATAGTAATGAACTTAAAGCCAACAATTTGGATTCAAATGTAGGAATTCCTAATGGAAAAACTTTAATAGATATTTATGATAAGAGGGGAAAATTTAACTTGAAAATAATTGTTGTTTAACTCACTATTTCACGCCCGCTGACTTTCAGCGATTTAAACCAATTGAACTTATCTCATTTTTTCAGTAGAGCCAAATCAGGGTAAAGTAGCACTTGACTACGCACACACGTCACAACCCTTTCGTTAAGGTGAACTTCATTAATGAATTTTCAATCATTTATCCATACACTGATCGCAGTTCAGATCGGGAACAGAGAACGATCACCTCTGACCAGCATTCCCAGTGGTACTACTCTTGACATGGAGGATTTTTAACAACGACAGATTTATTATTCACCGCTCAAACACACGGAGAGCCTTTGGGCAGCGAGTTTCGACCTCGCTACCTAAGACATACGAGTTCAACGCTATACCAACCAGGCTATCCAGGCCCTGAAAATAGTTTAACTTAGCAGTTAGCATTTTAATTTAAACTCAAAAATTTTCAAAAAAAATGATATTCTCACAATTTAAATGGTTTAAAAAATCTGTAATAACAAATTTCTTAAATTGAAAGAAACAAACAATCTCATTAAAAACTTAACTACCAAGAAATTTCACCAAAATTTTTGTAATGTACGTTTTCAGAGAGATGGTTTATCTATTTTCTAATTTTTTCAAAACCATAAATAAATCTTTCAGGTTATTCGCTTTGAATTTTGATTCAATAGGTGGCGCTTCAATTATTCCTTATAATGAAGATCCTTTATGATCAAACTTGGTAGGCGTATATAGCTTCAAACGTGGGAAAAGTAAATTTATTGTAACGTGATACGACGGTACTTATATGTTTACACGCTTCACACTATTTTCTGAAGTTTTACTTCCAAATGTTATGTGTCTTACTTTCATATTTTAATGATTTTTGTTTTACATCTTATGGTATTTTTGTTGTTTGGTTTTGAGCAATTTGCTTTGATTCTATTTAGATTTTAAAATTTAGTCTGTTATTTTTTGATTTTAAATTTAATACTAATTTTATCTCCAAAATCCTGATATATATTTTGAAGTATTTTTATTTTATTTTATCAATGTTGATTATTTTTAATGTTAGGTTTTGAATTGTTTGCCTTGATCCTATTTAGATTAAAAAAATTTGTTATTATGTAATTTATTTTTAAGTTTGTAATATTAATTTATATCCAAAACTACAATAGCCTGGGATTTTTTTGGCTACAAGGGACCAATTTTTTTGGACCTCACAGAAAAATCCCTTGTTTGAACCGCTGCCAAAGAGTAACCTTTGAAAAAGCTTTCAGGCCTGATTCATCATATTTTTCTTTTTTGGTGATTTGCATTAATGTTTATTGCTAATTTGATTAAATTCATTTGAGTTTTAGTTGTATCAACATTAACGCTCTTCAAATACAATGTATGATTTAGTATTAGGGTTCAAAAACTATTATTTAGGTGTATTTCATTAAGATTTTCTTTGGATTGGTAGTTATTTATATAATTATAAAGCAATTCACGAGTATTAACATGGAATTAGTTATTAAGTCATTTTAGTCATGATTTAATAAATGATTTCTAAGCCATTAGATATAGACCATTGCTTCTCCTAGAAAAAATAATCTAAATGATGTAAATAACTATATTTTATATTATTTTAGTTAAGAAATTAAATGTTAGCAATTTTAATGACTCTTTCATTTTGTATAATACTTTAACAATTTTTTTTCTCACTCGGTAAAATATATTGTTGTAGTTTATGCCATTAATCATGGGCAAGCCCACTAACGAAGTCAGAGGTCTTAAGCCTAGTTTTAGCTTTTCTTGGGCAAAGAGTACTCTACCGAGGGCAAAGAGTACTCTTAGCTACTTATACGTCACAACATTTTTCACTGAGCGGAATTCATCCAGATGTCGCAATTTAGACTTCAAGGAGAGAACGATCATCTTTGATCCGGTCCCTCAATGGTATTGTCTCGACTTGGAGGACTTTGTGGCTACGAACAGATTTATACGTGCATCAGCCAGTATATACTCGGATAGTTTTCGACCGGCGGGGTTCGAATTCATAACCCTAGAGATGCGATCCAACGCCTCACTATTCTTTACTCTCCGATGGTACCTCTGACTCACCATTCAAGATTGTGTATGATTTTGACGTATTATTTATTCATTTTTCAAATTTAATTGTTAAAACCGCCTACATAATGGTTAAGAGATGCAGATTAATTTTTCAAAGAAATTCAACTTAAAAGAATTGTGTATATTTTTTTTTTCATTGAAATAAACAAATCTTTGTATTAGGTGAATAATTTTGCATCTAATTATTTTTCGGATTGTAAAGGGTTAAGGCATATTTTCTGTTGCACCTTCGGATATTTGAATGCTTCAGAGACAAAAAAATCAACGAAATCTGTTTAGATTTTGAGGTTAAGAGCTATATTAAAGTTTTATTTAGCAATATTTTTTGAAAATGAAGATATAGAAAGTAAAACAGAGTAAATATATTTCATAAGCAGGAAATTTTAGTGTAAAATATATAAAATAAATGTCATAAATATTAAAAAAATAAGGAACATAAAAAATTCCTAAATATATAAAAATTAATAAATATGAACAAAAAAATTCATGGATATTGCATGACTATGAAAAATTATTTATTTTGGTATGTAGGAAATATATTTCATAAATATGAAACAGATAGTTTTGCAATCAGTGTAACTGGATATGGAGCCTTCAATCGAAATTTTTTCGTGTAGAAGATATGCATAGAAATTGTTAAAATGCGTAATCTGTAGAAGAAATATTCGATTTCTTCTCAAAAATGAATCCGGTGGATCGGTCATTGATGCTATATATAGGAATCATAAGTTATGAAACTGTTAATAAATCGGTAAATAAAGTTAGGACTGGGATTGCTTTGCAGGAATGAGGCTTTTCGATATCCTATACAAACAAAAGGTAGGTGTGAGCAGGTAGGCATTGCTAAAGCATTACAAGATTTTACATGACATGAATATTTTCGAAATGAGTAGAATGCTTGAGGCTGGCTAATCTATCGCGAATTTCTGCTTTATGGACAAAGAATTTTCGATTTTTCCCAAAAACGTAGGTTAGAAAAGAATATAAGAGGTCGTTGACGATACATCTAGTTGTTGTGAACTTCCACATGAGAAAACAATAGACGAACTCGAACCAATACTTGGTGTATAATAATTCATATATCGGTTTTTCTTATTATTTAAAATATATAGATTAAATATAAGTTGTACGTAGAGTTTTAGTAAGTCATTAATAGGATTAAATTTCCCCATTTCCATGAAACAGCAATCAATAAGTTTTTAATTTAGTAATCAAATCTGTAGAAACAATGTGACATTTCGTTACCATTGCATATACATTGATGCAATAGGATAGGGGATTAAAAATATATGATAGGTAAACGAATATTCGTTTTTACAGACGATAAAAATGTTTTTAAAAATGTTGGTGTAGTGCCATAAAATTTTTCCTCTATTGTACGAAAATGAAAATACTTCCATTCACATTATCAGTTGTTTACTCTAATAAATGGGCGTGATGTGAAATAAATCACTGGTTTATATGGTGTGCATCATAAATATATCAGGCTCATTAGATAGAATTTATTTGAAAGGTTACACTCTACACATAGAAACGTATTTGATAAAAACATTAAAATTGAAATTAATGTCAATAAAGATAACAAACAAAGCACACAGAGTTTGTTTACCATATTCAACGATCCGACTCAGTTCTTGTTTACCAGGTGAATCCCACAAACATTCATGATAGAATAATGCATATGTATATAAAATAGGAATAAGCCAAATTTAATCAAATTAAACAAACATGTATGTGTTAGCCTTGAATAAACAGAGATCACATGGAGCTAAATTATCTATTTTATACTGATTGCAATAGACGTTTTGGAATTGCAGAAACCGCCCTGTGCATTCTAGAAACCTAAGTAAATAAAATATAACTTTAAAAAGTAGTTCTAAAATTAAATTAAAATTAATTATTTAAAATTTATTAATTTTAAATCATTAAATTGAATTAATATTAATAACAAATTAAATAATTAAAATTTTAAGTAAAATTAATTAAAAAATAATTGCCGCTTGGTTCAATTTTGTGACAAACATCAGCAAAACGTATGCACATTATTTTGAATTTAAGTATTTTATGAAAAGTAGTATAATAAGTAAAAGTAGTAGTTCAAGTATTTTATAATCTATATTTCAAGATTTCTATAAAATAAATAATTTATTCCTATTTTAATCTGCTGAAAGCGGAGGAACAGAAGGGAGTATTTTTTCAGACGCTTAAAGAAAAGTTTAAACAAGAATCTTGCAAAGAGGATTAAAATACTAAATAACAATTCATGCTGTTTAAATTTGGCAGGAATGAGCTGTGAAATAAAACATACAATGTTGCATTGTATCTAATTAAAATTTGCACTACTCGCAGTACCATAACTCCGATGGATGAAACAAAACAGTATTCGTTAATTTCAAAATATTTGATAAAAAATTTACAAAATACAATAAAATTTGATTTTGGTAGATATGATGAAATCAGGGTGATAACCTGATTAACCCATTTGCATCATAAGCACATATATACTCGCATTTTCCCTAGCAGCTCTCACCAGAGAGCATATATGCACGCATATCGCGTAGGCATTTATCAAATAAGCGTATATTATACCCATTTATATTAGGAGCGCAGTCAGTGAAAAGAAGTTATTTTGATTGAAGAAGTAGTTTCAGGGTAAAATAACACAGAAAAAATGAATAACTATGCTTCTGATAGCCGTGAAGAAGTAATTAAATCTAGAAAACGCAGATATTTTATAATGGTTTCTTCTGATGGTAGCGATAGAATGAAAATAAGAGCGATTTTGAGTTTAAGGAAAAAAAACGACAAACTTAAATTGCATAAATTTATATCTGCTGTTGGTATAAAGAAAAACATAACAACTTTTACTAGACAGAACGTTTATGAACAGTTTTGGCAAAGGAAATTCTTAAACATATTGTAGCTGGAACGGATTTATTTGGTGAAAAGGATCCAAGTTTAAAAAAAAAATTTTGTAGAAGAATCGCAAATCTATGTTGCACTCATTATGATGATGTCTACGGTGTGAAAACGTTCATTACAGATTATTGGAGTACACAACAAGAACACTGAAACGTCGTACTTCAAAACAGTGATGCCCCTAAATAAATCCATGTCAATTTCAAGAAAATTACACTTTGCTATTAATGACGTTTGCAGCTTGATAATTCCTTACGTAAAATTAGACCGATAATGAACATGACTAAGATAAGATTCAAAGAACTATTCAGGTCAAGTTGAGATGTTTCCTAGCATGAGTCCTTGACAAAAAATAGAAGCAGAATTTCTTACGTACAATATAAAATGAAACAAAGATAGCTTAATTCGGAATAAAATGCTACAATCCATGTGATTCTAGAATAGAATATAGAATTAATTTTAGGGTTTATGTGCGGAAGAATAATTGTAAAAAGGGGCTTTCCACCACAAAAATATTTCTAGATATGAAGAATGGAAGTAACTTAATAGAAAAGCGCCATTGCTTATGTATTGATAACTGGTATAGCTCACTTGATTTATATAATAAATGGTATAAATTAAAAGCAAATGTTTGTCGCATTGTGAGAACCAATAAAAAACACATGCCTAAAGCTGTAGAAAGTAAAGAACTAAAACATGATTACATGGTAATCTACATTGTAAAATTATATTCACAATAAAACGAAAAGACAAAAAATGTGACAACATGTTATCAGCAATGCATAAAAATGAAACAGAATTTAAACAAAATTTAAAAAAAAATGTTTTATACTATAATAAAAACATGAAAGTAGTTGACGTAAGTGGTCAATTTGTCTGAACATTTTGCTCTTAGCGACGTTATCAGATGTATAAAAGGATGCCTTTTTTTTGTGGACATGACTTTTTTTCAATAGTTATTTTTTTAAACAATTCATAAAGTCAAGGTATTTTACGTTTTCAAGCAAAAATTAACCGAAGAAATAATCTAACAAATATCCTTAACATAAAACATCACAAAAAACCGAACATTGACACCAAGATCATCACTACCATGAGGTCTAACCAGTCAACATTTTCCAATCTACATCGAAACGACTTATGATCGAAGAAAGCTAGTAGTTTCAGTTGTTTGTTTTGTCTCAGTTTTAGTTTGCTACGTAAGAAAAAAAAAATGAAGATACATTTTATCAATGTGATAATTGCCATGTTGCATTATGCCTTGACAATTTCAAATACTTTTATGTTCTGCAAAATAATTACATTCTATTACTCTTATTATTGTAAATCTGTAATGAAGTAAAAAAAAATCTGTATTTATACAATATTGCTGTTTTTATTTTCCAAGAAAATATTTTCATTTATATAGAATAAAAAATTTATGGTGATAAGAATGAATTTTTCTCTTTTCTATCTGATGCAAATGGGTTAATCATTTTTAACTATTATTAAAATAATAACGATCAATCATAACATATATATCTACCAAAAAGTGTATTTGAAGTATATCAGTATCATCCATAATTAAAAAAAAACATTAAAAAGAAATAAAAATGAATTATTTTTTAAAGCTAGTAGAAAGCTACCTTTGTCTATTTCCCATTCAAAGTTCCACAATCATATCAAAAGTTAATAGAAAGGTATATTGATTCACAATAAAACGATAGATTGATTCAAAATATAACAATCTTTTAGATAGAAGGGTTAGATATAAAACACATTGAAGACAATTCATAAATAATTTTTATACAAACTATAATTTTTATATCATTTGAAAATACGACATTAATTTTAAAAAATTATATAAATAATTTGTATTTGTTTTTTTTTCTTTTTTATATAAAATCCCAATTCATATAAATTTCATGAATTCCATTACTATAATTTTAAACATAGATGCCAGAAGTGTACAATATATATATTCAATACATATTAAAGTTACTGAAATGTTATTGAATTGAAAATATATCAACTTTCTTGTTTCTCTCAATGTCAACTAATGCATAAGTTTTGCTATAAGTTATTTTTATTAATTTTAAAAAGCTGTATATATGGAAGAAAATTATACACAAAAAGTGTTTTATATAAAGTTTAAAATTAATTTTGATTTTGAAATTCCTTTCAATTTATGCACAAAAATATTTACAATGAAACCTAATATAAAAAGCTTTATAGAGATTTTTACAAAATTTAATGCATCAGTTTGTTTAATCTCTGAAAAATATTTAAGTTTAAGCATGATAATGGTTTCGCAAGTTGAGAATATTAATTGATGAATATTTTTTCCGAATATATATTTTTTCCAATGTCTGAGATTTTTCTACATAATCATATTGAATAAATTTTACTATGTTTTATAAGGTGTAATTTAATATTGAAGTATGTTTTCTATGAAGCAATGTGAGAGTATATTTTTGATTCCTTTTGATGGAAATCGGATATTGAACAAAAATGTAAATATGAGCTTCTTGAAATTTTTTCGAAAAAAATAATATATGTTTTTCAGAATATTTTCAGAAATATATCTGATAGATTTTGATAGAGTTCTCACCTGAAGAATTTCATTAATAACATTTCCAACTACATTTTCAATTTTTGATCCTGGATCATGTATATCGCATCAATACAGTGTTCATATATATATATATATATATATATATATATATATATAAAGGTCTTTCCACTCCGGCCTAAGAAACAGCTCAAAATATTAACATCCCATAGATAAAATTCCTAGTGCTTAAACATATTTCTTGAACTAACGTTTATCATTGTATTATTACTACACAGTTCTTACTAGAATTTTTTTAACTACCAAGTTTATTTAGTCGTAACATCTGACGGTACATACATATTAAAATTTGTATAGACTACAATAATAGTTTTTACTACAAAATAATAGCAGAAAAAGAAATTATTATTTAAGAATGAAGCTGCTTTCGCACGAGAGCAACTATCGTGTTGAATGGGAATTCACACCTACTTCAGCCTCCTCACGTGATTTCACTGGCAAATGGTTGCTGGCAAATTGGCAAATGGTTGCTTCATCCTGACAACCATTCACTGGCAAATTGGCAAATGGTTGCTTCATCCTGACAACCCATTACGATCACATTATATTTCTGAAGTAATCGGGACCATTTATTGCGGACAATAGTTTTCCTCCTGTAAATGCTGCTTTAAGGATAGTTCAAACGAGACCAACTATTGCACCTAATATACGCACGCGCCTACCTAAGTAAGATCAAGTGATTCTAATACGTTAGTGGCAGTCTGGTTTTGACAACTATTTGCCATTTCCCGATTGGGATCACATGATATGCTTTAGGTGGGTGTGTTTTTCTAAGTTTCATATTAACGCTGCTTTAACCGGAATCTGGCACGGAAGTAGCGCGTCTTCCTCGTGTTCTGGGGTTTCCGGGTTCGAATCCCGGTTTGGGCATGGTTGTTCTTCTATGTGCTATCTGTAAGATGTATGAATGTGTCCCCCTGTAAAAAGGGGTTGGGCAAGCAAATGTGCTGAGTGCGTAGCTAAGTCGTATTCTTGGACCTAATTGGCGCTACTTCAAAAACAATAGACGCTCCTTTCGGCTTAAATCTGCTTCTGTATCAGCATGGAGGCTTGCCCTTGGCAAGTGCCATAAGTAACACCAACAACGGTGCTTTAAAATACAAATAGCATTTTTCAAATCTTATTTTATCTCTGGAAAATTATATATATCGGCGTTTAAGTCTATTTTCATTCTCGTTTGAACTTGATGTCTGATTATTATTGTTTTTTATTACTTTACGTTTTCTTTCTCTTTCACTTTTCCGTAACATGGAGGGAAATATCTAAGCAATTTTTAATCATACTTTGCATCTCTATTAATTTGTGCAGTATTTGGTAAAATGCAACAATAAAATCATTCCGTAAAGCTGCTATTCAGTCATATAATTATTTGTTTAGTTTTTACTATTGTCATTGAACAATATGCAATAACAGCGATTTCAGTGCTACGTACATGAAAATTTTATGTATCAAATTGCATCAAAGGAAAGTATTTCCGATGAAATACGGCTTCTCAATAAAAAATAATTTCAGAAAAAAATGAGCTTATATTTGTTATTATTAATTTGTGACATTTATGAATCGCAAAAATTGTTACCAATCATACAGTGATAACGAAATAAATTCATCATCATCTAATTTCCAACATATTTTGCTTTAAATCTGAAAGCTGATATTATAACATTTCAATTAAAAATAAGGAGTCTAATTTTTTGACTACAGGAATTTGATGGCATTGAATTAAAAACTCTAAACTGCTCTACGTATACTACTAATATTTTGGTAATTACTCTATTTGAATCCCCTTTTCAGTGATTTACAGTAGTATTTGTTTAATTATTAGTTCATTATATATAAATATATCATTTGTTTTTGAGATGTGACTAAAAATTTGCAGTTCCAGGATATTTTAAAAAGAAAAACAATACATAATTAAATAGTAATTCAGAAAAGATCGAAGTAATTTAATTTAATAAATGGGCACGTGTTATATAATCAAGTAATAAAAAAATTATGAAAAGTCTTTCATATGAAGTAATCCTTTCTGTTTTCTGTATTTTCTGTAATATATTCTCTGCTGTATTTTCTGCAAGGGAAGTTAAAGGTATTCTTTTGAATATTTATTGTGCATGTAATAAAATATTGCGCTAATAAAACAGGAATATCATGATGAATATACAGAGAATCTGCATGTTATTCCCATTCATTTAACACCAGTACAGAAAGGATTCCTTTGTGTTATAACAAGTCATGTCTTTCCATTTTATATGCTGGGCAAACTTTTGGTGAAATCATATCACTGACTCTCCGACTCGCCCGATTACACACGGTTAATTAAAACTGAATGATCGGACCGCCGTTACAGCAACTTTGCATGAACTGTAGTCATAAGATCATAACCGGTCACAGTACAACCCTTCCCTAAGGAAGTGCATACAGTCATCGATGGGAGGAGCTAAATCCTCTTTTCTTTTCGAGTAATCTCCAGATTGGCGAGAGCTAATCAACATGCCGGAAGCATCTCATCCCCATTTCAAGGTGCCTCTTGGGAGGTGGGAAACTTGAGCTGAAATCAATAATATATAAAACTTCTATTATCTCAAATCGCATGTCAGCATTACATCTTAATACTTTCATCTCCCATATAATATCATAACTGTTATCATAAAAGTAGTGTTTACATAAAACCTTTAAAAGACTTAAAGATTTTGTTACTAAAATTTTTTTTTAACCAAATGATCACTTTAGAGATAGAGTCCTCCTATTTTCTTTTACTAACCAAATATAAAATTCTCGGCAATGCCCAACAGCACATTTTTATATAATACTAGCCGCCTTTGGCGACCAGTCGGTTCGCCAGTATTAATGCTCGCAAAAATTTTCATATAATATTTTATGTAGCTGTGTCACATAACATGTTTTTTTTTCAAAATATTTTTAAACCAAACAAATTTTGATAATCATATAAATCATTTAGAGTATTATTTTCTTCAGATGTTCTGTTCATTGTACTAATCATCTTTCTCTTTCTATCCGAGCAATGATTGTCCCGGAATTGATATTTTACTTAAATGGTGGAGAGAAAGGTCTAAAATTCTAGGTTTTTATAGAATAATGAGATTCAAATTTTCATAAATGTAAACACACTAAACAATAAAGACACAATTGGTTTTCAAGAGATGCGAAAGTTTAAAAACAGCTTGGAAAATGCCGCGCCCAGAGGAAATAATATTGAAACACACACATCCTTCTTTTCTTTTCTTTTTTTTTCTATCTTTTTTTTCTTCACTAATTTTGTTTCTACAAACCCTATTTTCATTTTGTTATTCTTTTTTTTTCTTCCCTGCCCAAATTTTGTTTTGAGCAGGCATAGATTAAATATTCATACAGACTAATAATAAAAACAATTGTTTTCTTTCTCTTTTAAACATCCCGTTATCTATGAATGAAAACCAACTGACTTCGCGTATTTCTTTCTAAGCAAATCATAATTTATTACTTCCTGCTATCTTACTCAGTTGAGTGGGGGATGGAAATGAAGATTTTTGGCGGGAAAGTAAGAAAAGTGTCGTTTTAACTATTTTCCTTGCAGTTTTTTAAATTTTCTCTCCATAAGAACCATCCTCGGGTCTTAATGAAAATATTTAAAAAAAATTAGCCGAATCGGTCGAGCCGTTCTCTAGTTTTGGGCTTAGCAACGCATTTCGAGAACCATTTTTATTAATATAGATAAATATGAACAACATCCCATTCACATGTAAATTTAAGGAAGTTGGAATTACGAAACAATTTGAATAACAGTTGCGCATTGTTGACAGCTGTTCTGCTTTAGAAGAGGTGAAGGATTCAGAAGAAGTTGAATGGAAGACTTAATAGAAGTAAAAATGTCTTTTACCATTTACAAACCTTATTGATGAGTCGCAGCGCAAGTGTCACAATCACTCTTTATATCTCTTTTGCTGTCGATTTTTCAAACAGGAAATAAAGAGGGCCGGGCAGTGCTGCGATTAGAAGAAACAGCTGTTGCTGTCGAACCAGTTTTCAAACTCAATGCAACGACAATCACAAAGAAAAGATAAAGAAACATTTGAAAATGTTGCTGCAGGAACTCCACTTGGTGCCCACTCTTTCGTATCGAATTCTCCTCGAAGAAAAACCAAAGATATTCGACAGATGTCCGCGTTGGAAGTTGTGTAAAGAAACCCCGTTCTTCAGACCCACTAAAAACAGATAATCTATGTCTGAAAGTTCTGTTTTCTATCGGACAGTTTTCGTATTAATTTTTTCCTATAGAGAAAATGTGTCGAATTTTTAAGTTCAAAGCATTTCGAGAGCATTTAATAGCTGTTATGTCAAAAGGAAATGGTGTATCTGTCTGTGCTCTGTTTTTTCACGAAAAAGTTTGGGAAATATATATTTTAAAATTTTCATACAATTAAAGTATTATTCGTGGCAGTAATAATTTCAATTAATATTTTTTCATATTTTATGACAGTTTCACATGACATATAATTTAAATACTTAATATCAAATTTGCATTTTTTTTCAAAGCTTTAGATATTGTACTATCTATGTCTACAAGCGTTTAAATACAATCTAATTGCAAAACGATGTTTCTTAATAAATAATTTTTAGTTTTAAATAGTTTATTTTTTAAAATATATATGTGAAGAGATATTTAACGAATTAATATAAGGAATAAATTGTTAAGTATAACAAATAAATATAAAATGTATTTCGTGTAAATAATTCAAAAGAAAATTAGAATAACAAATACTATTTTAATTAAAGACTGGAAGATATAATTTTTACTCAATATATACCCATAAATCCACCACTCTTAAAAACGTTTCAAAAAAATTTGTATTAAAATTAAACATAACCTTTTAAAAAGGGTTAAATTTCTATAATCATACATTCGCATATTGTTAAAAAAACAGAGAAGTAGCACATATTATTTAATAAAGAGATTTTCAAAATCAAATCGTATCTTGTAACTACAAATTTAATGAAGCTTTTAACAAACTTCAGATTGTTATCAACCATTCAAACAATTTCTATATTTATTTTGAAATAATTAAAGAACTAAAATTTTTAATACTTACGATAGTTTTGAAATTGTTTGTGAAGAGTCATACGAATTTAGAGAGGATTTATTGACAAAAAAGAAAAGTACAGTAATATGGTACATGGATTTTAATATTAGTTATATGAGTGACAACAAAATAAAGTATGTGAATCGCTAATAAACTACTGTTTACATTTGTTACCTTATATATTAAAAATTACATTAATATTAATTTTAAAATATAAAAAATAATTGGATTTTACTCATCTGGTCTTAAATAAAAATATTTAACCACGCAATAAAAATCGATAGTAAATAATAAAATTTCTAATGAAATGTCTTCAAATTCTATATTAGGTGAAATTTCAGTGATATTTGGCAAATTTCCAAAAAATCGTAGGAAACGTGTATAAACAGTAAATGTTTCTAGTTATCTGCCTTTAAAGCTAAAGTTTTGAGAAAAGTTGAGATAAAATGTGAAAACTGTGTGGGAAAAACGCCAGAACAAAACAAAACTTTGGGGGTCGACTGTGTAGCTTTGAGGGGGGGTGCAAAAAATAAGTAATTGTAGCATGAAATGTGTAATGGCCACTATGTGTAATGGTCTGTCATAAAGTTGAATGCTTGAATCAATTTGTAAATTCATATTTAATTGTTTTTAATGCTTTTATAAATATGTCCGTCTGTGTTGTTCTAGTCAAACAAGAAATGTTAAAAATATATATAAGCTTTTCTTTAGTATCCCTCATTAACTGATAAAAACACCATTTCCATTTAAAATTTATTTTTTTGATTTTTAATGCATTAAAAAAGCGTAATTAATATTATTAATGAGCATCAGGTAGAATTCAAATAATGAAATAGGTTAAATAATTTTCTTTTATGAATAATAACTTCAAATCAAATGTAATGGATCATATTAATAAAATACAAGCCGGCTTTCTGGCACCGAGGTAGCGCGTCCTCCTCGTGTTCTGGGAGTCCCGGTTCGGGCATGGTTGTTCTTTTGCGTGCTTCTGTGAGATGTGTGATTGTGATCCCCCCTGTAAAAAGGGGCTGTGAAAGCAAAAGTGGTGAGTGTGTAGCTAAGTCGTACTCTTGGCCCTTGTTGGCGCTATTTCAAAAACAAGAGACGCTCCTTTCGGCTTAAATCTGTCGCTATATCAGTGGGGGGGGGCATGACAAGTGCCATAAGTAACGACAACAAGAACGGCAAAATACAAAGTTACCAAATAGTTATTGTTCCTGATTTTCTTTCTTTGAAAACGGGTGATAAGTGATTAATTACAGAAATAACATGTTCAAAATCTGTTGATTATTATCTTGCAGAGGATTCATCATGATTCGATATTAAGTGATGTATGGAGAGTTTTATTATAGAGTTTTAAGTTTATATAAGCATGATAAAAACAGCATAACCGATTGATACAGAATTAGATCTACTTATTTAAATAAGAAAGCCTTTGCTCCTTTGAAGTAAAATATCAAACAATAAAATTGTATACAATTTTAATTTAAAGAAAAAATTACTCCGCTTCTATCAAGCAAAAGCGTTATTCTTGCCTTTTATCAATTAAATTTATTCTGTTGGTAACCTTCCCATGATTCAAAATAAATAAATGAATGAAGAGTTAAATCAGTTAAATCCTAATGAATTATTTATGCAGCAACTTCACTAACTGGAATGCGGAGAAAAATAATTCTGTTGGAATTTAATCCATTCCCCTGGCAATGAATTTATACAGCTCAGAATTAAAGAAAAGGTAGATGCGGGATGAAAAAAAAAGTTTGTCTTGCTCAAAAAATAAAAATTTATTTGAAATAAAAAAATCTAATAAAAGAATTGATATGAAAAAAAAAATGCAAACACCTAAAATATACATATTACAGTAAATGTAATTAATTTATTATTATTAGACAAGTCGATGACTATTAAGAATAATCCATTAATTGCATTATCCGCACACACATATGTAACTTAAAAAACTTTCATATATTTAAGAAAGCTTAGTTACATTTTACGGCCTCAATCCCCGTCTTCAGATAGTTGGCAAGATTCAGGAAGTAAATCAAATTTCTCCAAAAGACCCATCATCGACTCCTAAGTCCAACAAAATCCGAGATGGATACTCTCTTTCAGGATTTTAAAAGACTCGTAACTACCCCAGCAGTGTAATACAAAAATTGGGGACCATAACTCATTTAGAAATTTGTCTCCCCTCATCATCCGGAACCGAAGGCTCGTTTGATGTAATGGGACAATTACCACGTCTTACCCCATTCGACATTTTATTACGGGCCATTACTCTCAAAGGTCCGCGTTTGCTTCATTGTTCTATTAAGAGAAGAAGCAAAGGAAAAAAAACGAAGAGCCTTTGCCCAAAATATCTATATCTATAATCATATCTCTAAACCTTATTTGAAGAACGCATTGCCCACAATAAAATACAAGACTTCTCCAAGAAGATTCCCCCTCGCTGTCCCCACACGCTCCTTAATACGGTCATTTGTAGTTCTATCGCAAAATGCTATTGATCATCACCGAGGAAGAGACCGCACGACTGCAGTTGCGGGAAATGAGATATTTGTCCGCTGTGTACCCCTACTGCTTGTCCTCGTCCTACCCCGTTTTTTATCCTTTATTTATTTATTTTTTTTCGTTTGCCTGTAAAAAATAAAGTACCCTTCCGGAGACACTGATGGAGTACGATTCGCTGTGCAGAGATAAAAGCTCCGTATTGAAATGGATTAGGCGAATTTATGCTCCTTTTATGGTTGCATCAGTTTTAATAAGTCTGTCTGTATACAGATCGTCCATTCGGAATGGGGGGTTAAAAAGAAATACTTGAGCATATCGTGTATTTTAGAATGATTTTAGTGCCTATGGGTAGTAAAAGACTTTTGTGAAAGTATTTGCTTTTTTTTTAAAGATTCATTTTCATTTTATCTTTGCAATACTACTATCAGGGTAGCGTATTTTCCCCGTGATTTTGGTGTCCCTGGTTTGAGTCCTGATTGGGAGAATTTTTTTTTCTTTACCTTGTGTTCTATCTATGTGGTGTGTGAAAGAGCCCGCACCCCTGTAAAAAGAGTTGTGGCAGCGTGTGTATGAACACCTTCTTCATATGAGCGAAAGCCACATATCAGCCCTCGGGTGATCAGGGGTTCTTACATTCAGAGGCTACTGCAACCCTCCCTGGAATTCAGTTTTTTGGGCTTTTTTTTTTGAAGTAATGTTTAATTCAAGATGGTTAAGCAACAACTAACTAGTGTTAGGATAAAGCAACTATATTTCAAAACCTCATATTTTTTATAAGAATTCATGTGAAACCATATTTAGATTAAAGTACAATTTTGAATCTACCTGTCAGCGAAGAATTTGGACAATGATTTCTTAGATTTAAAAAGTAAAGAGAGAACGAAGATAATAGGGAAAAGAAGGAAAATTCAGTAAATAGCGACACTTGATCTTATATAATTTGCCTGAATTTCAAATGCTGGGTCGTAGTGAACTGGTAGTAAGGTCACGGCTTCTAAACCGGAAAGCGTCGATTTGGAAATACAATACTATCGAAAAATCGTCATGTAAGCGTACATGGCTCATGCTAAACCCGTTAAGGCCAAGGTTTTCTCTCTGCGTCTTTCTTTCGAGTGGAGGGGCTGCCAATTTAGGTATCACCCCCATCATCTGATCACGGCTCATAATAATGACGTACGTCCCAAAGTATGTACTCAAAATTATGAAGTATGAAGGCCTATTTTTTGATAAAAAGATGATGTTAATGAAACTAAAACATATATCAAGTCTAGGAGAACATTATCAAGAATCATGGGTTGATATGTTTTTGTTTTATTAATTTCTGGATTTCAATTTTGCTTCTTAAACATGACTAATTAAAGTTTCAGATATTTCAGGCTGTAAATATTCTATGTAACTATGTTATTATTCTCGTGTTTCACTTTATAACGGAAAGAAGAGAGCATTAGCTTCAAAGGGTATGGACCCTCATTCCATTAATTAATATGCAAATAGAAACTTAGATCAGGAACAGAGAATGATCCCCTCTGACCCAATACTCTTCAGTGGTATGACTCTCGATAGGAAGAAATTTGTGACCCCGATAGATTGAACGTGCGCCAGCCACCACACACAATTTTCAAGTGGCGGGTTCGAACTCGCTGCCCAATGGAAGCTAATCAAACGCCCTACCCATCAGACTAATGATAAGCAGTACCCCTATTTTAAGTTGTTAAAAGTTAAGTCATATAGAATACATGAAGCAAGAAACTTTAAAGTATTCAGTTAGAAATGTTTGGCAGTACTAAAAAAATTTTAAGAAATAATAATAAAGGCATTTATTTTTCTCACTGCGCTCTCATTGGTCGTGTTTGAGTGAAGCATTATAGGAAATTAGCATTAATTCTCTCCAAATATTCACGGCAACCTAAATAACCGAGAACATTATTATGGCAACAAACCGTGCCCTTGTAAGCGCCATTATTTTCCATAGTAAAAATAATTTTTAATAAAAAAAATTTTGCCGGATTAAAATCTGACAAGAAATACATAGCTCTTCGCATAAATATTAATGATAATGCATAAATCAAATATATTCTTATAATAATTTTTGAATAATTATAATTTTAATTTTAAACATCATTACAGTTCTCACATAATTAATTGGTTTATTATATAATCACGCTTAACGATTTCACTTCAATCTTTGTTAAAATTATTTCCAAATTATAAAAAAATTGATCAAAAAATGAATAATCATTGATATTATCTCAGTAGTAATAATATAATCCTTTCAAATAGTTCAAAATTTATATCATATAGAATAAGTGAAGTAAGAAGACTTTAAAGTAGTGAGTTAGAAATATTTAACCCTACAAAAAATGTTTTAGAAGAAAGTGTCTCATTTTCTTCATTCTTTTCTCAGTGTCATTGATCGAGTGATGAATTGTAAATTGGATCAAATTATTTTATAACTTATAATGAAATATTGATTTACATATGAATTTTAAATATTTTTCATTTGCTTGCATTTAAAACTAATAATTAATTATTATAAAAATGCATGAATAGAACATATCAAATATTGGATACATTTCCAATTGAGACAAATAAATGATAATTAAAAAAACTAATAATTTTATGCATAATTTTTTTTTAAAAAAAATCCTTTGAGATAAATATTTAAAAGTGTTTCTTTTCTTTATGAAAATCTGAATATTGAAGCTTCTTGCAATAGAAAAGCGTTGCTAACATGAAACCTAATTTCTACGCCTTCAAATTATACAAATATCAGCTTGAAGTAAATAGATTGCTACTAGAGTAATTTTTGATGGATAAATTATTCAGACAAGTCTTCGTTTCTGTAATTTTGAATTAATGAAAACAGAATAGATCTATATGTATTGCTAGAAATGCAAATTGCTTATTTATAATTCACAAGATAAATCCGGCTGATCATCAGAACGTACATACGACTCAGATAAATATTTTGCATAGATAATCACTGCGATAATAGATATGCTTATTTAATCATATTGAATTAACGATATTCTCGATCTATCCATTATTCTGACTAAATATTGGATATTTGATTCTAATTATACGGATGAACTTAGATCCTGTTTCATTATTAAAGTTTTGCAATATGTGCCTGAGATTTCATTGCTTTGCAAAATGAAATAAAGTTGATCACCCTTTTCCAGGAGATTGTACATCGCTTTAGGAATAATTTGTATCCTAATTTTTGGCATTTAAAATAAATTTTGGATGAAAATATAATTTTCTGTATTATAAAGGGTACAGTGATATCATTTTAATATGTATGTTGGTAATTAGGTTTATAATCGATTCAAAAATGTAATTAAACACACACTTCATGATTATTTAAAAATATTTGGTTCATGATTCTTTAAACGGATTCAAACGAATTTGGGGTATAGTAAGCTTTGGAAAAATAATTTCAAAATCAAAAATTAATTTTGAAATTGAAATTCTAATTAACCTTTAACTAGATGTTTGTTTTTCGAGACTGTATTTCCTTTACACTCAAAATTTTTAATAAAAACATTAATATGGAAATCAGCTAATGCATTCGGCCGATATGTATGTCTTAGAAATTTTTCAAAATTTATTATCATTGAAAAAATAATTCCGTTTGAACATACATTTTCTTCTCAAATTATATTTTACAGCAAATAATGTTCTTGAAAAAAAAATATTAATTTTTAAACCATATTTATTTTATTAGTATACAAAGGTGCGTAGAAAAAACAATATAATGAAAAATTCAAAAATGATATGAAGAAAATGCCAATGGGTAAAATTGGCATTTTTATACTGGTTCCATTTCTACGTAAATAACTTATGAACATTCGTAGGATGGTTGTCGGCGGCATTTTAAATATACAGGTTATGCATTATTTAATTAGTTATTATAATGTATCATTAATTATTATTTAGTATGCTTTATTAATTTATTATTATAGTTATACATTATTTAATATGGTATATTAATATATTAAATTTTTTCAAAATATATTATCCCTAAAAATTTATATATAATTGAATATACTTATCAGAATCAGTCGAATGCGAACTTTTATTGAATCTTCTGTGCAATTAATCTCATCATTAAAATCATTTTATGCGCCATTTAAAAGTCTTTGGAGCTTTGCTTTATATCGATGACTAGTATGTTGGATGATATTTTGAGGACCAATTTTTAGAGCCACCTGTTAAGCCTTGTATAATACTGTAACAATAAAAGGGAGTGAGGTCTCACAATTTAATTGCAAAGAAATAGCAGAAATATTTATGCATACGCTGAAGCCGATTGAAAAAGTTCTCACGTTGTGAAGGTCATGAAACAAGAAGTTATAGGGTCAATCCGGTCGAGTATGATAAAAATAGTTCAGAGACTTGAGAAACTCCGTTCTTAGCGCTCTGAAATACCATATCTTCCCAGTTAAGAATTAAAATTAAATATTTATCACTCAGATTATTTGACTAAAATTTTTTGATAAGAACTAATAATAAATATATAATACAGGGTAAGTCAAAATGAATATAGCGATTACAAACGGCTATAACTATTTAATGAAAAAAGATATATCGATAAGATTTACACAGAATGTAGACGGAACTTCAAAATTTATTAACGTAAAGCGCACGTGCAGCCAAGCGGATGCCTGCGCATGCGCGAAATCGAACTTCGCAACGACAAGAAACCTGTTCAGCGCGGCGTCTCATTAGTGGAAATGGCTAGTCCCGTGCAGAAAGCATTCTCTGTTTTGGAATTTCACAGTTGCCGTTCTGTTATTACAGTGCAGAGAAAATTTCGTCAGCGGTACAATGAAGAACCTCCAAATGCGAACAACATACGCAGATGGCATCGGATGTTTGAGGAAACAGGATGTTGACACCCTGTGATTTCTACCTATGGGGTTATGTGAAAGACAGAGTGTTTGTGTTTCCCTAGCCCAAAACAATTGAAGAACTGAAAGTACGCATTTGTAATGCGCTTGAGTCGGTTAATGAACAAATGCTTCAGAATGTATGGCGTGAAATGGAATACCGATTAGATGTTGTCCGTGTGACCAAGGGAAGTCACATAGAACATCTATGACTTCTGTATATAAAATTTTGAAGATTCTTCTACATTCTGTGTAAATCTTATCGATAAATATTTTTTCATTAAATAGTTATAACCGTTTGTAATCGCTATATTCATTTTGACTTACCCTGTATTATAAATCAATTATTTAAAATTAATTGAACCAGTAAAAACATAAACATGTATATGGCGGATTATGAATCACTTTCTAGTATGGGCCAAATTATTGATAGTAAAAAAAATTACATATATATATATATATATATATATAAGGCATTTTATACGGGCTTACCATAAGATATTATTGATATTTTGTTTTTGTATTTCATGGTTCACTATAAAAACATTCACGACTGTTTTTTTTTTCTTTCTTGGCTATAGTGGCGATTTGAATATATCTATTTTTGCAATATGTTAAAAACAAAATGCGAATAAAAATCAAAGATTTTTTTTTGGCAAATGTATTTTTGTCGAATTTTTTAATAACTATATTAAAAAATACAGCTTTAGGAATATGGTGTTCGTTTAATACTTTAAGTATATCTTCTTTCCAAAACATAGTCTGACTTTATTTAAAAAGATTCACTTGCCTTTAATTTCTTAAATGTATGAACTATAATTCCGAAAAATTTACCTATTGTATCTTTTCAAAAGCGAATGGAAAAGGATTGTTGCTGAAGAATAAAAGGAAAAATATGAACTTACAACAATTTGATTTTAAATTTTGTTTATTTTATAGCATTTTTAGGAGTGGTTAGGAGAAATATAATCTATATTTTATAAAAACTTAAAAATCAGGAAATTTTAATGATTAGTTTATTTCAATGTATCATGCCCAAATCTAATGAAACTTTGGAAACCCTTAAAAATTGGTTGCCTAGCTAAAAAGAGGAGTAAAAATAACAAACATACAATTATTAACTTATTGTAGTTAATAGATTCTTTTCCCAATATAAGAATTTTAATGTCATTTTCAAATTTTAATGGAAAAACGATTTGTTAATAGAATTGGCAATAGAAAAATACAGCACAAAATGCATTTAATACTGGTTTATTTATATAGTTTTCTTTTCAATTTGTGTTTTCTTAGACATTATTAGTCAGGTTGGATATGGTTAGTATTATCAGCAACAGGACGATATATTGGTTTTAATTAGAAATATAAATTTTTAAAAAATGAGAATTTTCCTGTTGATAGTCAAATAATAAATTTAAGTTTGAATATTTTTATTATTATTTAACTAAATTTTATTTTTTAATGATAATTTTGAATTATTTCATTCATATGCAACAGACTGTATTATGTGTAGCAATCAATGCAATTGTTTTTGCATAATAGTAATTCTCACACAAGAGCGATAATACGAAGCTTTATTGTCTATGAAAACGCGTAATAAATTTTCACAACTCAAACTATAAAATTCACAGAATAAACTCTACTTAATCCGCTAATTTCAAATAGCAACGAGTCTTTGTATTCGCATATTAGCAAGACTAAAGACGGTATATCTGGCTCAGCTAATCAAGTAGCTTGTCTCCGAACTCTACTGGCTGCCCGCCCTTAAAGTGAGTCTTAACTAGCGTATCACTGAAGTGAGCGTGGCAACTGTGGAAAGCGCTCGTTCGTTACAGGCCAGTCTAGACATTTCTACAATTTTCTTTTAGAGCAAATCGTTATTTCTTAGCTTCTGCAACACATTTTAGAGTGTGTTAAAAACCGTTCGCAATCTCATTATGTCGCCAACGCATTTATATCGCCAAATTGGCGATCTTCTGTTGTAAATTCCCTTACAACGGTCTTTTCTCGCTGATACACGATTCCATTGCAATGAATTTTATAGAATTAAACTATTTACAAATATTTACACAACAATTCAGAAGTATTTACAATATTTATATCTAATTTACACAAAATTCATAACGCTATATTAACAATCATATATATATATATATATATATATATATGTGTGTGTGTGTGTATATGTGTGTGTGTGTAATAATAGTTTGATACAATGAAGATCATTGTTTACTATTATATTAATATTGATTACTTTTAAATAGTATGAAATATTATTACTGCAATAATATCGATTATTATAATTTTATGTTTTGACTGGATTATTATTACAAAATTGAATTAATGATAAAATTAATTCCTCTAAAAAGGAAAACAAGACATGAATGTACAAAAAAAATTATTTAGGTGAAAATGAGTTTATAATAAACTCACTGAATTATACGAAATCGATAAACTATATCCGATTGCAAAGCAGAACGATTGATGCAAAATCCATAACAATCCTGTAATCTGTGACATTCATTATATTCAGTGAATTAAAAAAAATCACTTTACACCGCAGTTATTATTAATTTCCCGCTTAATGTTCCGCAGAGCTCATTTTATTCTGCTCATTACATAATTCTTTCAAAGCAGGATAAACAGCAATGAATAAATAAATCTAATATTGATTACTCAAAGAACTGGGTTTACGAATTAACGGCGTGCCATTATTTTTCTCTCTCCAAAACAGAGCTCCGGAACAATTGATTTCTTCTTTGAACGTTTAATTACAAGGCAAATGCATTCTGGGAAATCAATTTAAGCACGTCATGGCGGTTTCCTAACGAATCAATTTTTTTTGTTTCCCACCCACAAGAGCTTTTAACCAATTAGCGCTTGTTTCGCCCTTTCCAATCACAAGCCATCACCCATTCACCACTCTTTTGCGTGATTGACGCATCCCAAACAGCTCCATACCCATCCAATAGAGGTCCCATTTCTTCCCCCAAAAATCCCTTAAATAACCCGCGCTTAGCGTGCTTCCAGGCCAATTGCTGAACGCTTTCTTACCTCCCGGGCATTTAATGTAGACCGAAATTAAACACGGAATCCAGCGCTTAAATTAAAAGGATAAGCAGGCGGAGGAGAGCAGGCTCTGCCGATGCAGCTCTCCGGGAATTTTATTTTCCTTTGTTATTTTCTACGTTTGGCCCTATCCAGCCAGCCTTCTTTGTGTACTCTGCATGAAGACTTCAACGCTGAGGTTAATTTCCTTTGGATATAACCTTGCATGAAGCAGAAGGGTTGGCGTGTGATTGAAGAACATATTTCCGTCTTACTGTCTCAGCCTTTTGCCCTGCAGGTGATGAATAATTGCCTTCCTTCTCAGAACGGTATTACGTCTATGCGTAAAGATTGTTATTTTTGTTTGTTTCAACCAGCTAGGAGAATAAACCCCCAGAAATGTGTGGTTTGTTAAGTAGAGAAATATTTGGAATTTCAGCTATGTTGTTTTATCTGTAAGTTATTTACGGCAGCATACTTGTGTGTATATATATATATATATACACAATCCAGTTTTCTTGTTCTTTTCTTTTCTTTTTTTTTTCAAAATTAAAACAAGTCATAATTTTCTAGTTTTTTTTAAAATTAATATTTCGCTGTACATTTGATATCGCCGGTTCTTTAAAACCAATGGTCTTTTGAGGTATTATTTATTGTAAAGTATATGAAATATTGTGAAATTATCTTATCGTTATCAGATAGATGTAACTGATAAATAAGTGTTCATAAAATAATAATATTTCAGTCTTTTCCTCATTTGCTTACTTTTATATTATTTTGTGTAAATATTTAGCAATGAAAGAACAATTCACAATAAATTCAAAGTTTCATTGATACTTTTTAATTAACCTTTATTTTGATTTTTTTTTCTTCAAAATCAAAGCATTTTTTTCAGTCTTATATTTAATCTCTTTTGTTTACATCAATTAAATATGGAATTTATAATAGAAAAATTATATTAGCCTTGCACTATGGAGTCATATGTTTAAACCTAGAATACAATTGATTTAAGTTTTGACCAGTGATTCGGGGTAGAATTGCTTACATTGTAAATTTTTAAATTCATATTAATAATAAAATTGTTTGTTAACATTTATTTTGCTTCTCTTGTGGCAGAATGTTCAAAATCTATGTAAGTAATTTTTGTCTGAGTTTTTTTAGACAAATTTTGTGTACATCTATTAGATGAGGGTACCAACAAGTGAAGTTAAAGATCTAAAAAATGGTAAAAGTTAACTCTGAAATTAATGTTTGCAAAATCTAATTATTTATTATCATTAATTTTTATACAATTATTTCTCTTTCTAGACATGAATTCAATAAATGAATAAGTTTATTAATGAATTGTTAAAGATTTTTTTAAATTATTTGCGATAGACAGAAGTTTATTTTTCAAATATGTTCGACTTGATAAATTCGACTTTAAAATCATTTTTCATGTTTAATTGGTCAGTTATTTAACTTTTAAAAATTAGCTCTGCTAATTGACTAAAAGTCACATAAGGACGCATATATATATATTTTTTTTACTTTCAAAAATAATAAATATGCATTTTGTTATCGTTAGAGATAATTATAACAGCACAAATCGAAATCACTTTCTCAGAAAGAAAAATGTACATTTTTCGAATACCTTTTTGCGACCCTCTTAAAATGTTAAATCCAGAATTAATAGTTGGTTGACCTAACAGACATACAAAACGAAAAGTATTTAAAAAATGTTTTTAAATAAATAACTAGCTTAAGTTTATTTCGGTATGAAACACTTGAAAGAGAACATTTCATCTTTCAATGTCAACCACTTGTCTTGCTAGCCATGATTGATTATATTCCTTCCCTGACTGATATTCATCTTACCTATTGTTTTTGTAGTGGCTATAATATATTAATGTCCAAAATATTAATTTAGTCGAAAGTTAACTCCGCCAAATTATGTGACTCCCTTTATGCTCCAGAAAGTCACCTTGGAAAGATGATATATTTATTAAAAACATACTAAGGATTTATATAATGCTACTTCCAGCATCAAAATTATTAATTTCCCATTCCTCTTTTGTCAGTGAAGTTAATGAATAGTTGAATTCAACCAGGAAATGTAAATAATGATAGGATCATGCTTACTGTATCATATTTCTTGTGATATTATACTAATGATATTTCCAGTATTAAGTATCTCAACTTCTGAAATCATCCTGATATTAATATAAAAACGGGTGAATTTCTATTGCAGTTGACATTCTTAAAGATTTACATTTTAATAATTCATATGAAGGTGTCCTGGCATAGGGGTAGGGCATTATCCCCGAGAGCTGGGTGTTCTGGGTTCGAGTTCCGGTTCGGGCGAAGTTTTTCTTTTTTTGAATTCTATATGTAAGGTGTGTGAATGTGCTTCCCCCCTGTAAAAGGGGGCTGTTCCAGCTACTTCGATGAGCGTTTTGCTAAGTCGTACTCTTGACTCTGGTTGGCGCTACTTCAAAAACAGGAGACGCTGATTAGGCTTAAAATTGCTGACGACCATAAGCTCGCTTGTCCATGGCAAGTGTCATTAGTAAAAACAACAACAATGAATCATATCAATGAAGTAATGGAAATAAGACATGATTTAAGTATACCTTCTGGCTTGAATCTCGTTAAAATCAAAATCTTTAATTTTTGTGACTTTATTTTAGTTCTTTATCTTATAAAAATAATAGTTCATGCCCGTCTTTTTTAAAAATGGATAAACCAGGGGATCGGCCTATCCAACTCTTTGTCGCATATTTTCTAACAAAGATGTTATCTCAGACAATGTCTCGAATTTAGCATTTTTACTAAGATGTGCCATTCATGGAGAAGTCTTTATTCATTAATCCCTGATTCCGGGTAGAAGTATCTGCAAATCGAATTTATAATTTAGAAGTTTTTTTTTGCTCATCTTTTTAAAACAAAGATTTGACAAAAAAGTGCACTCATAGTCACAAAATACAATAGCGGATTTCATGTATTTAAGTTATTGTGTTTTTGAATTATTGCATTGCATATTTCGTAAAGGACTGACAGATAGTCTATGTATATGAGAATGCAAAATATATTATCAAATTTACATAATTTTCCTATTTCGGAATTTTAATAATTAACATGTAATCTTTATAATACAATTTATATTTCTAAAGCTAGAGGTGCAATCTTTATGCCACGTTCTGGCATAGAGGAAGCAGGTCTTCCCCAAGAGCTGGTTGTCCCAGATCCGCATCCGAATCCCGGTTCGGACGTGGTTGTTCTTCTGTATTTTCTTTCCAAGACATATGATCTCCTCTCCCTGTTTAAAGGGACTGCGCAAGCGACTGTGAGGTGTCTGTAGCTAATTTGTACTCTAGACCCTAGTTGACGCTACTTCAAAACAGGAGACGCTCCTTTTATCCTAAAATGCTCGGCGAAACATGTCCATGTCTACTAATATCAGCAATAGCTTTTATTTCCAGAATTTTTGTTTACCATTATTCATACGTATATCAAGAAAATTGCATATTTATTCTGTGCAACGTTTATCATTTTACATTTTTGTCTTCATCAAGATTCGCCAATACCTTCCCCCCCCCCATAATAGTTAATGATTTGCCATATATTGAAAAACTCATTCTTTTTATTTCAATGAAATTAACGAATAAGTCGGATATATCTCCTTAAACATATCAATGATTTATTCTTTCGAAAGTGATATTATAATCTTGAATGCTAACTAAATTTTTCCGCGAAAAACTAGTTTCCAAAGATAATTTTTCTACACGGTATGATTTCACGCATTTTAAATGTAAGAAACAATATATTCGTGAAATATAAATTGTATAATTATTAGATTATTTTGAATTAGGGAAATCTAATATGAATTTACTAAATAAATTTCTAACATAGATATAGTTTCCCATCGACTTCCGATATACTAATATTTTAGTTATTTTAAAATTTTCTAGTATTACCAAATAATAATAATAATTAACTTAATTTTAAAACTTGTTTCATTTTGCATATATTATTCCGATTGAGGCACATTATTATTAAGGCGCTAACCGCCACATGAATCATTGAAGACTGGCACAGAAATTTCCGTTCTGGTATAGTCAGTCAATGGTAACTGACGATATAAAATACGATATAAAACAAAATAAAAGTTGTTGTATAAACAATAATCTCCATTAATAAATTAATGAATGCAGTTAAATTCTATTTATTTTCATAGTTTAATGGGTTTCATTAAAACATGGTAAACATATCGTGTGTTAGATGTATCTAAAGATCGAGAAAGATGGAGATCATGAGCCAAATGAAATGAAAGCAACGATGTGAGGTTTAAGTGTTAGTTAATATTTCTAAAAGGATGTAGTATAATGTAAAATAGGATAAATATCCTAAATACAGATTTAACTCTCATTAAATATTTGTTGAAATTGTAAATGAATTGATAAACTCTTGTTTATAACTCTTATTTGATTTATTTAATAATTTGTAAGAGGAAAACTATCAAAAGATTTACTATGTTCAAGCTAGCTTGCATTTGCAAAGCATTTGGCTTAAATAAATCATAATCTGGCACTAGAAGCAGTTGCATTGAGAGTAAGCAATTAAATGAAAGTCGATCATGTACATTGCATTTATATATAAATTTATATTGCATGACTTGCACAAAAGGACAATTTATGTTAAAATAATCGCCTTTTAAAATTACGAATAATTTGTTATTTTGATTATAATTAATGAAAGCAGTAAATTATTATTTGTATTATAAATATATCATATTTTTCTATTTAAGAGAGAAGTGAATACATAATTTTCTAGGAATGATGATAATTTATAAAAGCACATAAACATCACAATTGTAGATTCCTCTCTAATTAAAGCATATTTGGCATCGTAAACAGGTTTATAAGTTTTACTCACAATTTAGCAAGGTATTTCTTTTTATTTATAAAAACAAAAATTTAAAGTTCTAGAATGTAAAATTGAAATCATTGAGAAATATTTTATAAAAAGACAATTCGTTAATTTTTATTCTATATTTTTTAAATACGATGACTAGAACTGGAGATAAGCATGTATTTCAAAAATGTAAAATATTAATTAAAGCCATAATTTTGATTTGCATATACAGACAGGGCATTACCAGCACAATATTTATAGCTCTCTTATTTAAAAATAAAAGTAAAAATATCGCATTTACGATACACTCAAAAATTTCTTTCACAATACATATAATATTCCAAGTAAGTTCCAAAAATTATTTGAAAGAATGTTGATACTTTAAAAATATTCAGATGGGTTACTTTTTTATTTAATAAAAATTTTATCAAGAAAAATTTCTTTGGACCCAATTTATAAAGCAGTGAATCTGACATTCAGTAATTTCTCCAAAGTAATCTTTAAAAAAAGATATTTAATCTTACGTCCTTTCAGATTAAATTGGAAGTTTGCCTTTAGTGAAAAACTTGTCATAGGCTTGATTTTTTATTATTATTATTAAGACTTAAAATAAAGAAATGCTAAAAAAATTCAACTATCCCCCCATTTGAGAGCAAAAACACAAAGGAATATTAATAATTAGATTATATTAATTAAAATAAAAGTAATAAAATTGTAATTTCACTTTTTTTATCAAATGCTAAATAATAGGGTATATAGAAACCGAGTTTTCAAATAGTTAGAGTATACGAAAGTATTGAATTCTAATACACTAAAAATATTTCTATCATCTTTGAAATAATAAAAATGCATGATATTTAAATTTGCCACATAATTTAAAAATTACCTAAAACTATTTCCATCGAGTATTGAATTGTAAATGGGTTTAAAATATTGTTATCTTCATGTGAATAAATAGAAACATAGTAAAAATATAACACGTTAAACCCATATTTCATGCAAGTTGTTGAGCTCTTGTGAATTGGTAAAGAGCCTCAAATTTCGCATTTACACTCAAATAATACCTCCAACAGTTTTTGGTTTTTAACACTGTTTCTGTGTTCCCTTTCAAATTCATGATGACAGAAAAATTATATTTTAAAGTTATATATTACATTTTTATTTCGAAATTTTTTAAAAAAATTTTATAATTTAGGATTGGAGTTTTTGCCATTTAGTATAAGTTTATAAATTTAAAAATAATTAAATAGCTATTTTGGTAGACATTTCGATTAATAATGACCGATAATGCATTATTTTGCTTTTGTCGATTGTTTCATGTCTTTAAGAAATAATTAGTTTTATTTATAAAAAATCTAAGAAGTGTTTTTTTTAATTCCATTTAACTGAATTGCTTTTTAACATAACGCTGTTCCCATCAACTATTTATTCAAGCATAAATACGTGAATATTTGTTCGTGGATTTCAAGCCAAATGAAACACTTCAATAAACTCTGAATGTCAATCGACATATTTTGTAATATTATTTTTTTCATTCTGTATTTTCTGTTGTTCCATCGGAATTTATCCTCCCCAATTTATTAGAACTTCAACTTCTCAACTACTTCTTTTTCATTTGGCTAATTCTCTATTAGTTTCATTTGTTTGTTGCTAGGATGTGATTAAAACATTGCCTACCAGGTTCATGAATCACTTGAATATTTTCCCATTACTTACTTTTACAGTTGATTTCATTAATCAATAAATAATTCAATTATTTTGAATAATCTGGCATTTGCCATCAGTATATTCGTTTTATTAATATGAATGAATTTACATATTTTCCATTTATATTTCATAATTTTTTATACTATGGAAGTTTAAGATTCCAACCGAAAAACAGAAACTCAATATGAAGCATACGAGTTTTAAACTTTCGTTTTTCTGTTATAGCATATCAAAAATTAGGAAATAAACTTTAAAACCAACATGAAATCAAAATTCATAACTTGCATATTTTAAAAATAAAACCATATCCTTTAAAAAGTCCGCCCGTTTGGCTGTTTAAATGAAATAATAAAATAATAGTTTGTAAATGTACAATTCATGAACTCTTTCTAATATAAACTAATATTTTAATAGTATATATTTAACTTGTGGAATTATGGTCATTTCATATTTGGGCAGCCAAAAAGAAATACCTTCTTTTTTATGGTTTTAGAAAATTTTCCATTTAATGAACGAACATTAGGAACGATTATAACTTTTAAGTTACACAAAGTGACTGATATTGCCAGTTAAAACTAATCTCTGCTCAAATGTAGACAATTAATACATAATAATATAACTTAAAACACAATATGATTAATATTAAAATTGTTCATCTTGATGAAATAATAGAACGTTATGCAAAGAATCGGACTCGAAATGTAACCCTTCGTGGTCCGATGTCGAGTGCTGTGCATCATTTTGACGTTTTATTTATTCATTTTTCAAATTTAATTGTTAAAAATGCCCAAATAATGGTTAAGAGATGTAGATTAATTTTTCAGAGAAATTCGACTTAAAAGTATTATGTATATTCATTTTTCATAGTAATAAACAAATCTTTGTATTTGGTGAATAATTTTGCATTTAATTATTTTTCGGAATTGATTAAGTTAAGGATTAATAGTTTCATATTTAAAATAGTTAAAATGATTCAATTTTCATCTTTAACAAATGAAAGAGATATAAAAAGAAATAAATAAATGAATGATTATGTTATATTTTTAAATACTTTAAAGTCGCCTCGAATGAAATTATGAATAATTATTTCCTCAAAATATTGGTTCTATTCTTTTATTATAAATTATAGGTCAAAAATTACCCGTTTTAGTAATTATGTTCAATTTTTCAAATATAATAATGAATTTAATCATTCAATATATTTCTTAATTAAGATCAGCATACGATTCTAACCATTTCCCAGACCTGAAGATATGATCAAGGAGAATTTTTATGGTGCAAGAACCGGATGTATTACGCAAGTTATGCTAATTTATTCCAATTCAAAAAAATCACGAAAAATCAATCAGTGTTCTTTCTGCAATTATTGATGATTCGTAAGCATGGTTTTATTAAAAAAATAGGAATAATTATACAAATTTTGCGACAAAAAACGGAGACTTCAAAATAGGAATTTCGAATATTTCCCCCCACTGTTTTGCCAATAACCAGCATTTTATATTGAATCCCATTCATTTTTTTTTTATTTTCTAATTTTAAAATCAAACCTTCAGAATTTGAGAGTAGAAAGTACAGAAGCATAAATAATTCTAAAAATATATTATTGTTTTATAGGTCATTTTTCAATTCTTTCGAAAATTCGAACCATTCTTTCTTACCTCTTATTCTCTTATTCTGAAAGGGAACGCGGAATTCCGGTTTTAATGCTTACGCCTAGCAGTTATATTTCGATTCGGAATTCAGCTATGCCTTATCGATTACCGATTTCGATTCCGAAATGAAGTGCATCGATATAAACGATCTCCCTTTCGTATTTTTGTAACTGAATAATGTTTGTCTTTACTCGCGTTTGTTCAGGACGTATTGTTAAAATCGGCATACGGACCAGTTTATTCCTTTTTTTTAAGTATTCCATCGCAGAAATGGCGAGTTATTTCCTTTTTTTACCCTTGTTTTCTCAGATATGCAAAATGGAAGACAAATATTAAAAAAACTGAAAACTAGCAATCGATTCTTTTTTGCATATCTTTCTTCTGTCCGTTGATGTGTTCCCGTTCCTTATTTTTTTTTTGTTTTTATTTGTTATTTGTAGGTTAAATTCCATTTGCAAAATGAGAATAGCTATGTTTTCTCTCCCAGAAGATTTTGATTCTCTGCTTATTTTTATCCTTCCACTCTCCTGGCTGTGTGTATTTCTTCACGTCGATGTTTTATGTCCGCTTCTATGGTCGCCATGTCATGATGGCGAATTTATGTCTTACTAGCTGACAAGATTTAATAACATTAAAGAGAACATAAAAAAAGTTAAAGATATGAGCAATAAACTAAGAGTCATTCTGCTACAAATTGTTATATATTTTCCCTCTTTTTTCGGGCATAACTTCTTTAGTTAATGTATGGAGATTTTACTCTTATGAGATCATTAAATCAGAATAAAAGACAAATACCTTTGTACTTTTCTTATAGAATCTGTTTTCTACAAATAAAATTTATAAAATCAATTCAAATTTAAATAAAGATATTTTTAAAGAATTCAAAGGAAACTATTGATTGTTTCAACTAAAAGCACTGTACATATTTTAAGTTTATTTTTGTCTCCATTAAATAAACATTGAATAGGTGACTGAAATATTGCGAATTCTGAAGTCAATGTAAATGTATAACGACTACCAAACATAAAATCATAAATCACATTTTCTTTTTTTCCTTTTTTTTTCTCACAAACATTCTCCGCTCTTTCTTTTTTCCCCAATTATCTTCTTAAGTTAATGCAGGGAGAATTTGCTCTTATGAGATTATTGACTCAGGATAAAAGGCAAATATATATACCTTTACTTTTTTATATAGAATTCGTTTTCTTACAAATAAATTTTTAAAATATATGCACATTCAAATTAGGATATTTTATTTAATATTAAAAGAATATTGTTTATTTTCATTTCAACTAAAACAATTCTACATATTTTATGTTTTTTTTTTTGATATCCTTGAAATCTACAACTAAGACATGGCATAAATGTGAATTATGAAATTAATGTTTACCAAATGTAAAAACATGAAACTACTCACTTTTTTTATCTTTCTGTTTTCTCTCTTTCTGTTCTTACCTCTAAAACGTGATAAAATATGATATGTAATATTTACACCAGAGCTGTAAATTAAAATTAAATTTTAAATTCACGCCTCGGCACCTATTTTGTTGAAAATCTCTGCCACAGGAATAATAGTATTGATAATGTTGTGTCAGAAAAAAAGGTAAAAGGAAATCAAAGAAAACACCATTTGTAGGAAGACATTTTCTGAACCCAATTTTCTCACTACAATTCAAACTATATAGAAAAGAACCAAGATCATTTAGTTGTTTATTTTAACACATGTGTTGCTAGTGTCTGCTTTAGTTGCTAGTAATTGCTTTAGTTTTTTTTTCGTATGTGAATTTCCGCATTTTATAGATTTTTTGTGTTTATTTATAAGTATTTCGTAATTCTGAACAATAGAATTTCATATAAATATATAAGTTAATTTAAGAGTTAATTTTCTGGTTAATTTAGAGTTAATTTTTAAGAGTTATAGCTCTGGACAATAAGTTAATTTTTTCCCCCTCCTTAAAGGTATCCCATAAAAAGGTTTAGTATAACAGGACTAAAATTGAGAAGTCAGAGATTTAAAAAGAAATGCAACTAAAATTGCAAAAGTTAATTTTAAATCTGAATCAATATTTTATTTAATTTAAGTGAAATGAATAATTCAATTATTACTTGAACTTTCACTCAAAACTTTCATTTATTTCCACATTAGAGTTATAAATTACAGAAAAAAAGGCTAAAAAATTATATAAATGTGCTGCATAATTTTTCTGACCTTTAATGATTATCTAAATTTTTTAAAATACTTTTTTTTTCTATAAATATAATTTTGCTCAACATTATTATTCTTACGTGACGAAATATGAATTTCCAATGCAATATATAATTAATCTATTTGTTATTTGAATTAATTCATCTGTTGGTGTATTTTTTATTTTATTTTTCAACTGCAGCATATATTTTTCGCGACATTTTGTATGCTATAAATAACTTCAAACTATGACTTTCAGAACAAATAAATTAATAAAATAATACATTTCTGGTATTTTGTCAGTTTTCCTTAAGTTTCCTAATATAGTAAACACGTAATTTTAATTCATATTTCCAAAGCAGTAAACTTCCTTTAGTAAATTTTTAAATGCGGAAATAAAATTAATTCAAAATTTACAGAAATCCAGAAAATTTAAACAGAAAAGACTCGAGTAGTTGATGAAAAGAAATCAACAAGAATTTTCAGATAGCGAATAAAGTAGATTGACTCGAATGAGGAAAGTAAAGCACAGTGAAGGCCGTAAAGAACAGTAAAGAATAGAAAAAATATATAGATTTGAAGCGAATGCCGAAAGAGAAGTTGAAAAAAGACAGCTAGAAACTCGAAAAACATTAAAACTCAAACTTAAGGTGAAACTGAACAAATACATCAAAATAAATAAATATACAAAGAATAACATTATATAAAATTTCAGATTGAAAGAACAGGGCAGGCAAAGAAAATCTTGTACTTTCATCATTATGGGATGAAGAATGATTATTTAGATAATAAAACCGTATGAATGTGAAAGCATTGTGATTATATAATCATTGTGATTATATGATTATATGAATAAGTGAGATGTGAACGGAAAAATTGCTTTTCTTAATTTCTATTATTTAAGAAAAATAAACGAACGTGCCTTTAAAATCGGAACAGAGATGGATAATCATGCATAATTATATATATTTATTACTATGGAGTTTATCATGGTAATTATCTTAAAATAAACTTTCCCAAAATCGCAAACTTCTGATATAAAGAAGAATAGGAATGGAGTTGAGAATAAAAGTTAGATAGATCTGTGAAATTGAACTAAGTAAGATCTTCCCATCATATATTTACTGCTGAAATTGTTATCGAAAAACATTAAAATGGCGGAATTAAAATCCAACTTTGAGAATTATCTATGGAACAATGTCATTTCAACTTTTTATATATTGTTATTGAGATTTATATAGAAACATATACATATGCATGCAAAATTGCACTGAGGGAACTCACGAGGATAAACACCGCTTTCAACCAGTGAAATAAGCAATACATGGAAATATTTTCAGCTGCGAACAGCAAGAAAATTTATTTTAGAGTGAAATAATTTCAAGTTGAAATTGGAATATTCAGAAAATAAATTTCATAACTCGTAACAATTTTTATCTAAATTCCTAAGTTATTACAATTTCTATTATTTTCAGTCTAGATTCCGGTAAAGGTCCAGCCTTCGCATTAATTCTTAAATCAATCAGAAGTTCACCATTTGGGAGAAAGTATTGGGAAAAGTTGGTTGAACCAATAAGTGCAACAGAGTAGTTCAATTCGGTATATCTAACGAATTGGAGGAACAAGATTGATTAAGTTAAGATAATGGCTGGCCAAGAAATCACATCGAGCTGGCGAAATTTTCAGTGAAGAAAAGTGAATTGATAACTCCCAATGGATTAATTCAATTAGTTGACAAATGATGTTCTAAAATAATCTTTATAATTTAAGTATGTTAAATTATCAATAAATATAATTAAAGAAGTAAAATTGTGTAATATTTACGAAATAGGAAATAAACTAATAGATATCTAACTTAATTATTTATCTCACATATTATTCTTTATTAGAGAATTTAATTAATTCATATTTATAATAATATATCTTCCCTTAAGAAATATGTATTATATTACGATAGTTATAACATTGGTTCAAAAGAATTAAAAGCTGACAAATTTTGAGTAAAGAAAATAAACAAAAGAAAGAACTAATTGGAGGAATCTTCAATAGAAAGAGAAAAAATTAACAGGAAATATAAGTTGATAAATTTCATTTGAATTTTATCTTTTAGCTAGCAAACTACGTTTTAAAAAATGTTATATTTAGTTCTATTAAACAAATATTATTCGAAAACAGTCATTAGTTTAGTTTAATTCAATTTAATCTGGATTATTACTCAAAATAAAAATTAATGAACTTCGACTAATAAGTAAAAAGTTGTTAATGCATTTAGTCCCCTATGAAACATTTTTGAGTTTCATTCAGTTTACGGATCCGTTTTAAAAGAATCTTTGTTGAAATTTTAAATTAATTTTTGTTTCATTAATTAATTATTCATCACAGAAAAAGAGCGGTTATATCATAAGTTTCAATCAGTTAAAATTAAAACTAAACAATGCTTCATTTAAAAGGTAAAAAAAAATGTTTCTAGTAAAAATAAATGCTTGAAATATGCGATATGCTTAATTCATATAATTTTAATTTTGTTTAATTCTATTATTGTTTCAAATAAATTTTCAATGCTATTGTATAATTAAAATAAATAAATAAATAACACTTTACAATAGGTTATTATATTTATCTGATAATATAGTTTGGAAGTTTTAATTTTTTAATGCATTACATAGGATTTAGAAAGTCAAAAAACATTTAAATACATTTTCTAAACTTTTCAATACAGAGACATTTCTATTGCAGTGTTCAATTTGTTGACAGTTTTAATACTATATTTTGGAATATATATATATATATATATATATATATATATATATATATTCC